>JAHBBA010001024.1:0-438179 GCA_018806925.1 Skeletonema costatum | reverse complement strand
CAGCACGGGCGTGGAAGTGTGTAGTATGATTTCCCCACTTATTGCAGGTGGCGCATTTGAATTGCACCTCCTTAGTGTTCTGCTTGAACCTCCATGACTTTGAAGGCTTTTCATCTCCGCCAGTATCACCACTTGAATTCCTCTCGGGGATACCACCACCAGACTTGCTTCCACCCTTTTGATCCTTCTTCAAGCGGATGTATGCCTCCCTATTCTTCGCGATGACAGCCTCATTCTTCTCCTTAGGGCACGATCCTACTCGATGCGGCCCTCCACAATTGAAACACGTGCAGCCGGCCTTGACGAATGCTTCGTCGTAATTATTCCCACCGCCAGACGCAGAGTTGAAAGAAATCTTTTTCCCATCCGAAGTCTTGTAGAGATCCTTGTAGATTAGAAAGTCGTAGTATCGGTGTGCAATTTCAAGGATGTCCAAGATCTTATCAGCGATGGCATGCTGCGACTCGGTGTCAGCGTTGTCACTGCTGGCAAAGGCAAGGGCGCTTCCAGAGTTGATTTTATCACTCATGTGGGTGGTTAATGCGGTTTGGAAGTGTGTAGCGAAGAGATCACACGATGATTTACTCAAGCCCGTGTAGATGGCTTCGATAGGATCTCCAAGGCGTCGATCGAAATTACCCATCGAGGCAATAGGATTAATCACCACTGTTGTCAAATACTCCACGAGGGAACCAATGTTTTCACCATTCGGCAAGAAGGTCGGACCGCGGGTCCTTAAACTTCTCGAATTCATTATGCAGGGCATCCACCGTTGCTGCAGTGCCTTTGAAGACTCGATTAAGAACGGTATAAAGGAAAGTGATGCCGCCTCTTTCATTAGGCTTGAACTCACGATCAAAGACTCGTTTGACGCTCTTTTGGAAGTCCGTAGTGAGAGAATTCCACACTGCCTGATAAAGAAGCTTGTTTGAATCTTTGTCCTGCTGAAAGACCGCTGCATGGGAGTTATACACACGCTGAGTAAGTGCAACGACAGGCGGTGTAAGTATGGCCCAGTAGGTGAGCAGATTTGACAGCTTGCCCGCCTCGCTGATATCGAAGAGGTCTTCAAGATTGCTGTGAAACAGTTCCTCGGACGACAACTTATCATTGGTAATACCGGGCCTCGGTGTGAAAGATCTGAATTGGCTGTGTCAGATCATAGGCTGCTATGTGCTCCTCCAACTTACGTAGTCTCGCATTGTTTTCCTTGAACGCCTTCAGGGTGTCAGCTGCATGGGTGGTCTTCGACGTCTTGCTCCTAGATTCAGACTGCGCTTCGTAATCCCAACCGCCAAACTTTTCCGATTCCTTCAATGCGTAGTCGCCGCAACGAGTGATCTTTTCCCACTGTTCCATATGCTTTTCGTCTCCAGGCTGTGCACGTAGGTCTTCCTGATTTTCACTCGCATACCTCCTTCAAGGTCGCTGATACACATTCCATTCCAGCACTAGTGTCTCTCACGGTTTGTGCAGCTTCGGGTGACATGAAAGAGACTCCAACAGAACCTCCACTCACCAAAGTAAGGCTGCGACTATCCAAGTTCAATCCACCACTTCGTCCAGTAGAGGGAGACTCAGCAGCGAAGAAACCACGTATGTGGCTACCATTGCTCACGGCAGACGTAGGGGATGCAGGTGGAGTTGCAACACTTTTGCTAGCGGTAGCAGCACCACCTCCCCCATTGGAACTGCACCCAGTGCATCCACCATGACCACAGGAACCGTTGTTGTTGGCCCATGGAAAGTTGGATGGAGCAGGGGTCGAAGAATCCTCGACTAATGCTTCAGGCAGATCGACGTTCTTTTCATCACCACGCATCCCTTCCACCACCGTCGGCGTCGGAGGACTAGGATTGAGTTCCTGAGCACGCTTCCACTGACCATACTCGCCCTTCGTCATGCCGTCGAGAAAGATCTCATTCATGGTCGGTTTACGACTAGGGATCGCAGTCAACGCCGTGGCTTCCTCCTTTGCAGCCTTAGCTTCATCCTGAGCCACCTTAGCAGCCGCCTCCGCCGCCTTGGCTTTCGCCTCCGCCGCCTGGACATCCAGCTGCAGTTTACGGATAATAGCAGCAGATGCCGAAGTGTACAATGTGTTGTCCTCGGAGTAAAACAGTTTCGCAGGAAATGGTGGTAGGTACACCAGGTACATGTGTGGACGTTTGAAGGTTGACAGCTGGCTGTGACGTCACAGGGGTCGTGACGTCACGGACTGACTCACGAATTTGTGAGGAAGACACTTCCAACTCATCATCTCCACGATGAAGAAGTTGTGCACCATGTCGGTGCTGTTTGTCCCTTTTGCTCCGACGACTGGCAATAGAGACTGAGTGCTCGTCCAAGCCGGGGCCACTGAGGGACTCGTGTGCAGAAGAGCCCGCATTGACGGTTGGGCTGCCTCCTGCTGTTTGCTGCGTAGGCGATTGATCTTGCGCCGCAGCGGCCACCGGCCCTCCCAAGATGAAATGTTTGGACGATGGAGTAAGCAACCTGGTGATAAAACTGATATAGCCGGGTGAATTAGACTTGACAGAATCGTTGGATGGTTGTTGTTCACGCCTGCTCTCTGCAGTAGAGCGGGCATCGGTGTTCGTAGGCTCAGGCATCATGATGAGATCGGCTTCCGAAGTTGTTGTTGAAGATCTGCGCAGATACTGTCGATGTAGGTAGACTGTGGAAGTGTGACAACTTATATACCCTTGACACATGTTGTTGTGAAGGAGAGACCTTTTGGTCTTAGCGGTAACTCGACATGGTTGCTCCACACGGTACAGAGTTCAAATCCCAGTAGTGGTACTCTGTAGCCGTTTCGTGGCTCGAGCTTACGCTTGACTGTCTCTCCCACTCTGTCTGTGCGGTGCGAGAAGTATTGTGTGTACAAAGGCCTCAGGAATCGTGAGTGTTTCTGTAGTGCTGGCAGGGGGAGGCTCTCCGAATTTCGTCGCTCAAAGTCCCGTATCACATCGTATTTGCGTACTCTCGGCTGATGATAATGCTCTCAGTACGAAGGAGAGTGTCGATGTAGGTAGACTGTGGAAGTGTGACAACTTATATACCCTTGACACATGTTGTTGTCAAGGAGAGACCTTTTGGTCTTAGCGGTAACTCGACATGGTTGCTCCACACGGTACGAGTCAAATCCCAGTAGGGTACTCTGTAGCCGTTTCGTGGCTCGAGCTACGCTTGACTGTCTCTCCCACTCTGTCCGTGCGGTGCGAGAAGTATTGTGTGTACAAAGGCCTCAGGAATCGTGAGTGTTTCTGTAGTGCTGGCAGGGGGAGGCTCTCCGAATTTCGTCGCTCAAAGTCCCGTATCACATCGTATTTGCGTACTCTCGGCTGATGATAATGCTCTCAGTACGAAGGAGAGTGTCGATGTAGGTAGACTGTGGAAGTGTGACAACTTATATACCCTTGACACATGTTGTTGTCAAGGAGAGACCTTTTGGTCTTAGCGGTAACTCGACAAACATGGGTGACATGCTGAGGCGCTCGTCCTCCCATGTAGACGAACACATCCCCTACATCATCTTCATCTGCGTGGTCCGCCATGATAATTATTTGCTGCCAGCTGCGATGCCAGGGTTGTCGTTGTTAGCTGTTCTCTGCTATCTTCCTCATGGTGATGTAGCTACAAACACAACACCAACGGTTTCCTCTCATTTTTTCGTCATTTTCATTTTGGCTGAGAAGAGGGTCTTAGTTTATTTTCTACACGCGTAACTTAGACTACGTGGTGATAAGATTATCTAAAGTGTGTGCGTTCGTGAGTACGTTCGTCATCACAGTGGGTTGAGATCTCTCTGCATTTCCATCGATGATGCGACGAAAAGCATTGGTGTCTGTACAATTTGTAAAAAGGTTTATGGCGTCGTTGTGGCAACTGTAGTTGGGTAACGACTTGGTCAAGGGTCCATCGCCTAGTAAGGCGATAGCTTCGAGACCGGCTGAGCCATTTGCAAAGCAAGCGTCTCGTCCGAATTGTTGAGTGTAGTAGGTGGATGGATCGGGGCTTTTGTAGGATCGGCCGAAGTTTTCTGTGGGGTGCTGTCTTCTCCAAATGTCATTTGCTTTTCCAGGATGTTGGATGGAACCTCAGCTGAAGAAGCTCTTTTGGCCATTTTGTGTGCGTAGGGGAATGAGGTGGCGCTGATGTTGTGGATGTTGTCTGCATCGATGGTTTTACCGTATAGGAACCTGTTTATGGTAGGTCCAAACAAGCCAAGTGGGCTAATGGCAAATGGGATGAGTTGCATTTTGGAGTTGTAGAGGTCTTCAATGATTTCTTCGCCTGATATGGTAATGCCTGTGTCATGACATGTGCGTGCTTTGCTGATAGCTCGGCCTCTTTGAAACTTGCTCTTTTCCGCTGCGATGAGTGACGTAAGAATGTTGTTGGATTTAGCGACACTTCCACCACGAGACGGAGGAGGGCAAGTATCAGAGTTGCATAGAATGGTGTCGAAACCGATTTTGTTGAGTCTACATCGGAAGTGACCGTCATTTGAGATGGTTGGTAGATTGATGTGGCTGTCGAATGGTCTGACTCGGGATCCTCTCAAGCTCTTTACTAGACCAGTTTGTTCTTTCATTGCTTTTGAGTCTGCAAGTTTAACTAAGGGCATGATTCTGTTCATGTACTCATGCCAAGAAGTATTCCATCTGTTGTGCATTTTTGTGTTTGTTTTCTTTCCTATGACGCTGCATTGGTAGAGGTGGTCTCCTTTTTTGTCAAAGTTTTGTTTGCAGAGTGGGCAGATTAGTTCTGCATCATTGCTTTCCCAAATGTTGAGGCGGAGACATCGGAGGAGATTAAAGCGGAAGAGGTTGTTGGGTTGGCGGTTACGTTGATCATACCGAGGGAGGTCCAGAAGTCCTTGGCCGAGTTTACCATCAAGTATTTCTTCTATGTTGTGTTTGCTATCCGACTCAAAGGTAGAAATTACGTCTGCTTGTAGTCTATCTGCTATGGATGCATTGACTTGTTCATGGCAAATGTTGAGTTTGGTTGAGGTGATGAACGGTTCCATTTGATTTGATTCCTTCTTTGTGCAGATTGTTGCAATTTCCGGTCCGAATTTGTTGAATAGTTGAAGTAATTGTGAAGGGTTGCTTGCTTGGTTCTCATACAACGATGTAATGGGTTGAGGAAGAATGTATCTTTTGTGATGTTTGCCGAGGTAGACGCCGTTGTAGATGGTGTCAAGAGTTGTTTTTGTAGCTAGAATGAATGATGGGATTGCCTTCAGACGCGGTGAAGTGATGCCTATGCCGCCTCTTTTTGTGTCGATGTTTGTGAGTAGTTGGGAATGGAGTGGCATTTCCTCTTTTTGGGTTAGAGCAAGGATCACATTTTTGTTGAGTTCGTCGAATGCTTGTGTTGTGGGACTATCCCATTGATGCCATCGGTATGGTTGGCAGGTGGAATTGTTGGCATGTGCATACACGTCGGCTGGAAAGAGATGATTTAGTCGCTGTGTAGTGCATTGGCGGTATAGTTGCAAAATGGTTTGATCATCTTCTAATCCGCCGAGGAGGTTTGCAGCATCTTGTTTCGCCTTGGATAGATACTCTTCAATAAAGGTTGATTGATAACTGTCTGAGCCAATTGGTGAGCCGAGTACACGAAGTCCATTTACTTCTTCGTGCATTTGGGAGTTTTTGTTGGAGTACTTTGCGATTGCATCAGTAAGTGATGATCCATTGTTTGGTTGATAGTGGAGAAGCTTTGGTAGGATTGATTGGCCTGAAGTAGAAGTCATAATGCGAGTTTTGTCGGTATTCATCACTGCACCTAAAGGGACGCCGTAGTGTTCGAAACGTTGGAGGAAGAATTGGACATCTTCTATTGGAAGCAGGCAATTTGTATCGTCTACGTATGCCATGATGATTGGAAGTCCTCCTTGTCCATCATCGCCTGGTTTATTGTTTGAGAGTCTGGTTGCTGCTCGAAGCTGTAGTTCTTTGTCAATTTGTTTGAGGATGTGGGTTAGGACGATTCCGGCAAATAGTGGCGAGAGTGGGCAGCCTTGTGTGAAGCCTTCTTCTACTGTGAAGTGATCCCATTCGTTGTCACTATTTTTAAACCTTGCAGTGTGATGGTCTTGGTAAAGGCTGTCGGTAAAACTTTGTAGATGGGGAAAGTCATGGGCAATGATTTCCCTAAGCTTGTGACGAGAAACTGCATTGAACATGTTCTTGATATCTAAGGAAACGAGGGCTCGAGTAGGGAGGGACTCTTGGGATTCTGGGTTTGAGATGTACTTTTCAACTCCTATACGGAGGGTGTTGACAATGGTGGTGATTCCGCCAGGAACTCCTACTGCATAATTGTAGGGAAGTAGATATGAAGCAAAGTCATTTCTATTTTTGTAGATGAGAAGATTGGCAGTGATGCGCCTCGTGGCAATGGAACTCCAATTGGTCGAAGCTTTTTTGGGTTGTTGGCATCTTTGTGAAACGCTACGAAGTAGATGGTATTGATGAAGTTGCGTTCTCTCTTGCCATAATTAGCATTGGCAATGTTGGAGAAGAAGATAGCTAGATGATGCGCAATGGATGATTTGGGAAGATTTTGGAGGTTTGCATTAGATGGTATGCGTTTCTTAACTAATCGGATGAAAAGGTCGATGGAGTCACCTTGTATTCCAGATGCTTTTCCTGTTTGAAGATCTCTAATACGTTCGACAATTTCTGCTGCGCTAAATCGAATTGTGCTTGGATTTGCTTGTGAACGGGTTTGTGGTTTTGAAGGAAACCGAGGCTCGTATGCTAGACGCGGAGGGTGGAGCTCTCGACAGATTTGGATATTGTCAGGAGTGTTTGGTGCAATGGGTGTGGACTTGAGCAATCTTGCTGTTGCGGTACGAAAATCGTCTGCATCTGCTGCTTTTTGGGCTGATTGTTTGATGTATTCTGATGGGTGCTGCTGATTAGTTGATGGTGATGGAGGCTGAACTCTGCATGGTCTTGAAACCGAGAGAACCAACGTAGGAATTCAATATTCCCGTAGCCACATTTTCTCCTTGAACTTGCCTTGCTCTTATATGCTTGCTCGCTTCAGCTATGATCGATCTATGATGTCCAGTGCAGCATTGTTCCAGACGTCGCCGACGCAGTAGCTCATAATTGCTCTATCTTGAGCAATAACAATAGGAATCATCCTCGATGCTTCAATCAGAGAGCAAATAATAAAAGAAATTTGCACGTTAGGTGTGCCTCCCAAGGGGCGAAGAACTTTCAAACTCACTTCCAAAACTTCCTGAAGATAGTTTGGTGAAGGCTTAATGTATTCTGATACTCATATTGCTCAGCTGCCAAGTCTGAAATAAGTAGAAGCGTGCATTCGAAGGTCAATTTATCATTTTTCGCATCGGAGATCGAGAATCGAGAGAGAGGCACAAGTAGAAAATCGAAGGAGCCATACCATTTCAGCCACATACTACGGACATGATCGCCACTTGCCCATGAACATAGTGTGTGAGCGCTACGAAGTCCACAGCGCAACAGATGTCCTTTTTTGTATATATATACTAAGTTAATCAGATTTGTTCCATATATAGAGTGGATTGAATAGTTTTGTTATTTCTAATAAATATGTTCAATCTTAGACTAACTTGAGAAAAGGAAGTACATTCTTGATCACTATTTCAGCACCATATGTGATGCGTGTTCCCTTCCTTGCACTTACAGCATCAACCTTGGCCTTCTTTGTTCTACCCTCCTTGGAACTGTCTTCCTTTTCACCAAGTTTGGCCTTCCAAAGAGCAAGCTCTAATAGAGTTATCCCCTCCTTCACATATCTATAGTGCTCACCTTTGTAATGATCCATTTTGTCGAGGACAGCGTCCATCCATTGTCGTATTGCTTCAGCCTTGTCATCAGCAGGTGTATAAGGCAGAACTTGATTGATTCGATGGATTTCTTCTTCCACTTCAGTTCTCCATTTTTCCATGTGAAACGAGGCAATAGTTTTGTGTATCCCCCCAACAAGATCAACTGTTACTAGATGTTCACATTGATCAAACTGATTGTATTGCTGCAGTATGTCATCAAATGGAATCATATCTCTTTTCAGTGGGATGGCGATGCGTTGGAGGCGCTTACAGTCTAGGAATGCACGTCCTTTTATTGTTTCAAGTCGCTCCGACAATTCAACATCTGTCAGGGCCATGCATTTCCAGAATGCCAATCTTCCGATGGTGATGATAGATGGGAGATTGAGATGCTGTAGAGAGCGACATCCTTTAAACGCACACCTACCAACCAATTGTTTCCAGCTTGTCGCCAAACTCTACATCCGCCAGATTTTCACATCCATCAAATGCATACTTGCCGATTTCAACTACAGATTTGAGATGTATCCGCCTTAACAACTTGCAATTGTAGAACGCACATTTACGAACTCGTCTGATGCCATCGTGAGTCTCCACATGCACCAAATGTTCACAATTGTAAAATGCGATTTCCTCAATCTCCTCGACGGATTTGTCGATGCGGACACGGGTGACATGCCGAGGAACTCGCCCTCCCCTGTACACAAAAATATCCCCTACATCATCATCTGCGTGGTCCGCCATGATATCCTATTGCTGCTGCTGCTGCTGATTATCCACCAGACTGATCGTGCCAACTAACTCTCTCGCTCAGTGCAACGGTAAGCTTTTTTGTCGTCATTTTCGAGGAGAGCGTGAAAAAGGGTAAAAACGATACCAGAGTCCACGTAGGAATTCAAATTTCAAGGAGTAGCCACATTTTCTCACTTCGTACTCCGCATCCCTCATGGTATGTTCCAGGCGCAGTATTGCAACGTTGTTCCAGTGGAAAGTCGACATGACTGGAGCTCTCATTGCATCACATGAGGATAAGCCTTTTGGCATACACTTGAGTCTTACTCCACTTCGCGACTCTAATTAGTATCGTGCCTCCACTCTAAGTACACCCTCCTTTCTCTGACAGATATTGTACTTATTGTCCGATGCGACATTATAACTTCTTACACACTTTGCAGAATTTGCTGAAGACTGAAACTGTGTGAAGTTTAGAGAAGGTTTGAGAGTAGCGTAGAATTATTGCTCCGCTGACAAGTTTGGTGTGAGTATATATGAAGCGTGCAATCGAAGGTTTAATCATTTTCGTCGCTTCGGAGATCGAGAGAGAGTACAAGTATGTAGGAATTCGAACGAGCCAAACCAACCGCTGCTTTCAACATCTTTGTCCACGTAATGCCGATCTGTTTGCAACTTGTCCATGAACATAGTGTGTGAGCGCTACGAAGTCGAAAGAGCAACATCTGTCCTTTTTGTTCCATGTTATGCTGTGAGTTCTTGTCTCTAAATCGTTCTACAAAAGTCAAGTGAGATAGTTTATGTAAGAGCGGCAGAGATGCTTTCTTCGTATGGACAAGTCTTGAATCATAGATGTTTACGTAGTATTTTCTGTACATATGTGACCTTTCACGCTAATGCTAATATGAATTTGCACTGCAACTGCTGTTATCATCACAAGAATCAAGATATTCGTCATCCACTATACTGTCCTCTTCTATTTGTGCTTTGATCTTTGACATTGATTGACCCACAGACTTGAGCATGCTAAGTCCAAAGAGATCGAAGTTAAAGGAGCAAGATGCACTCGCTATCTCGGGTGGTGTTGGTATGTTTGTAGGCGTTATTGTATCATTCGATGATGCAAGAGAGTAATTTTCTGAAAGTAGATCTCTCGGAGAGTCATAGTTGATCATTTCGTTATCTGAATGGCGATTGGTCTTCCTACTTGAACGATACTCTTCCTGTTCATCTGCTTCATCAAATGTATAACTTGATGTGTTACTACACGCATAAAGTTGAAGCCATTCACTAACAAGATCTACATCGTCTGGTGCTTTTGGCGTTTCTCCGTATGATGCATTGGATTCTTCGTCCATACTGAAGCTGCCGATGCCGCTATGTTTTATCTGCTGACTCGGAACGCTCGACATTTGATATTCAAAAGAGTGATTTTGGCTAAGAGAAGATGCGCATGTTGACTCCGTCGTTGTGACGGTTAGCTTTGATTGTTTCTTCTTACTGAACCCATCTATTTTCTTATTTTGAACATTGACATTCTTTGGAGGATGCTGATGGGTAGTGATTTGCTTGGGTAGTTTGGACTTTTTCAGCCTTCTTTGAAATCTGGAAGACAGATGCTGTATGGCGCTTGGTGGCACTTTGTCTTTCACCTGAGGTTGTGAGCGACCCCTGCCGCGTTGTTCAGCGTGTGCCATTGTTGTTGAAAAGACGACTGTAAATCTACACAGACGCTCCTCTTCTATATTCTTCTTCTTTCGGAACAACTTGCTTTATTAGCACCAAGCAAGAGACATCACCTCATCGCATGCTACCAAAGGCGTTGGTGAAGGTGACAAGCGCAATGGTGGAAAGAAGGCAAAAGCGAAAAGCGACTTCTCGTGATACTTTCTTCTTCACCATCGCCAAACTTTTCTTTCCTATTCACGAGATCGTGTTGTGTCTGAAACAACACAGGGTTAATTAGGGTTAATTAACAAGCTCTTTATGTGCCACTTTTATATTATCGGTAGGTACAGTATGATGTACTTACTTCCCATCATGCAGCTACGAGCAAAACTCTCTAGACACAGGCACGGTGAGTAGCTCAAATCCTCATTAACACTGGTCTGACAATCAACGTTCTTTGTGAGCTTCTTCTTCCGTAAGCGCGCCTTCCTAAGAAATGAAATCAAAACTTTCAGCGTCATAGTGCAAACTATTCCCTGGTTCATGTTCATGTTCATGGCCAGGAGAGCACCGCTGCTCCAAGCTCTAGATTCGAAGAAGTAGTACGTGGTGTACTTTCTTTACAGCTGTCGAGGTAACAACCGTCTTCACAACTCACACACATCCTCTCAAATAGGCATCCGTATAATTGTACAACCTGATATGACTCATTGCTCCAAAATGCACATTATTACCATCTCCTCCCTTATCCTGAAAGTGTTCAAACTTCGTCAACGGATCCAGCTGCCACAAATCGTCACTCCTCACATTTGGCCATAGCACAGCCATTCCTTTTTTGGGCTTGATAGATAACCAATCTAAATGCGGGAATCCAAGTCCACCGCTTCCTCCTTGATCTTCGTCATCATTGTTGATATCCGACAGGAATATAAAGAGTGATAGCACTCGTGGTCCTGCGGGCTTCCACAGACTGCTCACTTCAAAGTTGTGTTCCACTCGTGATATTGTATTGGATTGTTTAGATTGCCCAAGTTGGACCAATTCAATCGGCTCCACATGGCTCGCTTTGACATCCACCAGTGATGATATCCGATCCATAATCTGCATATAAGTATCATCCTGACTACATGCGTCATCAATGGGACAACTTGCTATCATGCGATTTGATAGAGCATCTGCACGGAGATTCCATCCAGTAGCAGGAACTGATGCACGGACGTGGGTTGATGATGGAAGTGATTTAAGTGAATCGACTTCATCACTCGATAAAAAGTTTTGCAATACAACTACATATGAGTCGTCTTTACTCGATTCTTCTTGTACATTGGGACGAGATGCAAATATAGGCTGGTACGGGAGGCTTTTTCGTTCAAAGAATGAATTGATACTCCCATTCTCAATATCAAACGATGGTTCTTCCCTCGGTGATCGCTTCCCTGCGCATTGATGAAATGTTGTAATCTCATGACACATTTCACATGCTAATGGACACATGTTCATCATGAACAATACACTCTCTTTTCCTACCAATGAAGCATCATCACTGCTCCTTCGTTGATCATTCTTCTCATCATACCCAAAGGGGGTGCACATCCCCTCTGCAGCCCACATGGCACACATTCGATGACGATTGGAACACCGCTCCCTTGTTTTGTTTGGTACGTTTGGATCGGCAATTATTCGTTTTGCATACTCCTCCATTGACATTACTTTTTGCAGTGTGGGTAAATCTCGATTAGTGTTGTGATCTTCGTCATCATCACCACTATCATCAGAAGATGAATCATCATTATCATGGTTGTTGCTTGTTCTAGATACCAATTGATTTGCACCAACATTCATTTTTGAGTATATAACTTTCTTGGCAGTAATCTTTCCATCTATTCCCCGCTCACGATCTTTTGGGATATTCACACAATTCCAACAAGAATATCTACAAACGTCCAGCATAAATGATGGATTCACAAAACACTCCCCCTCTCTTGCCCATTCAGGGCATTCCTCCCAGCTATCTACACAATGTGGGTTGGATTCTTCGCGATTAGTAATCGTATTGCCCTCGTTTTGCAATGATGTCATAGGGCGGCAAATATCACAACTCCGCGGGCAAAATTCAATCATGTAGTGTTTATTATTGTTACATTCCCCCTCCTGAGACCATTTGAGACAGTTATCGTTGGAATCTTGGCATGGGTCTACAAAGTCTTTGGGTAATTCGAGCGGTGGTGGCGGATAGGTGAGAGTGGTGGTGACGTCGCAGCTTTGCTCTGTAGATGATTCTGATGATACCGCCGTGGAGCTTGCTGCTAAAATGGAGAGCAGCAGTAGCGACCAGGAGGTGAATGGCCGGTGCGACCAACATGTTTAGTGATAGGAGGATAAGTGAGTACTTTTATGTGACGAATGTGCGATAACGAAGTAGCAAGGTGAAGGTCGCTGCGCTGTCAAGCTGCAGGACTAGGCGAATACTGGTGGTGGTGTTTGGTTTAGATTCGCTCTTCCGGTGAGCGCGTGTGGTGCCTGTGTCACATCGCACGGTACCCAAACTATAATGTCAAGCGTCACGATGTGCATGACCACCAGACTCGTTCTGTGAAGATGTCCTCTTTCCCATGATGATACTCTACATTAGTATCGTATGTAGGCAGTCGAGGTAGGAGTATGATATCAAAAGCCGCAAGCGAGCAAGATCAACAGTCTTGATTGAGAAATACCGATATTGAAAGCATGGCGACGAGTTGTTGGGAGCTCATAGGGCAGTTGAGGTAGAAGTATGATGGCATGATGCTGAGCAAGATCACGCAAAGCCAAGAGGGTAAAATAATCTTGGAGATACATGCGACGGGCGACATGGCTCATGGTTCAATTACAATAAACTTGCTTCATCTCAAAAGCACTACTACTCTTACATCATCATCGAATTAAAGTCTTCATACCATGATTAGCAGCCATGCACAAGCCTTCTTCTACGTCTGCTATTGCCTTCTTCTCTTTTCATCGCCGGTCCTGCTCTTTTACATATATTGTTCATTCATTCCGACATCTGTTCCTACACCCGTTGTCCAAATTCAAAGCGAGTATGAGTATCCAATCGAATCAGTCCTTGGATTTACAACGGTAATGATGAAGCCGTAGATTTGACATAGGATAGGCTGAGTCTGAGTTAAGATTATTAATAGTGATCAGGTATGGTGTAGATGTAGAGAGGATACGAGATAAGATCAAGAGCAGAGGGCATCATTGGGGAATAGTAGGCCTGAATAATACATGTATTAACAGTTAGATTATATATTTCATATTGAGCTGTTTCAATTGCTACTGAGATTCATCTGCTTCTATAAATAGTGGAGTACATATAACTATCCTAAGACCCTCTCATCCTTCGTACAATAGCTGATTAGTGCTTAGTGCTCCTTATTGACTCTCTGCCTGTCTCTCTACTCACAAAAGGACAATGACTTGCATTAGTTGAAAGGATGATGGAGAGGTAGAGGGTGGTCAGCCTGAAACAGTGTTGGCAAATCTGCAACAGTAGGTTTAGAATTAGTCAGTGTATTGCTGATAATGATCTATGCAATGTATTGTCGAAGATATCTTCCCAAAACCATCATGAAGCCAACTCCTAGAAAACCAGCTCCCATCAAAGTAAAGAGAAGAGACCACTCTTGATCACCAAGAAAGCTACCTCCCAAATCCCGATTACCCCCAGTACTCATCTAACCAAAATACCCCAGCTGTTGGCCATCCAAAGGCAACCTCTATTAATACCCAAAGTGGAGCTGAGATTATTGCATTTATAAGTGGCTTATTCCACACATTGTTGTCATCATTCGTAGCATCGTATTGAAATAATCCCGTTCCAAATACGCCAACCAAAGTCCAAAGGGCAGAGAGCACAATGGCACTTGAGAGAGTTTGTAGTAGCATAATCGCATCGTGCAATTCCCATCCCGGCGTTTGCTTCACGCCTGTTGTTACATCGTAGAATAGGAATCTACACAGAACATAAATTGCAAGGAGAGTTGCATCAAGACGTATTTCGAGTGGATCAACTTGTTCTAGGATGAGATCAATTTTGTGTTTCGTGCTGCCTTCGTTATCATTTTCATCGTCCATCTGGATCTTTAGTTGAGGATAGTGATAGTGAGATGGCGAATTTATATAAATTAACGATGGAAATGTTCGTTGATGTCGTTTGACACATGATGCACTTGCGCCAGAACGAATACGAATGCCACACGATGATGTGCTGAATGATGCTACGTGAATAAAAGAGCAATTACTTGACCAAAGTGGTAAAATGTACAGTAGCAGTAGCAACAATGGAGTTGTTTGTCGATGGAGACGATTGGAGAACATCGCATCCTATCCAGTCCTATGCCAAATTGAGGAAGCCAAGCCTCTCTACAATAGTTCGGATGGATGGAGGTGAGAGGTAAGTTGTTCATCCTAAAGTGGAGAATTTACAAATGTCGCATCGGACAAAAAATAATGTCCGATCTATCTGAAAGTAGACCACTCAGTTGCTCCTTACATATTCATACTTATTTCAGCACTGCAATAACTATGTAACAGAAGCAGCGGGCGGTGAAGTACTGATTGGAGTGGCTGATCGCTACTACTACTTCTTAAGTAGGAGCGATGTAACATAAAGTACTCTGGAACACTTAAAAAACAGAAAGAGAGGGAAACAAATAATTCTAGTGACGAAGTTAATGACAAACAGGTTGTTTATTTTCATTATTTTCAAATGATCTACAGCACTAATTCACACCGACTTCAGCGCATCAGAACAGATCAGGACGTATATACAATTTTTACTAACGAATACGACAAGCATCACTCATCTTGTCTAAGCAGACTCTCCGGCGTCGGCTTCAACCTCGGCCTCAGGTTCCTTGACAGGCTCAGCGGGTTCATCGACCTCCTTCACGGGTTCTTCCTCAGCGAATTCTTCGCCTTCGACCTTCTTGCACATGACGAAGTTGAACATACCACTGCAAACCTTGCCAATTTCGTCCTGGCTCTCAAAGAGAGGGAGGAAAGTGATGACAATGGCGGCACCGAATCCCCAAGCGATAGACACAAGGACCCAGAAGGCAAAGTAAGACTCAGTGAAGACTTGTGCAGGGATAGAGAGGATAGGCCACACGATGATAAGCACGAAGGTGAGGAGGTATCCACGACGGACAATCCAGCGCTTGGAACGACGGATCTCATCCTTGTCAAGGATGTCCTCGGTGAGTCCAGCAGTATCCTGCTCAACGAGGTGGATGTTGGCATCAAGAGTAGAGAAGTCATATTCCTGAGGATCGATGAACTTGGAGTAGACGTAGTGGATGAATCCAGAACTCAAAATGGCAACCAAGTTTCCACTGAGCATGACAGGGTTAGATCCGAGAGTGGCAACGCTGACAGAACCACTTTCGACAGAGGCTCCAACGAACCAGGCGATGAGGGCAAGGGCGAATCCACCCCAAGCAGCGATAATGGCTCCCTTTCCAGATGCCTTGTCCCAGGTCATCATGTTCCATAGAGGAATGACAGCAGATCCAATAACAATTCCCATGAAGAGGTAGACCCAACCAAGGTTAAGACCCATGGCGTTGAGAGCAATCTGTGATGATGAAGCCAGGCAATAGCGGTTGAGTAAAGCATCCTTCTTCAATAAACACAATGTACTATATCACACACAACTTACCGCAAAGAGACCCATGAAGACTCCGAATACCACAATCGTAACACGAGATACCCAAAGAATTTGCTTTCCAGTAGCCTCGGGATTGATGTACTCACGGTAAATATCGTAGGCAACCAAGGAAGACACGGCAATAGATTCGGCAGATCCAGTTGACACAATAGCCATGAACAACATAATAAGAACCAAAACTGCTCCAGCTGATCCCAACAAGTTGTCGGCGACAGCAGGGGGTACCAAACCAGATCCAGCTTCACCCCTGGAGATGGGAAGCACATCAAAGCAGTGGAAGCAAGACCGAGGGAAGTAGCCAAAGAGAAGGGGATGGGAACCAAGGCAGATTCCTCCAAGAAGGTATCCCTTAGCGGCAGATGCGGGACGGGCGGCAATGGCGGATTGCCAGTAAGATTGATCGACGAAGACAGTTCCGAAGTTACCAACAATGTTGATGATTCCGAACATCAAACCATCACCAGAGGGCATAGTAAGGTAGGATCCTTGGGCGTTTCACCAGAAACAGGTCCACAGGGCGTATTGGGCTGTTCACCTAAGTCTGACCAAGCACAATAGTCTTATCTCCAGAGTAAGAAGAAAGAAGTCTCAAACAGTACCTTCGGTAGAGTAAGATGGCCATACACTGCTCGGGAGAGTAGCTGACAGTATTGTCCAAGAAGGAGTAGATCTGATGGAGGAGTTAAACCTTGATGTACACGAGAGTAATCATGGAAAGCACAGCGAAGATGAATCATGGTGTGCAAGTAAGACGCCATGAAAGTAGCCTTGAGTCCACCGGTAGATGTGTAAAGAATAACTCCCCAGGGAATCAAGAAAGCAGCAAGCTCATACTTCATTCCAGTCAAAGCCTCAACGGTGGCGGCACCACCGAGCAAAAGCATAGAGGTAACGATGATATTGGCGCAGAATGCGAAGAAGAGGAAGGTAAGGTGAGCACTCTTTCCCCAACGAGCGCGGACAATCTCACACATGGTGTGGGCGGAGGGCGCAATGTCCTTGAGAGAGATGGCGAGTACACCGAAGAGGAGAACTTGGATGGTAGCTCCAGATGCATACCAGAAAGGACCACTGACACCATACTGCCAGGCAACATTGGAACTCTGAAGGAGAGTAGCGGCCCATGTCCACTGAGATACAATAACAGAGGCGGTTAATCCAGTCTTGACCATACGTCCGGCGGTGCTGTGATGTGAGAGAGAGAGAGTGATAGACATGTGTTAGTATATTAAAGCGGCGCAAAATTGATGGGCATGAGATGTGCACACATCATAATCCATCACATCATCCATCACATCATACATCACATCATCCATCACATCATCTCGAGGAGAGACGACATGAACGGTACAGCCATCTGTATAGATGCAACATAGTCGAATCAATGCCATCTGCGAAGACGTACACAACGTGTGCACACAACATCAACAAGCAGCAACCAACAAAGATATAACTTACTTGAAGTGTTCACTAGTCATCGAAGCATTTCCAGCAAAAGTCTTGTCCAAATAAACAACGATAGTCGTAAAGACGGAGAACAGAGCACCAAATCCAACAACGACAAGGTAGCCAACCCATGTGTCGAGAGGGGTGCTTCCTTGGAAGTAAGAATCGCGGCCGACCATTTCAGCGGCCTTCGCGCCGACGCTCCATGAGACGGGGCAGTTCTCGACGGCATATGTGGCGAGGTTGGCGATGAACTCGGCGGGAGCCGTCGACTTGTCGCAGGAGAAGGCGGTAGCCATGATGGATGTGTTTGTGTAGTCTACTGACTGGATGGATGGCAAAGTTGGATGAAAGTGTTCGTCCAGCTTTTTTATGAGAGTTCTCTGTTAAGTTTTCTGCGGTGGGTAAGTTGTTGTGTTGGGCTTGTGTGCTGGCGTGCTCACTCTGATTTTTGATTTTTTCCAAAACATCAAAAGGAAGATACAAAAGTGCGCCCAATCTGTCGGCACAAGAAGGGAGCTACCAAAAGATTCCTACGCAGAAGTTATACGTTGGCCCCTTTATTGTCCAATGCTTACGACACGGTAATGTTTTTCTGTTAAAGATGTCGATTTGTACTAATTCCTATTTTTCAAACAGACAAAAACTCTGACGTACGCGCTAGTGTTTTCCATCTCTAAAATAATAAAAGTAATTATTTCCCTAGAAGTGGAATATGTACACTAGTTTTAATCGGACCCTCTCAACTTCCGTCAGTTTCGTTGGAAAAGCATCTGGTTCGAACTCTAGTGCCGGTTCCCGGAGACAGAATGGAACTGAGATGTCGCTTCCCCAACAAGATGAAGAAGCATCGACAAGTCTTTTGTCTTTTCTCCTGTCTCACGGAAACTATCGATTTAGACACAGTCACTACGCAACCAACAGAAAATCAACACAATATGTGTCAGATTTCTCGAGGAGGTCAAGGATTTCGCAAAAATTCTTTCCCTCCAATCAAAAAAAACTAAGGTCGGATACAAGACTGAAGAAGGTCAGAGATATGTTCTACAGATCAATTTAGAGCGACAAAATGATTACCACAATTATTTCCGTCAATTTGGACAGAACGTCAAGAACGTCAGACGCACCACGAGTTTTGACAGCGACGAAAACTCAAACTGCTGAAGAAGTCTGACGAAGTGAAGATGAAGAAGATCAGAGAGATCTTTAGCTATTATCCATCAATCTTTCTGCTGAAGTACCAATTTAGACAAATTTAATACTCCATCAGCGGAATGGGCTACGATTGTCATGAATCTGCCCGCTCCAGAAGATCTTTGTCTGCAACAACGAGGCAAGCGCCACAAGTACGTTGACAGTGATGAAAACGTCAGAGCTGTGTCAGAGC
The DNA here is from genome assembly GCA_018806925.1 of Skeletonema costatum. Lineage (NCBI taxonomy): Eukaryota > Bacillariophyta > Thalassiosirophyceae > Thalassiosirales > Thalassiosiraceae > Skeletonema > Skeletonema costatum. The sequence goes on along the minus strand of JAHBBA010001024.1, from coordinate 419,396 downwards.
CAGAGCTGGATTTAAGACTGACGAACCCGAGGAATAATATCTCTACATCTTCAACACCAGATATCTCCACGAGTAATCACTGTGTATGTCGCCAACAGTGATTACTCGAAGCCAAGCAAGGATTCTCAACCTCTCACTATGGTACTGTCACGGTTATTGAGTCTGATGCAAACTCGATCAGCTGAGTATGTTACATCACGCCGCAGTCCTTAGACATCATCATCTAGCATCTTCTCTCATTGCATGAGATGATCACCGCGCAGCAGTTTACCGCCCTGCCAATCGCTGCTGCTCCATGCTCCACTACCATACTGCACCATGTTTGTGCTTGGAGCTTCTTTTTGTTAAGACGTTCTACACAGATTTTGTACCAGAATTCTACAGAGGAACTCAAATGATTGGATGCGTATGTAGTGTCTTTCGTAGCATACAATTCGTACTTGATTTTAGAAGTATGGAGAGTATTTATGTACATCTTTCTCCCCCTCTTTCGCTTTTCCTGCTTCCCCCTCCTCTGCTGCGCTGCTAGCTCTCTCTACTTAGAGTGTGCTGCTGCTTGATCAAATATAGCTGTGGGTAGGCTGCGGATTGCTTCCCAGTAACAATTTGGTGATTGCAAAGTGGCGGTGGCAAGCGAGTGTAGTGCGAATTTTATTGAGTAAGTTCACACCGTCGCATTTATCGCCTTACTTGCACTCTGGTAGCTGCAGTTTGAACTTCTTAGATGTTAGTTATATGGAGAGGTTTGGAGACGAAGAAGCAGCAGCTTTAGCAGAAACGCTGAAAGGCAACAAATCATTGGAAACGCTTTATTTGCCATATCCAGAGGACGAAGAATGTGAAATGGCGGAAGCGGGTTGGTCTGCATTCTCCATAATTCTATGTGATACTTCTAGCATCAATAATACCTACCTATCCGATCACACCCTCACATATGTTGGTGTTCCCAGAGAAATGTTTGACACTCTCAGTGTCATTGTTGACCTTCTCAAGATGAATGCAGCTGTCAAAAATATGAACAGGGACGCCATGCAATGTTTGACAAGGAGTAAGATCCTCATGAGCCATCCTGACCTCGACATGCAGCCTCTATTTGTTTACAACTTGAAGCTCCTTCCTCTGATAATGAATTGGTTCAGAAGAAGTTCCCAGCTTCGCGGTGACAAAGTGGGAGTATGGAGGGAATCGCTATCGAAGCTCCGACGCAGAGAACTCTCTGCAGTGTTCAAATTCGTTCGTGAAATGCCTCTGCTGGTAATAGAAGGATTCTGGACTAACGTGCTGAATGAAAGTCAAGTGAAAAGCAAAAGTTGCGTGCAGAGAAACGCAAGTATCAGCAGATGATTGAGAGAGCAGACGAGAGGATTCAGAGAGCATCTGGAAATGAAATGTGCGCCTTGAAATGGCTGAGGCGCTGAAGAGCTGTCCTCTCATCTCGCCTTTGGTTGGCGCAGCTGATTTTTGGTGCTGGTTACATAATAACCTATAAAATATGTTCTCACGATAGATGGAATTGCTCTCATGGAGATATTCTCACAGCTCTCAACTATTGTCTCGTCTCTCCATCACTGCATCCTCGAGACCCAAATCAGCTGCAATATCTAAGTAATGCCTTGCCTTTTCCATATCCCCTCTTTCTGAATACTGCTGATACAGAAACCATGCAGCCTCCTCCGATCCTTCCTCTGGAGCCAATGCGACAGCATCCTTCCATATGTTCTCCCCTTCTTCTACATCATTATCGACTCCATCTCCATGAATCAGGCAGTACCCAAAATTGAATAACAGCAATGCATTTGTCCGCTTTGATTCGTCTTCGTAGCATTCTCTATACAATATCATCGCACCAAAATAATCATCATTCGATTCCATCATGGCACCCTTCTTATTCACTCCAGATGGATTACCAACAGACGCTGAGTAATCAATACAACGCAATCCAAGTGCAATATTCTTACATTTGCCTACGCCTGTTCCTGTTCGAAGACATCCACCAAATACAGCTAGAGCATCTAGATTACCTTGAAGTGCCGCCGCTGCATGCCACCGTGCAGATGCTTCTGGATCAATTGATGTTTGTTCTGTTGGTGATGTGAATCCATTCCATAATAAGAGTCCTATGCTGTGCTGTGCTCGTGGATCTCCTTTTTGTGCTTGTTGCTCAAAGTAGGAGAATCGTTGAGATATTGGTATTGATGATGGCAGAGGCATTTCGCCTTGACAGTCTGGATGACAAAGTATGATTCCGCTGTCATTTATATGCTCACTAGACATCAATATTGATCCAACAGCCTCTGGACTACCCCACAAATCTTCGGCGACTAAGCGCACATCACATGAGATGTCGAGAGGCAATGTTATGATGGTGTCTTCGTCGCAAGCTTGGTCGTCATCACCACTCAACGACAGGTGGTGATGATCATAGTTGACGGATAAACATATAGATATAAATCCGACGGTGACCATTGCATGGCAAAGTAGCAATAGCAGACGGAACATCATCATCGTGGCGATGTGTCAATGTTTGGCTCGGACTAAAAGTGATGAAAATGAGATGGGTGTCTTATTTAGTGCGCGCCTGTATGTTCCTTCTTGGATCTTGGGAGAAGAGAGAACCGGGTGGGATCTTTGTGGATCTCCGATTTCCTGTTCACTCTTCATACTTACATAATCATTGATTGGATCTTGTCCATAGATGGTGGCGGACCCATCAATTTAGCGTGTAAGGATAACGGCAACGATATTATATTGAGGGCGAATGATGAGTGAAGATAATGAGGCAGACGTGTGTTGTGCTGCGTGCGGCATCAAAGAAGTCGATGACATCAATTGAAGAATTGTAACGCTTGCTACCTCGTCAAATATTGCAGCGTCGAATGCCAGAAAAATCACCGGAAGCAACATAAAAAAGAGTGCAAGGAGCGGATGGCTGAACTACGAGAAGAATTGTTGTTCAAGCAACCTGAAACTAGCCACTTGGGGGACTGCCCCATCTGCTTCCTACCGCTGTCACTTGACGAAAATAAATCTTCGTTGTCATCATGTTGCTGCGTATTGATTTGTGGTGGTTGTGCATGCGCCAACCAAGTGAGTAATGAACCATTGTGCCCCTTTTGTCGTGAAACCATACGCAGCATCGAGGGCAGAAGCAGATCGAAATCTTCTGAAGCGAATCGAAGCTGGTGATCGAGTTGCATTCCGCCAAAAGGGTTGCCAGGGGAAAGAAGAACATAATTATAGCGTGGCAGTGGAGTATTTGACAAAGGCAGCCAATATGGATGATGTTGAAGCACATAACCAATTATCACAGCTGTATTATAACGGGGAGGGGGTCGAAAGGGACATGAAGAAGGCTGTCCATCATTTGGAGGAGGCAGCCATCGGTGGTCATCCCCGTGCGAGGTTCAATCTTGGTGTAGTCAGTACAAGAGATGGTAAGTCCAGTAGGGCGGTGAAAGCATTACATTATTGCTGCAAGTCAGGGGAATGATGACGCGCTGGAGCAACTAAAAGAGTTGTATAAGAAGGGAGATTGACGAAGGCCGAGCTTGCTGCTGCTCTTCGTGCTCACCAGGCTGCTGTAGACTCAACCAAAAGTCCGCAGAGAGAAGCAGCCGCACACGCTACTGTGGCTTTCTAGGTTTGATCAGATGTCAATGAGGAATGTGAATGTGATGCTACAGGGCTGAAAGTGAAAGGAGCGAGTGCAGCAGCTATTAGCCCCTGTCTGTTGTTATTTGAGCGTCATCATTGGGGGGACTCTAACGGGTAGGCTTATTGTGATAGCATAGATTTTACATAAAGGCCGATTCGGGGTTAGGTTAACTGAATTATCGTCTTCATTCTTCTGTCCACACCCTCATCTTATCTTTTCATCACTATTAGTTATTAGTCCCATCTCTAGGAGAGCCACCATCATTTCATGATCAGACTGCTAGTACAGCTGAGTGCCCCAGCGCCGAAAGATTGCCCTGAATCCGACCAAAAGGAATTGCTTTGGGGACTGCCCCGAACGACCCCAAGAGCTGAGCTGAGCTAGAGTGAGTGGCTCGTGATTGAGAAAAATAAAGAGAAAGTGATGGAAATGAGATAGATGTCTTATTTAGTGCGCGCCTACCTACCTGTTCCATCGAATCTTTGGATCGGAGTTCTGGTCTGGATCTCCGGTATCCATCCTGTTCATTCACAATTATCGGATTATTATGGTTGAAGGGGGGCGGGGGTGAGAAAAGGGAGAGGGGGGCGCGCCATGAGCGCGCCAAACCCCCTTAAGGGGGGTGACACTTTCAAGCGAGGACTTCAGAGGGGTGATCTTTTACATGAGGCCTATCGACCCCCTACATACGGGGGTGTCCCTCAGAGAGTAGGTACAATAAGTGATATGTAGAATAGACCGTGTTCCATAAGCTTCCCCGCTTCTCCTGGGCCTCAAAGGATTTTTGAACCACCTCAACACAAAAAAGCAACGGACAATGGCGACCCCAACCCCCCTATGCCCATGCACCACCGATGGATATACCACCCCAAACCGCCTCCGCCAACCGTGGTGGGTCGATATCGACCGATTATGAGCGAAGAATGAATTGTCTTGTGCACCTACCCTTATTTTCGGTGCTTAACACATCTTATGTCCGTTGGTGCTAAAATGACGAAATCGCCACCTACACAACAACATACTCGTTATATCTATGCACCTCTACAACCCTGCAAACCGATCAATTGACGATTTAATGCTATGATACGAAAGCGCGGCGTGTTTCTTGGTGAGGGTCGCCGTTACGGCTCGTCTATTCCGAATCGACGCGTCGTTATTTTTTCATTATATCGGCACTACCGACTGTGATAGGAGGGGAGAATAACAATTGCAAAAGGGTGAGGATAGTCTACAGTTGCAATGGGGCTTCGAGAGGCCACGTGCTGTGTATACCTTCTGTCATAGAGGCGGTGGAATGTTCTTTCGTACTGTCATCAATGCGTACGATTCAGCCTCTAGAGACAAAAATTAACAACATCATCGGGGTACGTAGCGTAACCTATGAGGCAATCCACTGCACCCAAGACTCCCAGTAACAACGAAACGACATGGATTGATGATATTACAACTTCTGATTTGTTGGATGGGTGTACTGTGATGGATGTAGACGACGCAGCTCGTTCATCATACGACGAAAGTGTTATTATTCGTGCAATGCAGCAGACTCAGTGTATGGGAAGTAGAGAGATAGATAGCAACCATTATTGAAGTATCAACAGTCCCAAACGTTATTATTGAGTCTCAACAGTATTCTGGGGTTTTGCAGTGCATTGGAGTTGGTAGATGTGGTTTTCTCTGACTATCATAGACGCGCTAACTTGTTGATGTAACAATAATTGGAGAGTGGTGTGAAGATCTTAGGGACACTTGAAATATCACACAACCCAATCTGAAGCGAAATATTAGCGCACACTGCAATAGACAAACCTATACCTACAATGGAGTGGAGTGTTGTGGATGAAATCATGAGGATCAAATGATGATATCTATCTTGGTGGCTGGCGGAGTTGATTGAAGATGACATTGTATTGCCTTTGCCCTATTTCGCCGCCTAAAACGAAACGATTAAATAATCGTCACGACAAATAGCTGGGAGATTTGCCTTTTAATGGATGTTGAACTGCTGGTGCTGACTTGGCGAGGTACGGATAATTGTACAACTTTTGTAGCCGAGCTACAATATAGGCTGAGTGAGAGTGGCTTTATTGTAATCCTAACGCGACAAACAACATGAACGCAACAGCTCTATCATGCATCAATGAAGCAGCAAGAGTTACAACTGACCGGGTTATTGATAGAAGCAAGAGAGATGCGTCGTCATGGAGGATTTGCCGAGTGAGGCACAAACGCACGTGGTACTTGTGTAAGAGCCCCGGGAGTAGAGGAACGCTTTTATCATACGACAAGCGAGAGACTCGCGGCAATACATTTCGTAGAGAGTACATTGTGACGAGGTGCTGACTTTGATTTGCTAGACAGCCAAATCTATCAGAGATCAGCGGAGGCAATTCAACAACTAAGCATCCTGATCCATACGATGTGGAGGAATAGCACGCCTTAATCACATCAATAGATAGTAAATATCGCAAGTAGGCAGAGAACATTTAGCATGTCAATATAACGGTATTAATTAATGAAATACTATATGAAGTGATACTCAACTGTGATATGGCAACACGGATGATACATAGTAGAGATGGCTCTATGATGGGTACTTATTTCGTAGCAATTGTCCAATATCAGGCGTCTATGCTTGGAGGAAATGTAGCAGGATCAGCGCATTATTACTGCTGTCAACTATCATTCTGTTGACTTGTTGCTTGCCAATCTTGTGGGCCTTTACAACTGCATTGGGGGATGTGGATGTCATCATCATGAGGAGAGAGTAAAAAATGCTTTGAGGCCCAAGATGGGTGATTATTTTTCTGGGGGGCTTATGGAACACGGTCTATCATGAATTGTAAATACTTTTTATGTTTATAGAGCCAGTGTTGCAGCCCCCCCTCGAGAGGGTGGCTCTGCGAAGTCGACTGATACTGCACTCAAGTCAACTGGAGCTGGAGGTGGAGGAGACACCTGTACATAGCAGTAGCAGTAGCAAGACAAGACTTCCCCCTCGAGGGGGTGGATCAGAGCAAAGTCGACTGATGCACGAGCTGATTCCTGTCCGTGAGCTGATACTGTACTCAAGCCTTGACGGATGACAACTATAGCAGTAGCAGCGACGGATGAAGTCTTCCCCCCTCGAGGGGGTGGCTCAGTGCAAAGTCGACCGATGCACGAGCTGATACTGCACTAGCTTTGACGGATGACAACTATGGCAGTAGCAACGACGGATGAAGACGGCCCCCTTGAGCTATATTGCAGTCGGCTTTAGGAGGATCATGATTCGGATTCGGATTGCGTTGTGAAGACCAATCTTGCATCCAGCAAACGAAATGTTCCCGTCTTTTCGAACAATGCCGTGTTTGTGCTACCTAACGAAGATGGGAAGAAATGAAAGAGAATTGCATTAGACTAAAACGAATTGACGATCGATTGATTGCTCACTTACTTGGCTCATCGCACGAGAAGAACAATGGTTCGTCACACGAGAAGAAAATGACACGAAAGGACGAAAGAAGACGAATGAATGACGAATGAATGGACACGACAGAAATGAATGGAATGAATGACTTGCAGAGTCCATGCAAATACAGTTTTCTTCTCTCTGAAGGCTAGAGGTGACTCAAATCGAAAGCTGTTTGAACTTCATTTTTGGCGGGTTTGGGGAAAGGAATGGGGGGGGCGCTCTTCTAGCGTTCACCTAGTGAAATCGCTCGCCCCCCCTTAAACCAGGATATAACCCAATTGGATATCAATTATTGCTTGGATCTTGTCCTAGATGGTGGTGGCGGCCCATTGCATGTGAGCAACTGAACGAGTTGTAAGGACGGGGCAAGGAAAGGGGGGAGTGACGAAGGCCGACCTTGCTACTGCTCATCGTGCTCATCGTCATCGGGCTGTTGTAGATGTAGACTGTAGACTCAACCAAAAGTCCGCAGAGAGAAGCAGCATCACAACATCGGATGTTGAAGAGGAATTTATATGCTACAAAGTGGAAGGGGGCGAATGAAGCAGCTTGCCCCTGGTGATATTTGGGGGAATGAGTGCCTATCACGATGACATAAATATATTTTACGATGCAGGCCGTTCAGGTTCAGGTCTGGCTGAATTGTCGTCTTCGCCAGCAATGTTCCAAACCCTATCCCTATTCTTGGAGAGCTTATGGTTATTCACAAACGGAACACCATTCACAGTTCTAGATACATCATCACAAAACGTTATATAGAGCGTGCACATTAGTCTGATTCTAGTTTCTCTACTAAGTATTTACTGACAGCTGTCAAAGTCCTGTCAATGTCAAAAATTATTTCTTCTCTCTCTCTACAAAAATTGTCCACAATAGCTTCTCGTCGAGGGGGAGTCTGATTGTGAACCCAACCTCTACCTACGAGACAGCTTCTCTTCTCTGCTTCACACGCAACTAAATGCATTGATTAGTAAATAAACCGCGATTGCGGAGGTTACAGCCGCGAAAGAAGACATGAAGGATGCTCCAGATGGCTCATCAGATGGGTTTGCCGCTAGAGGTTCAGGTTCAGAAGGAGACGACTCGTCAACCTGAGACTTGGACGCTTCGGGAAGATTGTTTCCGATACAGTTGCCACAGTTAAATATGAAATGGGGATCAACAGCCTTCTTGATTGCCTCAAGCCGGGCTAGCCTCTCTGTCCCGTAAATTGCTTCCTGGAAAGGGATGCATTTTTCTCTGCGTTCCTCGAATGTCCATTCGGGAGGACAAGGCTTCGTCCAATCTTCTTTGAGCGGTCCACTGTTGAATGGTCCAGCATGGTTCGAGCCAAAAACAGGAGGAAACTTGGTCTTGTCAGAAACGTCAAACATCTGAGGGAATAGATTGCCCCAGAAGTAGTCATAGTCGTCATAGAAAATCTCCATGAAAGCAGCATTACGATGAGCCTGGGAAAGAGAATTGGCTTGATCGGAACCGCTGTCAGTAGCGCCTCCAAAAGCATAGTACAGTGAATTCGTTGCATGCTCCAGAACAGTCATAATATTCTCTTCACTTTCATCAAGCCAGGATTGCGGTACCAACACCCCGGCAACATGAGATCCAACAAGCGGATTGCGTGAAGGAGCAGGAGAATCCGGAACTTTGCCAGGGAAACGGTCATTGGTTGAAATACGCATCCTAAGCTCAGCAAAACCCTTTGGAGATTCCATGATACCTTCGCTATTTTCTTGAGCAAACTTAGAAAGACATGCCACTTTGGCTGGATCAGTCGAGTTGTTTGTATCTAGGAACCTTGTCCAGGCTTGCATGACATCTTCTTCGCCGTAACAATAGATCTCCCCCAAGGGATCAGGACTGCTACAGGCAAGACTGTGCTCCTTCGTCACGTTCAAAAGAGATGGAGCCGACATGTACTGAGCCTTAAACTCTGCAAATTGAGGGGCGATGGCAGAGCACTCTTCTGTTATTGGAGACGGAAACATATTGAAAAAATAAGCGCTGAAAGGAAGATAGTCGTGAAGCTGCAGAAATACTGATGTCACGACTCCCCAGGTTCCTCCTCCACCTCCCCTGACTGCAAACCACAAGTCATTGAAATCAATACCAAAGTCTTCAGGACAACGCTCCCAGATCCATTTCTCTTCATCATGTTCATCAGGGTTGCTTCTACACACTCCAGACACGAACTTCGTGCGAGGAACTACGAATCCCTCTGCACTTGCATCCTCCCACTCTGTGGCCCACTCTGTGGGACCAAATTTCACATGAGCGCCATTTGGCAGCACCATCTCTAGTTGCACAACCTGATCTACGCCAAAACCTGTAGATAATAGTATATAAATATAAGGATTAATCAATACAGTTGTTGGCCAAACGTTCTATATCAGCTCGACAAGGGCAAGGGAAATCATCAAATAGATAAGCACACGAACTTACCGTAGAGTCGGCCTGCCATTGTGGGTACGAGGCCACCTTGCCAAGTCCACCCCACTGTATATCGTTATCGTTTCAGTCAAACAAACAAGATGGACGGTTAAAATGAACAAATTGTTAGTTGACATACATTATACATTTGGCAGCATCGCCAGTAGCATAGACGAGAACATTACTCACTTGGGCTTACAGTGCCTGCTGAGCCTCCTACTACGTGATACTTATAACCTTCCTCCTCATTTGCAGCTATCACAGCTCGGTACACCTTATCTGTCATCCATCGATGAGTGTATGTAATATAAGACGAAGTTGATATTAGAACATTATACAATTGTGAATCGGACAATTTGATCTGATCAAATCAACCACTTACCAAAGTTCTCGCCTCCACCAACACGAATCAGACTGGACTTGTTCTTTGCCAATGACAAAAGACATGGCTGATTGCTCAGATCCTCAGTTACCGTGCTACCCAAGATGGATGCATCACAGTCCGTGATTCCAGTTGGAGCAATGGGTGTATCGATTCATGTTGAGGAGCAGAGTGTTCTTCTTTGATGATGCACCTTGATAACTATGGCCGCTGTTCTTCACACTGATTTCAAGACCGTTCTCCTTGGCAAAGTTGACAGCGGCAACAACATCCGAGGCGACTATGGGGAACAACACTTTGGAAGGGAGATTAAGGCTTGGATTGGTTGGGTCGGATGCCCAGCCTTCAATAAGAGGAGGATTCGAAAAATCTTCAAAAATCTGGTCGTAGATTTGATTCAAATGACCATTCTCGCTAGGACGAGGCCAGCTCATCTCCCAACCAAGAAGTAGATGAGGCAAGCACATCCCAGAGGGCTGATCAATTAATGCATGATTTGTCGGACTAGGCTCAGAAAAAAACTCAGGTCGACATTCGTCTGCGTAGTTATCATAGGAAGTGTCAATGAGAGATGCGGATGTGCTGAGCTTCGAAGTCAAGGCGGCCCAATCGAGGTCACTGCGCCTCCCGATTCAGGTGAAGCAGATGCAGCATCGGCTGTCGACGTAGACAGATTGCCTGCAAATCCCAGGACAGTAAGTAGGAGGAAACGTGCAGCGCCGGCAAAGGAAGCCATCATGAGTTGTTTATTATGTACTGCTTGAAGTCGTCCGTCTGATGGAAAGAGTTTCGTTTTATGATGATCATCCGTCTATCTATCAACTGCCCGGTCGGTGGCTTTTTTCTCCGGCCGGCTTCGCCTACATACCATACGGTTAGAATTGGATGTTATCTTGATCGCTGAAGATCGCCGGATAAGTTCGATGCCGTGGCTTTTTTCGAGCAGATGGCCGGCAGATGCATGGCAGATGGCAGACAAAAGGGAAATGCCGCATAAAATTTGGACCATTTGAACATACACATACATTGATTTCTCGCAAAGTTTCCCAAGGGTGAGACCTGAGAAAACATGTTGCGATCGCTGGTGGATCCTGAGAGAGAGAGAGCTTCCTCCCGACAAATGTATTGAGACAGACCACAGCAGCAACAAAAAGAGTAACTCCTGGCATGGCAAGAGCAAGAAGCTCGGAGAAGCGATTTGGTCAGTGTTTGGTTTTGGTCTAGCTAGAGAGAGTTTGCCTCCAACTGAGGCAAATCGATGCTCTGGCACTAGAAAATAGAAGAGAATCAGAAGTACCCTTGCCCCTAACCTATCTTCAGGAACAATCGCAGCAACAGATAGAATGCAGCCTACTTCTCACGTAAGAGTATCTAGTGACATGTCGCTGGAAAATGACAAATGACCCAAAGAGTTTCGTTTTGTGTCCGTGAAGATTTGTGGCCTTTTCGAGCAGATGCCTTCTCCGCCTCGACAGACCACAAAATTAATAAGGCCTGCCTTAGGCCTTTTACTGTATGCTCTATTGTACGGGAGATATTTGACATTCGTGTTTGTTCCGTACCAAACAGTTCAGACTCGTTCCGGCATGAAGAGTCGTTGTATGAGAGGTGGTTTTGCCTATAGTAGCGGTTGCACCGCCTCTGTTGGGAGGCGTGGTACTGGGTTCGAACCCCCATTGTCTCTATCATCCTGGCTGTTGAGGTGTCGGCTCGGGGTGCGATCTGGGAAATAGTATTGTGCAGGATGTACTCTGAGTACTGTAACAACTGTAACAGGTTATTGCTTGGACAATGTAATTGGTTCCTGACAGCTCTGAGCCATGCTCGTTGTACGCCTGTGTTTATCAGTAGACATGTTGGTTGTTTGTGGTGTTGTTCGAAGGTCATGCATGAAGTGATGAGACTAAAATAGCATAGATATTTCGCCCGTAATGGAGGCCCACCAGACGTACTTTAAAATTTCTGTTACCTTTCAAGAGTCGTTGTATGAAGTCCGTCGGACTCCTTCGCTTTCAGGAGGATCATGCTCTGGAACTAGATATAAAACTGAGGGACCCGAAGACCGAAGAAGAGTTGGATTTGGATGTGTACAATATTGAAAGAATCAGAAGCTGAATGATAGTAGCACTACCGACGCTACATAGAAAGCCCCCCTATCTCCCTCCTCACCAGTCTATCTATCTATCAGGAAAATCTACTTACCAACTCAACTCAATAAGCGATCTGCATCCGGACAGACGTGAAATTGGTTTTGAGACCTTTTAAAAGGCAACTCGGCAATTTAATATGCACGCTCATTTGCTATTTCTCAGCAGTGTGAAGAACATAAATAGCGCGCTAATATCATGCTAGTAATAAGACTAAATACCGTGCTACCATAGACTTGACTATCCCGGGCCAGTGGCGGTTCACAGAAGAGAATGTTCTATATTTCAAAGTGGCAAGAATGCATCGTTTAGAACAGATTTGCTGACAAATAGGAGAATACTAAAAATTCTTTTCGTTACGTACAAGATTAATCCTAATGAAAGCAAGTGCTTACATTGACATATTTGGGGGCATACCTCCCGGCATTCCATTAGGCATCATTCCACCAGGGGGCATTCCGTTTGGCATACCAACTTGGCCAAAGCCACTCATATCAATTCCCCCTTGGCCCGGTGGCATCATACCTCCAGGCATTCCTCCGGGCATACCTCCCATTCCACCGCCGTTTTCTAACATCAGCATACCATTTCCGAATCCGCCAAGTTGACCATATGTCTGAGCGATTTGGTCTTGGGCATCCTCCTCCTTGGGCGGCTGAGTGCGCTTCTCCAACACTTGCAGACGTTCGTATGTTTGACGCATGTTCTGAACGAGGAAGGGCATGATGAAATGATGGTAGCCATTGAGCCAGCCGAGCTCGATAGCCACATCAGGACGCACATGAGAGAAGCATGTGTATAGAGCAGCACAGAAGCACTCCTTCTCAGATGTTTCGCAGAAGAATCGGAGAAGATCCTCAATAGTCTCTTCGTCGGCAGACTCGTTAGCGGTGTCGATGCAGTCCTTCCACATGCGGTCATTCTTTGAAAGCTCAATTGACTGAGACCACTTCTTGTTGCATCGGTAAACGTAGGCTGAGATGCGACGGAACTCCAAGAGCTCGTGGGTGGCGAGCTTGGAAGCAAGAGCAATCATGTTGAAATTCTGGAACTTGTCGATAGACTTTCTTAATGACTCATAATCCTCATCCTCGATGTAAAGCTCGTTAAGAGCTTCATTGACAGCACTAAGATTTTCCTTCTGAACGGTCTTCATGTAAGCCTGACCAAGTTGCAAGGCCCAGTCACCAGTACGACGGAGCTGGTTAACGACACGGGAGTGATCAACGTGATCCTCAAGCACTTCCATCAACCTCGTGAAGAGCATAGGGTGCATGGTAAGGTAGAAGCTCACTGCTTTGTACATAATCTCGGCGTTGCGCACCTTGACAATAGCATCCAAGAACAAGTCATTGTCGAAGGCAGAGGAGTGCTCAGACATTGTCTTCACAGCACTGTCAGCTTGCTTATCTTGCATGTACAAGTAGACCGCAGGTTTGAAAAGACGAGCACGCTCGCAGGCACGCACAACCTTGGAGACATTAAGCTTGCTGAAGAAGACTTTGCAATGCTCCATGACCTTTTCTGGAACGTGCTTGGTGTAAAGAATACCAAGTTCAGTGAAGATACCAATGTGAGCATCCTCGAGGCCAAGCCCTTGCTCGAACAACGAAACAAGATGATCGAAATGTCCTAGATCAGAGTAGGTGGTGACAACATCGTCCACGTGGTCAGGATACTTGATGACCTCAAGACCGCAAGTAGCAGCAAGGCGGAACTCAGATGCCTTGAGACATGCAAAGCAAACTTGCTTCCAGGTGGACACGTTGTTCGCAAGAGAGGCAGCAGCAACAGCTTCACGGTACTCCTCCAAATGGATGTGGCAGAGAGCAAGCTTGGAGTTGTTGTTGATACTCTTGAACAGGATCTTGGAAGCATTGTAAAGACCCTCGGAGAAGCAGCGGTCGCCAATGTTTTGAATGTTGGCGACATTTGGTCCGTTGACGAACTTCTCGAGATCAGTCAAATTGTTTGTCTTGGCATAGGCGTAGATAAGCTCAGTATCCAAAAGATTCTCCTGCAAGTTCTTGCGTGCCATCTTAAGGAAGGGAATGACCTCAGCGTAAATCTCTGCCTCGTTCGCCTCGGCACACACCCTCACGTATTCACTGGCATCTTCTGCACTAATGAAACTCAAAATAGCATCAGCAGCCATCTTCTCCTCCAACTGCGCATTACCAAGCTTCGACCAAACAGGCTTCTCGTCAACCTGATTTGCGAAGGTCTTGGCACGATCAAGATCCTTCATGTAGTCAACAAGGACTCCCATAGCAAGAACTTGCATTTCAATTTGCTCCTCCTTATCGGTGGTGTGTTCAGGCTTGGCAAACTTGACGTAAATGGTGAAAGCTTCCTCGTAAAGCATGTGACTTTCAGAAACGCAAATAAGAGCAATGTCCTTGGCATCGAAGTTGTCCAATTGGTCGATGTAGGAGGCGACCTTAGTGTGGTCAGCACGGATGGCAGTGAGGATAAGCAAGTTCTGAAGATTCTTGTTGTCAGAAAAGTCAGATCCCTGCAAGATGATTCTTTCAAGAAGAACGATGAGTTCACCGGGAAGATCAGCAGCCATGAAAGCCTTAACAGTACAGGAAACCTCATCGGCGGATTCACTCTCGGGAAGTGCCCATTCCACCACTTGATCAATAAGCTGCCTACGCTGGGACTCCTTCTCAGCGTCAATATCACCTTCCTCACCTTCTTCCTTAGTGAGAACCTTTGCCCACAACTCCAAATCTTGACGCTCAACAAGGTATCTGGCAAGATCACGGAACAAACCATGAGTGAAACTAATCTTGATAAGCTCATCGTCACATTCTCCAGCACCCTTCTTGTAAGCAACGAATGCAAGGGAAGGATCCAAACTCTCGCAGAAGGGACCAAGGACCTTGGGTTCGTAGAACATGTTGTTGGTCAAGAAGGCCTTGGGGTCCTTGTTCATCTGGATGTAAATCTTACCCAAAGAGTTGTGAGTTCCAGGCTCAGTGCTTCCAGTGGCAACACGTGCCTCGAGCCAGGGCTGAAGCATACGAAGACGGTTCCTCATCTCGGCAATCTCCACCATTTCCTCCACTGGGCATGCAGTGCCTACAGCCATCAAAATGCGTTTTGTAAAGTCCTCATTGGCTCCGAGATCAAACAACTTTCCAACAACCTGGGGAGTTTTCGCGGGAGAGACCTTGGTAACGTAAACCTCAACATACTGAAGAAGACTGTTCAAGTACAAGTACTCCGTAAGCTCATCAACAAAGTCGTAACGGTCACAGACATGGATGAGAGGACGGGGATCAGGAAGCTTGGCATTCTTAAGGTACTCCTTCACCTGCTCGGGTTTGTAAATGTTGGAATCACGGCAGACACGCTCGGCCTCCTTGAATTGTCCCAACATACACGCACTCTGGATGTACTTGAAGTGCACAACGGGATCCTCCGAAAAGTTCACAACCGCACCGAGGTAGTAGTAGAGACCTTCGGTGGCCTTGGCATTTTCAAACACCTTGACAAGCTCCTCGGAACCAAGTTCATCATTGTACTTCTTGGCAACCTCAACGCAAACCTGCATGTTCGATGGACCACGAGACATCATATCCTTGAGCAAAGCAATGCTCTGTTCACGATTCAACTTTCCAAAGTAGGTGACAACGAATTCGGGGTTCATTTGGTGGCTGTTTTTGAAGACACGTTTGATGTCATTGATATCACTGTAGTGCTCGGCAGCACGTTGCCACATACCAGCACGCTCGCAAAGCTTTCCAATGTGGGCACGATCGTAGTGGGTGAGAATTCCATTTTGCATGATGGCATCGGCGACCTGGGGAGCACCACCAATGAGGTTGATTTCAAGAAGCTTTGTTTGGAGGTAGGCGTGTTCCTCCTTGTTGTCCTTGAGTGCCTCAAGAAGGAAGGCGGTAGTCTCCTGCACACGATTGCTGGACAAGAAAGCCTCGGCGGTGGCCTGAATATCAATGAGAGGACCACCATCAGCACTAACAAGACCCTTGGCAAGGTCCAACGCTCCCTGCGGATTGCTGAACAACAACTGACTCAACATACTGGAGTAATCCATGGAGTATCCCACGCTAGTCGAGTATGGAACAATCTTGTCATACTCTCCCCTCTGCACAAAGCACTGAATGGCCTTGGCATGAGTCTCACTCCTCAAATACACACTCAAAGCCATGGCAGTATCATGAGGCATGATCAAATCTCCAAGTGCCTCGGAACAATGCAACTTATCATCCTTAAGCCACTTCTCCATCAACTGAGGACGGCCCTGCTGCAACACCGGCTTGGCCAATTCGATACTCTCCTGCTCATTAAGCTTTCCATGTTCCAACAATGTCGAGAAATACTGAAAGACGGGTTGGGGGGCACCAGGTTCCGCGGGGATTTGCTGGAATCGTGCAATGGTCTGTGGAGTACGAAGTGCCGATCCCGAAGATGCCACAAGTTGTGCCGCCTCCTTAACCTGTCCTGCACCCATCAACGCTTCAAACTGCTGAGTGTAAAGGTGCTCTGCACCGGGCAAACCCAACCTTCCAGCAACCTTGATAGCCAAATCATTATCACGAAGTGTGTTCACAATGTACGGGATCAAGTTCGCCCCATTCAAACCAACACGGTACACCCTTCCAGTCCTAACAGTAATACCAAACACCGCTCCAGTACTCGCCTGAGCACACGTCACAAACATAGTCTCCTGAGTTATCCTAGTCCTAAACATAGTCTTCCCCGAATGAATATCAAACATGTACACAAACCCAGCCTTGGTCAACAAAAATGCCACATCATTCTTGGCATCAATCACAAGTGACACGGGGAAATCCGACGCTGCCTCCGGAGGAACAGGAATCTGCGTAGGTGGGATCCTATGCGGTGCCCCCTTGGATGGATCACGTCCCACCTCCATAACAAAGAGACGGTGGGCGGGATCCTCCGGCTTTTTTCTCATGAAAGACGAAACACTGCGCCATATCATCCCTTCCTGCCAACTTGATCGAGCAAAAGGAACCACCATGACCACTCAATGGCTGAGACACCTTCTTCTCCACCGAGTAGAGTTGCATATTCCCATTCACCACACCCGGAGCACTCCCGGCAGATATCCCACCGAGCAAACACCACTTGTTATCGGGGGAGACGGTATAATTAATAATCTGCGTGTTGGATCCAATAGTGGCATGACGTTCGAAAATCTTGGCGGGTGCATCTGCCCCCTCGGTGGACCAGTGGTAGACAGAGGTGGCGGTGACGAGTGCTAGGTTGGTGGCCGAGGTCCACTTCCAAAAGACGATAGGTGAGTCGACATCGTGACTTTTGAGTTTGGATTTGGAGTCAAGATTGAACATTTGGATCGTTTTTTCCGCTTCGTAGGGCGAGGATGTTGGAGGAGGGATTCATTACTGCGGCTTCGGCCTTGATGGGGCGTCGGGTTACCTGGGCTTGATTTTGGAGGTCGATGAGGGAGACTTGGTTGGGTTCGACGGAGACGATCCATTTGTCGGATTCCATGGTGGTGAGGCCATGTTTGATGGAGGTTTCGGGGACTTGGAGTTGTTGCAGCTGAATTAATCAAAAGATATTCAATTTGGGATAGTTCAGAGGCATACAGAAAAGAATTTGGGTCAGTAATGTGTAGGGGGATGAATTAATTGAATAATGATCATATCATGTGTGTATAAATAAATTGCCGCCATATAAATTGAGAGAAGGCCGGCATTGAGAGAGAGGCACCGCCATTGGGAAGGGGGGCAATTATACAGTCATCCCCCAACATCAATAAATGTAGAGGGAGTTCTTCATCGGGCCGCTGATAATTGTCGATGTCATTGTCTCTCCTCATTGCTAGATATTTTTCATTATTTCGCATTGGCCACGCGGAGAAGCCAATAATCTCACGGCTAGCAGTGCTGTCGCCACCCCTCTGAATTAGACCACCCCCTCCTCATTTCAACCACCCCATGACAGCATTAATAATATTATGCCGTATGATCATTCATTTTCCTCCATTCAGCCGCCCCTCTCTCCACCATTCCACATAACAGCGGTCATTGCTCCCATTGTGCCGGCCATGCCCAAAAAATATCTTATCCCAATCCATCCATTTTTTTTAACACTTACATTGAGCACCTCCTGAAAGGCAATTGGTACACCAGCCGCCATGATTAATCAATTAATTAATACTACTACACAAATAATACTAGATTGTCGTTGGGGGGCGGATCCAGAAGGCCGTCGTTCGTGGTTATGTTGGAGTTGGATTTCCAGCAGTTGTTGGTGGCGATCGATCCCGCCTATTTCTTTGGGGTTCTCGATGTGGGCTATTTCGGGGGGCTTTTTGAAAGATGGATGTCTCAAGTACTTGAGGAAGTAATACATATTGGTTATAAAGGTGCAATTTTGTACCTGATATCTTCTTCATTTGACCGGAAAGATACCCAATGATAAGGGGGCACAATCCATGCCCCCTTGAATCTTTGGCGAACATGAGAGTGAGAGTTGGATCTTGTTAAAGTCCGGTCAATTTGTCCTACTTCAAATGTCCAGTGTCCATAGTTTGTCCTACGAAAGATTGTCCTACTGCGTGTCCGTCTTGTCCGGTATCAATGTCCGTTTTAGTCCGTGCCTTGTCCTCCCTTTTCTGTCCACAAAACGAAAACGAACAGAGGAAGAAGCAATCCAAACTCCATTCCAGTTGATCTCGTAGCACCGCTGACTCTCTATTATAAATCATGGTTCAAGCAAACGACGTGGTAAACGTAACTCTGTTCTTCGATGAATGGACTAGATGTATAGGCAGCGGGTGAGTGTAGTCGTGTATGTGACATCTAAGTATGCTTCTATGTGTGGTTAGTTTTGCTTCTGATGTGCAACAACTTATTGATCATCATGTATATCTTAATGTTGCAGGTATCAAAAGGATTCATTGTATAGATTTGGTAAATTTGGTAAGTACTTATTCGCAGTTTGCCTTTTGAACATCATAAGAGTTGCAAGGAGTTTGCATCTCACACACATCATGTTATCTTCGATTTCACCATTGCATCACAAAACCACACAATAACAACAACAATACCACACAACAACGCAATATAGACGCATGCACACCACAATGGAACGACATCAAAATAGCTCTAAAGGCAAAGACGGAATCGGATCCAATAAAGGCAACAGAAATGCTAAAAACGACACACTACAAACAAAATTTGGGGAGTGATTTAAAGTCATCTCCGACTGCGGGGGTTATTTGGGATTTGAAGGATCCTCCTGGTTGGGATGAGGTTTGATGATAAGTTATTATAACATAATGGGTATTTGATTCAATGAAGGAATGTGAATGAGTCACTTATGATGTGGCTATTCTTAGATGTTACATTACAAACAAACACGCTCACACATACAAACACTTAAAATTGAATTTGCAGTGTAGACGAATGAGTCTTGGTCGCCTTAACCACTCCAAATATATCCGGTGGAGACGGAGCAAGACTATTCGCATCCACCTCAATCAATCTCAAATCAACCTTACCATCCTCCTTCTTCTCCTCTTCATCAAAATCACGTAGTGATTTCTCCTCCATGATGGTTGGATACGGACGACTCTGCCGCTGTTGATGGAGGAGGATTTTACAATCCCCATACCCTCGTTCGGTTAGGAAGGCTCGGCCTTGGGCGAATGGAGGGTGAGCTATCCCAAATTGATCACATTGTACTAATAGAATTGGTCGTACGGCGGGTGTTTGCTCGTCTATTTGCAATGCTTTGCGGTCAATTATAGATGCTAGCTGACCGACTGCGTCGAGGGTGCATCCATATTCAATAGCCACCTTCTGGCTAGCAATAGACACGGTATTGTCACTAAATAGTACAGCAGCACCGTATCGGATGGGATGAGCGTTTCGTTGATGACTTTCGTAGACTGTAGCCTCCGTTGCCATCTTCAATAGTTTCTCACGACGCTGGGATGGTTTGAGACGACTTGAAATACGAATTTTAGTCGCTGTGAGACGATCCAATGAGTCGGGTACGACGCCAAGACCGGTGGATTTAGGTGTGTTATTTCCAGCGTCCTCTTGGATTTGACGCATGAAATCGATCGTTGTCTTTAGTGAATGAGTCATGCTTGACTTCATTTGAGAGGGGGAGACAAAGCTGCTTCGCCTTTCGTCGGGTGGACGTTTCTTCCTGCTGTCGCTATCCATATTCTCAGCCTCCTCGTCTTCTATGATGTCTGTCAACATGGATAGGTCAAACTTCTCTTGTCTGAATGATCCTGCACTAGTGCTTGCATCATCATCGCTGACATCGTTGTTCTTATCAGCTAGTATGTTCAGTGTGTCCAAAACTTTCTTTTTCTTCGGTGTATAGTTGTTGTTGTTGGATTGGTCACTTTCCAAGTATCTTTCGCCAAGCTGCAATGCCTCACGGCCAGACAATCTCGTATAGAGAGATGGGTAGGGGAATAGTTCGCGCAATGTTGTGGCCGTCCCGAGGAAATCATGAGGTGTAGTATATTGCTGATACTTGCTTTCTTCGTGTCCGGTGCTGCACATGGCAAAAATGTTACTCTGTGTCTCTTGAAACTCCTCTGTATCATTGAAACACGACATTGAGTCCCCACAGGCGTTACCAGTGATGCTGAGGCCGCACTTTTTACATACCGATCTTCCTAGGATTATGGGGACATCCCACGGGACACGATCATGGCTCGCCATGAACTCTCGACATAGCATTCCTGGGCTAACAGAATCGGCATCATCTGTAACGATGACAATCTTTGTGATTGACTCTAAATTCGGCATAAAACGGAGCTGCATCAATGCCGCACGCTCGGCACAGATCGATCCTGCGATAGAATGAGGTTCATCATTGGTACCAACGACGTGATACCTCTCAGTGCGACGGACTCCGTTTACTACCAACGAGAAGAACACGACCGCAACCACACGGAAGCAAGATTGTTTCGGGGGAGATTTCAAGGACAGCCGGTATTTGTGGGCGAGGAGAATGTCCAAGAGATCATCGTGTGACCTGGGATGAGGGTCCATCATCTTTCTCTTCCATTCGTGTGCAATAATGTTGGTCGGGGCAAATCCATCTTGGTCAGCTGCTGATTTCTTCATTCTCTGCTTACTTTTGCGTTCTCTCACTTTTTGAGCAACGTTGTAGCCACTCCCTTGTACTTCAACAACACTCGATGGAGGGACGACCTGGCTGGGTTGTTTCCCTTCCATTATCTCCTGTATCCTTTGTTGACGTTCGGGGCCACTAAGAGACGTATCCATCATTATCGCTTGCAATGCCTTCTTCCTTTCGTCATTGTTTTCGTCTTTACCCCCAGCTGTAGGTGCTGACTTTTGTTTGACGCGCTTTGACTTCTTGGGCTTTTGGGGCTCAGATTGATTATCCGCATTGACCGAGGGAGGTGCTGTTTGAGCAGGTTTCGGTTCCACCTTGGGCAGTTCTACTCTCCCGGCCATCACATCCTGAATCTTCTTGTTACGATCACCAGCACTCAGCGATTTGTCCTTCATGATCTGCTGAATCAGCTGCCGCTTAGCCAATGCCTTGTTATCCTCATCAGCCATATCGGTCAACATTGCCTCTCCTCCCGTGAGTGGTGCATCACTGGCGTCTCCAGTACGATGTGGCCAGAGGAGGGGACGATTTGGGTTTCGATTCCACCTTTGGCAGCTCTACTCTCCCGGCCATCACATCCTGAATCTTTTTGTTCCGGTCACCAGCACTCAGCGACTTATCTTTCATGATCTGCTGAATCAGCTGTCGTTTAGCCAAGGCCTTGTTATCCTCATCAGCCATATCTGTTAACATTGCCTCTCCTCCTGTGAGAGGTGTATCACTGGCGTCTCCAGTACTCTTGGCCGGAGGAGGGGACGATTTGGGTTTCGATTCCACCTTGGGCAGTTCTACTCTCCCCGCCATCACATCTTGAATCTTCTTGTTGCGGTCACCAGCACTCAGCGATTTGTCTTTCATGATCTGTTGAATCAGCTGTCGTTTAGCCAAGGCCTTGTTATCCTCATCAGCCATATCTGTCAACATTGCCTCTCCTCCTGTGAGTTGAGCATCACCGGCTTCTTCGGTAGTTGTGGCCGGAGCGGAGGATTTGGGTTTCGATTCCACCTTTGGCAGTTCTACTCTCCCCGCCATCACATCCTGAATCTTCTTGTTGCGGTCACCAGCACTCAGCGATTTGTCCTTCATAGTCTGTTGAATCAGCTGTCGTTTAGCCAGGGCCTTGTTATCTTCATCAGCCATATCTGTCAACATTGCTTCTCCTCCGGTGAGTTGAGCATCACTGGCGTCTCCAGTACTCTTGGCCGGAGGGGGGGATGATTTGGGTTTCGATTCCACCTTTGGCAGCTCTACTCTCCCGGCCATCACATCTTGAATCTTCTTGTTGCGGTCACCAGCACTCAGCGATTTGTCTTTCATGATCTGTTGAATCAGCTGTCGTTTAGCCAAGGCCTTGTTATCCTCATCAGCCATATCTGTCAACATAGCTTCCCCTCCCGTGAGAGGTGTTTCACCACCTTCCTCATCATCATCCACTGTAATGGATTCAGCATCTGCATCCGACTCGCTACCACTTTCACTGCCACTTTCATAAGAACTCCGCTCACTTCCACTCTCACTACCACTTTCATAAGAACTCTGTTCACTACCACTATCACCACCCTCCTGAATAGCCCTCTCAATCTCCTCCAAAATCTCCCCATCAATCTTCCCATTCCCATCCAAACCCAATTCCTCCAACGTTTCATTCACACCCAACACCTTCAAAATGTCATTCGCACCCTTATTCGTAATCTCATTCTCACCCAAATCCACACTCAACAAAGTTTCATTATCCAACAACGCATTCGCCAATGCAGTCGCACCCTTATCACCAATCCCATTATTCCGTAAACTCAACTTTTCCAAAGTCGTATTATCCGAAGTCAACATTTAAACAAGGAATGGCACCGACATCCTCCTCCCCATTAGTTCCAATCTCATTTCCATTTAATACCACCTCCCGTAAGGATTCATTTTGAGTTAATGCCAATACCAATTGTGATGCACCCCCCGATCCAAAATTACTCCCAATATCGCTCATGTTCAATACCTTCAAGGTGTAATTGTAGGGTAGTGCGTTGGTCAACTCTTCCATCCCCCCTTGCCCAATGTTTGAATTTTGGGATATATCAATGGTGGATATTTTGGAATTGTCCAATAGGGTGGAGGCTAACACCTTGCATCCCTCGTTGGTCAATTGATTGTTGGGGAGGTGGAGGGTGGTGATGTGTGTATTTGAAGCGAGTGATTGAAAGAGTGGAATGAGATCACTGTCGGTCAAGTTCTGGGAGGGGAGGTTTATGGTGGTTAGCGATGAGTCGTTGGCTTTGACTTGAGTAATGATGGATTGTACTGATGATACTACCGTTCCCATTTGTTCTTGCCGTTTCAACGCCGAGGTAGTAGTCTTGTTAGTCGTCCCCTTGACATCATCCCCCGATCGTGACATGATGACATCACTCTCATTATAATCCCCCTCCTCTGTCTCTGAAGAACTGCTGCTACTCCTTCTACTATAACTCTCATCATCATTGCTATCATTATCATCATTATTATCGTCAGTTTCATTCCCACCGCTCTCAGACTCATAACTACTTGAAGTTTCATAACTGCTCTCCGAAGTCCTTCGATTCTTATTATTCACACTATTGCTCTGCGTACTTTGTGCACTATTTTCGGTATGTTCACTCCCACTTTCCGTGGCATAACTTCCATCATCGTCGGATTGACTACTATTACTCCTATCATCATCACTGTCGTCTGTTTCATAACTGCCCTCGCTACCACTCTCTTCACTGTTGCCGCCGCTGGAACTGCTTCCACCACTTTCCTCTTCATTGTCAAAATTGCCCCTCATAATCTCCTGAATTCTACCATGACGCTGAGCACCCGATAGAGATTTATCTTTCATTACCGATTGGATGGCGGAACGTTTGCGGAGGGCGGTGGCGTCTTCTTCGGGGAGATCCATTGTAGTGGTGTTTGGATTGTAGAATTTGTGCTTTGTGAATCTTTTGTTGTCAGCTGATGATCACTTCACTTATGAAGCACGTGAAGGTATGATGATTCTACGAGTCTTTCGTCTTAGCTGGATAACTTAAAAGAGTGGAGATACGCCGATAAGCATTTACCTCATCATCTCATGAACAGGCGTTACTTGCAAGCTCTCTCTATTGCATTGTTGAAATGAAAGTTGTTTCAGTTGTTGCGCGGGGCCAGGTGGCCGGCAGCGGCAGGGGCCTCTTCGATCGAGATGGCGTCTGTCGCACCATCATTCACATATCCGGCCGGCCGTGAACAAAAGAGCCAAGCAGGATCAAGAGACGTCGCTAGCTTGTTGCTCCTGCAGCCCCTTTCTGCGTGGTTCTTTCACAATGCATAATATAAAAGATGAGATGAATCTTCATATTTGAATTACACATGGGCTATCGTAATCTCTGCAGTTGCTCAGCTCAGATAGCTGATACTGATATTTGTACACAAACACAGAAACAGACAAAATGGCTGGCTCTTGCTCTGCGACTGCGATGTGCAAATAGACTGTCCTGCGTGCTTCACAGCTTCATCCCGATGTCGATGTCGATGTCGATGGGGCGCCGAGCGTCCAATGCCAACTTTATTCAACGAAGTGCTTGCTCATTGATAACACATCATACCTACGTGTATGTTGTAGTTGTATGTGTATGTGGTGTATCTTGGGTGCGTTTTATAGATCACACCGAGTAGATCAGACGGCCAGTGCTGATCGAGACGGAGAGACTAGCTACTGTTGAACTTGGATAACATAAAGACCTTGACACAATAGAGATGTTATATTATGAGCTTTAGATGATTGGCTACGCCTATGCATGCAACCCAGAAGACTCCCAGAAGCAGAAGAACTCCATCAGAATGATCGGCTCATGCTGTTTCTCAACTGAGAGAACCACATAAACATACGGTTGTCTAACTAGCTAGCCAACACTGACACTTGGCAGCGTGGGGAAATGAGAAGGAAGGCCTTTTGATTCTGGGACGTACGTACGGGTTAATCATGAAAGTGGGAGAGGTTAAAAACAACAGCAAAATTCACACAAAAATGACCCCAGATCTGGGTTTGATCGTAATGACTCCTCCACCACGTAGAAATGCTGCATAATTTATGCATCGAGCCAATCGTTGCCAACAAAAGCAAGATATCCAGTCAGCAACAGCAACAGTGAGTAATCAGTAAGAAAGCATTCTTTGTCTTATCGTTATCGTCGTCGTCTCATCATTCTGCATCTGCTCCTCCATGTGTGATCATTAATTGAATGTGATGACTAACACATAATCTTTCTCATCATGATCATGCGCATTCTCTGCAACTATCAATAATCCACCTGCCGGCGCGCCGACATCTTCGATTGTGTCAACGCAACGCCAACGCCGCCGCCATTACGATTAGCAGAATCATCTATCAATCATAATTCGCCATGAAGATCTTTTCCACTCCAGCCCTCCTAGCCATCGCAAGCGCTAACATCAATCCTACGCATGGGAATTTGTTCAAATCCGACACCATCTCTCTACGTCGCAAAAAAGCAAAGGCATCGAAGACTTCCTCAACTGAAGCACCATCAAACGAGCCTTCCGAAGGACCCAGTCTCAACCCAACAACCTCTGATTCTCCTTCTATCCATCCTAGTTTAAGGCCATCCTCATCAAGTGATCCCAGTCATGAGCCATCGTCTACGCCAACCCAGTTACCTTCGCTTCAACCTTCAGCATCAAACGTTCCGACCGGAGGCCCATCTTTGAGCCGCTCACCTTCTCTCGAACCATCATTGAGCATTTTGCCCACACAAAAATCATCTGGTGAGCCATCAGGAGGCCCCAGTCTCAACCCAACAATCTCTGATTCTCCGTCAGATAAGCCTTCTCAAATGCCTTCGTTATCCAAAGATCCCAGCAATGAGCCATCGTTGGAGCCATCATTCAGCAGTACTGAGAGCAACTCACCTTCCTTTGAACCTACGGAGTCGAAATTCCCAACTGGAGGCCCTACTTTGAGCCGCTCGCCTTCTCTTGAGCCATCATTGAGCATTTTGCCCACATCGTCTGGTCAGATTTCATATCAGTCTGTTGGTTATGGTACTTGTGTAGGCTTCAATGGCAGCACCACATATGCCTCCAATCGTGTTTATCCACTTTCATATCCAGTGGATGATTGCGCCTCAGCATGCAAGAGCTGTGAAAGTGGACTTTCGGGAGGATCGGCAATCCCCGGTGCTATTAATATGTTCCGGGGATTTCATTACGATTCACAATGCGGCGTCTGCGAGTGTTTATTTGATAAAGGAGTGACATACTCTGGCGATGGAGAATGCGCTGTTAATGTCATTTCAGTTGGCACAGGTCGTGGTCCAATAGGTGGAGTCGTCACTCCAGCGCCTGCCAATCAATTTCGTGAATGCTACAGCTTCAATTGAGGCGGATTAAAAGAACTGAGTCCTATGCCCTGTGCAGCGACGACAACGACGGTACAAACGAGACATTTGGGTGTCCTCGGACATGATCGTGATAAAAGATACAAAAATAGAAGACTCACCAGTAACAGTAACGACAACAAGTAAACGCAGTAGCTAGATTGTCGTTGGGGACAGCCGGGTCTATATGATGTACTGAGATCTTTGTTATTACAATAGTGGGCAGCTGGCAGCTGGCACGAAGCAGCAACTACATATCAAAATGGTGCCGTACAGCCTGTCAGCATGCCAAGTGGTGAGAGTGATCTGTGCTGTATTGCGGGCCCTCGGGACCTCTCCCATTATGGCTCTTGGAATTGTTTTTCTTACAGGGTATCCGACTGTAAAGTTGCTCTGCAATGCTATGTCATTCTCTCTTCTCTTCCACTTCCATAGTCTCTTGCTAAATTTTACTTAGTGCGCTCGCCCCCTGCCCCCTCTTTTGTTTTGCGCGCCACGTCGCTTCTCAAAGATTTTTTTGAGGTTGGCAGCCACAAAACAACCATGTTGTGATGGCATGTTCCGTGCGCCTAAAAGGCAACCACTGGGAGTTATAATGATCAGCACGTGTATCTTGATCCCATCGCCATGGCGCAGCGAGTGATGTGCGGCGATTTCAACGTATCAAGCTAGTTGATGTGATTACGACTCTACAAATCGCCGGCGACGTTGTATCGACACGACAATGAATAGCCACCGAGTTGAAGTGTGGGGGAGTGCCATTAGAATACAATATTTTGTCACGCAGTCGACGACATCAAACAAAATTAATTCGGTCGATCGCCTTCATTCTTCCACCACCCCTAACAGCATGGCACAACAATTGCCTGCATGACGAAATCGCAAATGCACACAACACATCCTCACACATCTCTATCAAGAGGAGTATGTGCCGCAATAGATATTTGGCAATCCACATCTTTTATCGGAGGAGTAGTGGATAATAATGATACGCATAAAACGGGTGTGATGATGAGATTAGATTAATTAAGTGACGGCAACAAATAACAATTAACATCGGTCGAATGCCATCTTTTCAACGCATGAAACAAAAGCAGCGGCAGCGCAGCAAGAGCAACAGCACCAACGTGCAGCAGATGTACATGTCACCCTTACGGATAAAGCAATCACCAATGGCTTAGCAATGTCAGAAAGGGAGAAAGAAAACCAACACCGCTGGCTCAAAATGCAAGCTAAACACGCAGCAATTCAAGTAAGATTGGAAACTGATCATCGAAACCAACAGAGGAGGATCACATCCAACTCCAACAAAGCGCGGGGGGAGAACCGCGGGGGGAGAGGTCAGAAGGGATTACTATCAGCTTCCGCCAATTTAACCGGCAACGCTGATCATCGAAACCAACAGAGAAGGATCACATCCAACGTCAACAAAGCTGTGGGGAGAAGCGTGGGGGCGGGAGGCCAGAAGCTCCGTCCGCAATAGAAGAGACTAACATTTATTTATCTGAGAATTAAACCGGCGACCGGTTTATTTAGTATCTGGCGAATACATAGTGGCATGAGAGAAGAGACTAACAAAAACACTTCGACGAACACTCACTCGAACAACCAAGTCAACTAAATCACCGAACCACCACACTGCCATGCAACAATTCGCCATCACTATCAAACGTCATCTTCAGGCAATCCGACATTCCTGCACGCAACAAAAACAGCAACAACAACAACAACATAGTGCACAGATCTACGTCACCGTCTCAGATCCACCAATCACCAACTGGAACACTAATTGGAAGAACCAAGTCAACTAAATTACTGAACCGCCACACTGTCATGCAACAATTAGCCATCACTATCAAACGTCATCTTCAGGTAATCCGCCATTCCAAGCACGCAACAATAACAGCAGCAACAACAACAGAGCGCACAGATCTGTGTCACACTTGCAGATGCATCTAGCATCAACAGCTGTGACATATTTGCAAGACATGCATTTTTCCAGCCAGCGGATAAGTGAAAGGAAGAAGCAAGATTGCCACCACAATGCTTGAGATGCAGTCGAAACTCCATCAAAACATATCAATTTGACTGATTTTGAGAATGCGGACCATCTAAACCACCCATCTTTCCGGTATCTCTTTCTCGAAATGAGGGATATAGCCAAACAAAAAGTGGTTTTAAGCCAGGTACTTCTCGCTTTCTATGTAGGAATCACTACAAAACCTACGCCCGTATGGTCTACAGAGCCTCTACGTGTCCTTCAAGATTTAAATCTCCTAAATCCTTCGTTACTAATTCCTACGTGGTTTCCTGTAGAACCGAGTTGGCCCATTTTGGCCCAAACCCTGTATATGGAATTGGAGGCACCTCCGGTTCCCCGGACTCCGCTTTGCTGCATCTTTCCGGGGCCCCGAGGGCCGACGAGGGCCGATTATGTACGACGTCTTCGTTTTATGTTTTTGACGTGAACACTTCCTCTGCTGCGGGCGATTATGTAGCTGTCGCATCGACTCATGGCCAAAACTCACGATCAACCAGCTGTTCCTCGCTCAGTATCTGCTCCTACCTACCAGTATTCATATTTTCTTTTCATTTACATGAGTAATCATAACTGTTGATGTGGGCAAATCCCACCTCACGTCTGTCGTGAAACCGACCAAGATCCTCCTTAGATGTAGCTAACGCCTCCACCATGAGAGCGCTCATTCTGTATTAACACTGATGAGCTGGTAAAGCTCATCGTGCTAACCTAGGCTATTGGACTAGGCAACGAGATGGCGTAAGCACCATAGAGTAGAATGATGCATATAAACCATGTGTTAATACAGAATGAGCGCTCTCATGGTGGAGGCGTTAGCTACATCTAAGGAGGATCTTGGTCGGTTGCACGACAGACGTGAGGTGGGATTTGCCCACATCAACACACCCTTGCCGACCATGATGCTATGCTGCTGCTGGTGCCGCTGTAACATGCCCAGCTCAATAGGATTCATTGTTTGTTTTTTCTACTATTGAATCGGAATCATTTGTTCTTCTTCTCATTGCTGCACTCTGTGTTAAATACAGTTTCCGAGGCATGCTTTCTGTGGTTTTGTCTACCTCGTTAAACATCGGCTATACCCCACACAACGCGACGGTAATTGACGATCGAACCGACGTCCCGATGCGGCAATCACTCTCCAATCCCCCACCCACAAAGAAGCGGCGTCCATAGCAAGGGTACACTGGCCCACAATAAAAAGAGACGGATCGACTTCCAAGGGTGGCAATGAGAAAATACGATTTCCAAGGGTGCACAAGATGTGCGGAGAGCAATAGATTATTTTAATAATACGGAAAAGAGATTAGCGTTTGCAGAGTGCAGCTATGAGAAGAAGAACAAATGATTCCGGATTCAATAGTAGAAAAAACAAACAATGAATCCTATTGAGCTGGGCATGTTACAGCGGCACCAGCAGCAGCATAGCATCATGGTCGGCAAGGGTGTGTTGATTGGGCAAATCCCACCTCACGTCTGTCGTGCAACCGACCAAGATCCTCCTTAGATGTAGCTAACGCCTCCACCATGAGAGCGCTCATTCTGTATTAACACATGGTTTATATGCATCATTCTACTCTATGGTGCTTACGCCATCTCGTTGCCTAGTCCAATAGCCTAGGTTAGCACGATGAGCTTTACCAGCTCATCAATAACCTTAACCAAAACTGGGGGCAACTTCTTGTCAAGTATTGTCTGACTTACAGCCAGCTGCAGCTATTTAGCTGAGCTAAAGTACATATGTACTGAGCTCTGGCGGCATCCCCAACCACGATTCCTGCAAATCTGCAACCAAAAACAAAAACAATCTCATCAGGTCTCGGGTCATTATGATAAGTACGATCATAATATCAGGACGACCTATTACTTCTATCAACAAAAAGATGAAGACGGTGTGGTGTGCTCATAAAGTAAAGTTGATCGACGAAGAAGATGCATCTGGCCAATCACAATGGACGACCTCAACGACGAAGCAACTCAAACAGAACTCGAAGAATGGCTGCAAACTACCGATGCCGATGTTTTGAGCAGAATGTCGAGCGTTCACAGTCGGCAAGGGAGCAACATCTCTGACGAAAGGATATTTGGGATCGATGCCCAAACTGCTTTACGTGCTGCTCTACAGGACGGAGTGGAATTGGCGTCGTCAGGTGTTAGTAACACACACACCTCCTGGGCTTCTCATGCTCCTCGTCTTCCTTCTCAAAGTGGAAGTCTCGGTCTTCCAATTCTCATCAAGCAGTAATTGATTTGACACCCACTGAACCAGCAATAATTGTTTTGACGACCGACACACTTTGTCAGCCGCCTACGTGTGCTCCCGTTGGTACGTCTCCTACCATGATGTTGATGATCAAGATAGGAATGATGATCGAGTAGGCTTATAAGCGTGCACACATGTCCTTTGATAGTAGAACCAATATCGAGGAATCATATATACTATCGCTAGCGGATCATACCTCATCCTTTGTTGCTACTATTGGAGCAACAGGGCATAATCTCATGGACAGGACAAAAAGCTGTCCTACAACAACTCGCCGCTCCAGTGCAAAGTTCAAAACAACTGGCAAAAGCTGAGTCATTTTAGGATCCTTGACGGACAAGCCTTTCAGAATCAATGCCTCCAGCATCAAGTCAGGATTCCTCATCACCCACCTTGTTCTTTCGTAACATGGATAAGCATTCGTCACGTTTCCACCGGATGATGATTAGTAGCTCAGAAGCGCCTCATTATCATTATGGAGATGCCACTCACAGCAGCGACAGTACCACAATGAGCAACTCAAGCTAATATGACGAATTACAGGATGCAATGGCACAGACACAACAGTCAAGCGAATGATTTTCGGTGCACTCTCGTCTCATGCAGTACAAGAAGTAATGGTAACAATGATGTTGCGTCAAGTGCACATGTTGCTGCTACACTACAGCAGTTGAGCTACGGAAATTGGGAATGCAATGCGGACCAATAGGGATAGCTGGTCCACCTCATTCTCATTCTCTCCCGCTCCCGGCCTCATCCGATGCAACAAGAACTACAGATGAGGCGAGGTGGCAGATGCAGGTGCAGAAGCAAAGCGTATTCTTGAAAGCATGGCTAGAGAGCAAATGATTCTGGAGAAGAGGTTGGAGAGTTGCAGAGATGAGGTGCAAGATGACACGACTATTAAGCAGATGACGTAAATTTAATTAATCGCAGTTACATGGAGACACTAAATAAGTCAACGATGCTGCTCTTGCGTTGCTTTGCCGACAGTTTGCTGATGCCATTCCGCCAACATGTGAAACGCTCAACTTCAACCAAAGTCTCCTCTGACTCTGGCATCCAATTCATACATTTGTGTGAAAGATGCCTGGACAAACACTTTGGTTAGGACCTTGTACGAGTGCACGTATGGTAGTGGTGTTATTATGGCAAGCAGCACGATTGTTTTAAGATCACTACTCTTCCTAGAATGCCTATAGATCGCTACACATTTCCATCAAGTATTGAGGGATATGCTCATGGAGAGCTGACTTTGGTATGCTACTGATGTCACAGAACTGATTCACCAAAACTAACATGCTCCTCAAATCTTCAGTCAGTTGTGATGCAACGTCCTTTCTCACTTGTTTCCTTTCAAAGCATGCCGCGACAGACACACGCACGAACTGTCCAATGTAAGCCAAAAAGCTCTTGGAATACGAAGGATGGAATTGCTTCAACAGAGTCGAAATCCCTGCAATAAGCGGCCAGCCATCGATGGGATAGCCACTCTTGTTTTTCGAAAGAGATCCAAACATTGCGTTGTATGACAGCTTTGGCACATACGCGATGACACATAACAGCAGCAGGACTGGTAGGCCTTCTAATGGATCTGTCGCCATGAACACTGTTTGCAAAGGGTCACCAAGACCGACTGCAAGAGACATGTCACAAAACTTCTTCAATTCAGGTGGGCTTTCTTCAAAAGGATTCTCCGAGCTCAGTATTGATGCATTCAGAGTAGAAACGGATTGGAGGAGCGTCTTGGCGTCAATTCGGGAACAACGACCGAGCTCAAATCGAATCATTCTTCGCAGCAGCTGTGCCTGGCCTATTCTTCTAAAACACGTAAGCATAGGCAGCATAAGCATTTCAGCCTTTTTGGAACCTGAAGCATAAATTAACACGGCTTTGGTTGGAGTCTTCCATTCAGGGTACAATTCGTCTCTCAATTGCTCCAACAGAACACCCTGTTTTGTCACATTGGTCCTGAAGAATTTTACGAAACGATGCAGCTCGTGGAGGATTCGATAGCACAGTAACCGATCGATGCCCGTCAATCCATAGACGCCGACTGCCTGGCAGAGAAGGGATACGGTCTTGAGCCCACAAACTTCCGTCCCATCACTCATGAACCATCCACTCTTCTCTATTGAAAATGTCGTGTATTGAGTGTCAGTAATCTTAATCAGCATTGACACCATTCTTCCCATAAAGTTGATGCAAGTCGGTTCATTCTGTGTCCTTGGGAATCTCGGGATCGGGACAATCTCGGATTGAAATGCCGAGTCCGCATCAAGTAACTTTTTAAGCAAGTACTTGTTCACTTCTTGTTCCACATTGTAGCTTATGATGCGTGAAAATTCCTCGTGCCACATCTTGAGACCATGGATGGATACGTAATCTCCAATGCATTCAAGAGCACTCTGAAATCCCTCCAGTCGTCGAGACAACGATGCGAGAGATCTCATGGCAGCTGCTTGATGCTTGGTGATTGACGCTACTGTTTCAGAATCTGCGGCAAAATCAAATTGAAGAAGATTATACAGCAACTCCGAAACGTGTCGTACCATTTCCTTCCTCAGTCCTTCATCTAGCAGCTTTCGTGGGTTGATTTCAATTCCTCCAATTATGGAATTATCCATTGACAGCACACCATCGGCGAAGATGGATATCTCATGCGCCATCATTGACAGTTTGTATCGCTCTCCCAACTGAGCATACGCTCCTAACTTGTCGCCCTGAATTTTTAACGGCAAGCGTTGTAGGCGGCGTTCAAAAATGTCACTAATCTGTACAAGAATCCCAAATACAGATACTGGGACGATCTCAAGTACATTCCTAACAAATGCGACAAGTTGAGATGAGTAATACCCGGTAACTCTCTCAACTTCGGGTGACTTGAGCTGTTTCAACCTAACCACCGGGCCATCCAATGAATTAGATAACTTCAAAAAGAATCCTTGCAAAAGATTCACATTCGACGGATCCTTTGAAATTCTCGAATGAATAATCTTCACATAGCTCTTCATACTTTCGACACCATAGGAAATGTCCGAAATGAACTTGATATCTTGAGCAATACTTTCGTTGATACCCACGGCCCTTGCCATTTGAAGTAGCAACTCTCGTGAATCCTGCAAAAACGTCTTAACTTGAACATCCCTATCCACCAAATCATATTGCTCCACATCCTCAAGCGCTTGCACACACAACTGAATTTTACGACCAGTCACAGTAAAGTGATCTCCACTTTCATAAGCTAAATCTCGAATCTCGGATGCCATGGACGTAAACCAGTCAATTAGACCATCATGCCTCGAAACACGTGCCAACGTCACATCTCCCTCAAAGTATTGGGCGAGATCTTCCATCATACCACTAGCCTTGGCACGGCAATTGATCCAAATACTCTCCTTCTTTTCAAGTAGCTGAGTAAAGATGTGTTTGAGCTGCATCTCCAGCTGAGACGACAACAGTAACAACGACACCACATGCGTATCATTCACGGCAAAATCACCTTGCAATTTCGGATCAGCCGTAACCTCACTCGCAGTAGCACAAACAATCCCATGATACACCGCATTCGTCGTCCTCCGATGCAAAATACGCCACCTCACCGCAATATTACACTTGCGCAAACAATTCAACAAATCGTGTCGATTATCCAACACAAAGCTATCAGTCAATATCCCCATGGTCAAATACGCCCTTAACTCCGCCATACACTGTCCAATCAACTTGGCATTCTGAATATGCATCTTTTTGACATTCTCCACCTCCAACACATTGTCCAACGCGGCCTTGGCAGCTCGAAACCTCTTCCATTCAATACTCAAATCGGCAGTCATGCCTGCATACACGTGAACCACCCAATTATCATAAAAGTACTTGTCCACAATTTCACGCAATCGCGCCTCCTCCTCCCTCAGCACTACCGCATTATCAAAGAATAACACCACATACAACATGGAAGCCTGTCGAGACAATCGAATCGAACGTTGATCCACATTTGGAAATGCCGATGACTGACGATACACATCATCCGAAATTAAACACCCCACCACATTCCTCACCAAATCCACCGGCAGCGGATATCGAGCAAACAACCTCTCCTCCTCCATGGGGTACTTGTGCGATACATGCTGTCCAAATGATGCCGAGTTAGTCGATTGTGGTGGATGTATCCCCGTCCCCTTGCACAATTTACACATCGATTCAATGGTGGATATATCCCCTCCTCCTTCATTGGAGAACCGAAAGTGGGCAATGATGAATCGTTCTCGAATGGGACCAGGTAGCAACCGTTCCAATACGATCAATATCACTCCGTACAACCATACAGCTTCACATAGCAACGCTCTTCCCTCTTGGTCTAATAGGACAGATTCAACAGTGTATTGGATGAAGTACCCCTTGGTTAGATCAGAGGAGAAGCGGTTTAATTCCGATTGGTAATTGTAGATGGATGTGAAGAGGGTGTAATATTCTTGAATGGTGGGGAGGTGATTTATTGCGAATTCTCGTTCTAGGTCTGCCGTGTCTTCTGCTGCGTTATTGTTACTGCGGCCATCGGAGGTTGTAGTGTCCTGATTGGTCAAGGTGGCCTCAAACTCCTCAGGATTGTGAAGGTACGAAAAATCGAATAGGAATGGAGTATACTTTTTGGCATCTTCCATGTCACATGACGACTTTTGATTGTCATCCAATATATTATTAGTCGATGAAGATGATGCAGTTGGCGGCTTATTAGATGAGCGTCGTTCCTCCTTGCCAAATAAATTTAGAAACATTCCTCCGCTGTTGTTGCTTTGCTCATTATCGTTGTTATTGGAAGGACCATTATTCTGTGGAATACCAGCCGCCACCAAAAACGCAGGGGGGATGCGCTCGGATAAGATTTTGATGGAGGCGAGGATGGTGTGACCTTCGCCGACTAGTTGGAGGAGTGTTTGGCCGCAGAGATTTTCGGGGGCGAGGAAGGGGCTGTTGGTGCTGCTGGTGCTTTGAGATGATGAGGAGGACATGGTGCTGTTTTGTTGCGTAGCGCGAGGCGGATCTACTTTTATGGTATCATATCGTCATGGTCAACAACTTTTTGCATAAGATGTGGATCTTTTGTCTCTTCTCTTTCCCCTTCTCCCCTACAGTAGCAGGGCCAACGAAGCGAAGGTGGGTGGGCGACAGATGGAGGTGCCTTTGCAAGAGCAAATGCTGAAAAATGCCAGCGGATAAAGATCGTTCAATGAGTAGAGGTGCATCCTTTTTGGTGGAATTGAGCTTGAACTTTTAAACTGTCCATGTGAATGTGAGAGATTGAACATGTATGTATGATGAGAGAGTGTATTGGTATTGGCACAACTGAATCACATATTCTCTTTGCTCTGCCTTCTTCCAAGATCAAATTATGATAATGAAAATAGTCATAGCACAAGCCAAGATGAAGAGGTCCTCCCTTGCCCTTGGTCTCAAGTTGTTCATTTTCATTTGAAATTGAAAGAACTATTCAAGTCATTGGAGTTGGTGGTCACTTCTGAGGGTCATAGAACAACGATTAAAGGGGACTATTTGTGTACAAATACACAAATAGTAAGGGGTATGTAGTGAAGGCAGGGTTGAGACGGGGATGATACAACTGGTACCAAGTTGTAAGTAGTAACACTCAAGGCACGAGTCTCGATAGAAGAACTGTTTGACTCGACTTCATCCTGCGAGCGTTTTTGTGGACCGCCCTGTTGCATCGAATCCTAGGATTTTCAGAATCCTATATAGGATTCGATGGCGGGGAATCCTCGGATTTCAGAATCCTAGGATTTTTGTGAGGGGTGCGCATCGAATCCTCCGATTTCAGAATCCTAGGAATAAGGCCTGTGTGAGTACGTAGGAATTGAGTACAAAAATAAGATTGGTATCATTTTCCCTACTTATGTTGGATCAAGGGAATCTACCAAGATGCGTGTTCGAGAGGCAACCGTACACAAATCATTTAAACTATGTATTTCATTGCTTTGAGGACTCAAAGACACTCTGATGACAAATACCTTGTATATTAAACATGTTGTTCTTACTTTTTTCATCCATTTGAGTGGCTGATTGACAATCTTTTTGAGCACATATCATGTACTGTTGAGCAGTCCTTGAAAATATCTTATAGAACGCTGAATTGAGACGACCTTGTTCCCAAAACAATTATTGCGATATTGCTATTGCTGTTATCTACTTAGATTTGATCTTCTTGCAATGGTAACTGCAGATAGCTCTTGTCGGATATAGAAGATCAAATGAGTTCTTCTCACCTATTCTTATTATGAATACTTCTCCACTGAGCAACCCTAAAGTAATAACTTATTATTGCCTCCTGCCCTGTTCAACCCTCAATGCAAACATGCGGTACGAGGCAGCCACTTTTCTTTTTTGTCGTCTCAGAAGGACTGATACTACACTCTTGGTCGCTTCATATTGTGGCATAGAAATGGTTCTGTTGTGTATTGATGATTATATTGCATCATCGAACCTTCTCTTCTTGAACCTAACATCAAAGATTGTAGGTATGACCATGTTATCGATTCCTCCACCATTCCGACCGCCACGTATTATTATCTCATCACGAGAACATCCTTCTTGCCGGTATATTACCCATCTCCGTCACCAACTACGATGATCAATCGAAAAATGATACATATGATGATATGTTATTATCATAGGAGCGTCACATATTGATCAGTACCTCTCCTACACGATGCCTAACTATGTTGTTGCGTCGACTGTGGAAAAATCGCTGCAGCTGCTGTCGCTGTGAATACGTCTGTGGGCGTTGGAGATAGCGGACCGCCGACTGCACCATTCGATCCAGCGTGAAAAATAAGTGCACTGAATATGTTGTGGGTTTGTTTTATGATTATCTGTGACCGTATTGCTGCGTAGGCCGAGAGTGTCATCTTGTGGGTCTTCTGTCTTCTTTGCTTTGTGATCGGCGAGGCTGGCCAGAATCCTAGGATTCTAAAAATCATTTTCACAGAATCCTCGGATTCGGCGGGGGAATCCTAGGATTCAGGAATCAGCGAATTCGATGCAACAGCCCGGATGCGGAACGAAGCGAGCTACATATCTTAAGGTTCCGCTCGCAGACTGGGACTCCAGTGTGGATATGTACTAATTCCTACTTTTACAAACTGTCATGGGCCTCTCAACTCTCAACAGGTCATGACCATGTGCGAAAATTGCTCCCTACACACATACTTACCTAACACAATACTTCATTGATTCGCACACCAACCAATACATCAATGTTCATCTCGTATTCAGTAGGATCTCATCGATACCTTTCTCGACCCATAAATCCTGATATAAAAATTAAGACACCTGTTTAGTTGTTGGTTGAATAAGTTCAGTATTGATTTCAATTGTGAGAAGAGAAACGTCATAATAATTAATAATAAGTCGGTACTTCTGAAACAATAATAAGAAGTGTCATTATCCGGCCCAAAAAGCAGAGGTTGTGATGTCATCGTCCGCTGATGCTCCTATCCCGCTGCGAAGTTGGATGGAAGGCGAATCGGAAAAAAATAATCCTTCGCCGACAGCAGAACGAAACCCAGACGAAGATGATAATAATAAGAAGAAGTGCTACAGAGAATCAATTATTCGACGGACCACCATCGCTTATGGCATCGCAGAGCTGTTGAAGGAGCGATCCTCAAATAATGGGGAGCTGGATGAAGAAAATGATATTCGGATTGATAATTTTGCCGTGTCCGTATCTACGCAAAGAGGGGCTTCACAAAGGCCATGGGATGACATCAAGGGCGTTGGCAAGATATCATCTGGTTTGTCTCTGACCATTGAGGAGCCATCTTATCTACATGGCTTGCTCGAAGGGGAGGAAGATTGCGATGGCCAAATGGGGCGATGTTTAGAAGTGGAGTTTAAGTCGACGGTGCCTCATCATAATTCGAAACCACTGCAAGCGGCAGCGGCAACGATTCACGGGGGTGAGCAAGAAAGCAACCGCTGTCATTCATTTGCACGGCTCTTATATGAGCTATTCACCCATGAGCCATTTCTTGATGACGATGATGATGATAATGCTCTAGCAGTCGATGCCGACGCGGCTCCAACCATCAAAGAACCTGATCAGAAGAGGGCAAAAAAATCACATGATGTGTCATCACGTAAAAAACTCATGCTAACACGTGCCAAAGGGGACTTCGATAGGGCCGAAATACCCTTCCAAATACCATGTATTGTCCGCATGCAGAAACTGGGCATACCTGCATCAATTTGCCTCATGACGCAGAATCTCCTCGAGTGTGCTTCGAGGGGGAATGGTAATGACGATCAATTTCAATTGCATAATCATAATGCATACGAGTCATTAGCAGCTGTAGGTGAAGACTTACATCTATTGCTGCTTGATCCAGACCGCTTCCTCTTTGACAATCAAAATCAGAGCACCGATAATATGCAGCTGCTCTACAGATCAGACAAACTGTATGGGAGAGACAAAGAAGAGACCCTCATAACCGACGCCTTCTGTCGAGTATCTCGAGGTAAGAGCGAGGCATTCTTCATTGGTGGTTTCTCAGGATCGGGGAAGAGTATGCTGGTGGATAGTTTGAGAGATAGAGTGAATTCCGTAGGGGGGTATGTGACCAAACATAAGTTTGATGCCATGTCTCGGGAGAAGCCACTTTCCGGTGTTATCTCGGCATTTAATCAAGTATGTTTGATGATCAAAGGTAGCGCTAGACCTGTGGTTGCAAAAAAGCTGAGGGATGAGTTCGGAGTTGATTTCAGTTTACTGCTGAGGCTGCTGCCGAATGTC
The DNA here is from genome assembly GCA_018806925.1 of Skeletonema costatum. NCBI lineage: Eukaryota > Bacillariophyta > Thalassiosirophyceae > Thalassiosirales > Thalassiosiraceae > Skeletonema > Skeletonema costatum. The sequence continues at coordinate 379,702 of JAHBBA010001024.1, read as the reverse complement.
AGTGTGCTATTTCCTGAGCTCATCAGTCCAGCAATGAGAGTGGAAGTCGGCGAAGCGATGAACGCACGTAGTGTTTGCTTCACGCTGCTACGTTTCGTGAGAGTGGTATCAAGCCCACGTCATCCGATCATGGTGAGTTGCTGTCTACTGTTAATCGTGATATCATATAGTCAAGTACAAGTCTGTGTAGTGGACTGACAAATCATCATTTTGCTACTTTCTTACTTGGTTGATAATGATTGCAGCTGTTTTTGGACGACATGCAATGGGCTGATAGCACCGCCTTCGATGTGATTCACACTATCTTGTCGGACACGATGGGTAGCAGTTGCATGTTTTTCGTCGGCACGTATAGAGACAATGAAGTGCAGATAGATCATGACATTTTTGGGTTACTGAAGAGGCTAGAGATTAGCAATGTACGAACAACCAAAGTGTATTTGGCTGGACTGGATCAAGAGGACCTCAACACAATGATATCTGATGCGTTGTGTCTGTATCCACGTATCTGCAAGTCATTGTCGGATATTTTGTTCCAAAAGACAAAAGGCAACCCTTTCTTTGTACTGGAGTTCATGCAATCGTTGAAGTCTCATGGGCTGCTGCAGTACAATATCCACCAGAAGCGGTGGGTGTGGAATGAGGATATCATACGCGCAGAGGAAATCACTGATAATGTTCTACATCTCCTATCTTCCAAAATGAATGGATTATCAGGCGATGTACAAACGCTGCTGAAAGTGATGGCTTGCTTCGGATCAAGCACGAATGAGTCAGTGATTGGCTACTTGAGTGAGTCAGTCGAGTATGCTGGGGTCCGAAATGGGTTGGAAGGTGCTCTCAGTGACGGCTTTATTGTAAAGGATGGAGAAGGATGCTTACAGTTTGTGCACGACAAGGTTCGTGAGGCGGCGTACAATCTCATTCCCGACAGTGATAAGAAGCAGGTATGTTTTTTGTGAGTTTGTCTTTCGCTCGCTGCATTTATCTCTTCCTTCTCTGACTAACGTGCCTTCTGCTTTTAGCTCCACTATAATCTAGGCCAATTATTGCATTCGATTTGTGAGAGAGATGATTCAGATGACACAATATTCCTCATCGCTAGCCAGATAAACCGTGGCAAAGATCAGATATTGAGAGATGAAGAGCTAAGCATTGCTTTCACAAAGCTGAACATGAAGGCTGGAGAAAAGGCACTCGATGGCTGTGACCACAAGACAGCATACTCATACTTGGGTGCCGCTCTATCTTTGCTTCCTGAAGATCATTGGAGGAGCCACTATGACCTGAGTCTCCGTCTAAGCTTCTTGATGGCAGGTGCTGCTAATTCATGTTGTCAGTATGACGAGGCTGAGCAAATATTACGAGGAATTTCTGGGAGAACTCGATGCTTTGAAGACAAGTTGCCTTCGTACTTTTTGCTGAGTCAAAGTAAGTTCCTCAATCTGCTTTTTTGGTTTGCTCTCCATTTTTGTGCATAGCTAATGTTCGATGTACTGCCACGTTTCTCTTCAGTCTTCCAAGCTCAGGGGAAAGTAGTGGATGCGTATAATACCTGTTTTTTTCGTTTTGCTTCAACTCGGAGAGACCATTCCAGACTCTGTTACACCCGAGGCTGCTAAAACGATGGTTGAAGATACTTTGAAAATGTATGAGGAAGTCTACGATGATGATTGGTTGGAGAGAAAGATGGAAGATGAAACTATGCGGACTGTTGTCAAATTCTATGGTGCAATCACTTTCCTTGCCTTTTTAAGCAGATCAAGATACACTGCAATCTGTTTTATCTGCAAAGCAGTCCAGCTGAGCTTACAAAATGGGGCATGTGTTTACACCCCGCTTTCCTTGCTTCAGCTCATGGGCTTTGCCATGGAAGACAAACACGCAGCGAATCTGTAGTAAGTGTGCGATGGCACTGTGAGGAAGATTTGCGGCGGCCCTCTTCTACGTCTAACTCTGTTTTTTTATTCCATTCATTTCCACTTGTCTCTCTTTCGCAGCCATATCGCGAAGAATGCTTTGTCGTTGTTAGAGAGATTCGATGTAGGAGGAGATCAAATATCAGGAGTCTTCATGAATTTTTATGGTCGGATTGCTTGGCACTACGAGCCGTTTCAAGTATGTGGAGATAACTTACGTCGAGGCTTTGAGTCAGGCTTATCTTCCGGCTCCAATCTTGGATTCCATTGCGCATTCCATGTCATCAAAACTGCTATTATCAGTGGAGAAAAACTAGATTCGTTGTTGAAGGAGATTGATTATTACCTGCACCTCTTGAAAACGTACAAGAGCGAGCTAATGAAGAATGCTTTGCTCATCTCTCGCGAGACTGTTTCTGCACTAATTGACAAGGGAGAGGCGACTAGTATAGAAGCCAAAGTTTTCAACAATTCAAGCCAGGAGCCGGTGTTCTTTCATCAAGCCTATCGAGCTTTTTGGTCGGGCTACACAGTTAGATGCCACCATTATTTCGAAAATGCTCACAATTATCAGGACAGTATGTTCAATTTAATCCGTTCGTTCTAAAATTCTATCACGGTAAGCATCAACTTTGAGGCGCGATTCATTCAGTCATAATTAATGTCTCATCTTGTTCACTGAACTCATCACCATTCACCATTTTCAGGACTTAACTCGCTTGATGTACTAAAGAAGAAGAAGAGTCACACTACCAGATACAAGGAAGTCGTTCGTGATGCCATATCAGCAATGAAAGATGCAGCTGCCAACTCGGAATGGAACTTTATGAATAAGCTCCGTCTCTTAGAGGCTGAGCAGCAACATTTGACCAGGCATCATTGGCGAGCCATCGACTTGTATGATGCTTCTATCCAATCTGCTAAGAAGTCTGGATTCATTCACGAGCAGGGATTGGCATGCGAGAAGGCTGGCTTTTACTTCAAGAATAAAGCTGGCAACAATGAGAAGGCGCTTGAGTACTTCAAGCAGGCTCGTGCATGTTATGACGAGTGGGGCTCAAGTATGAAAGTGGGTTTCATAAAGAAGGAGATTGATAGTCTCGATGTCAGCGGATCCTAATTTTATAGCTACAGCTAGCTACAGGGTCTGAAACCAACATTGCAGCTTGTTTGCGTTAACTTTAACTTTAATTTTTGGAAAGCACTATTCTTGCTTTTGTGTCTTCACAGCTTGTCGTTGATCCGTCTCACCTCACTCACACAGCCACAGCTGCTAAATCCAGAGAGCCCCACCAAAGAATCCCACGAACAAGAAGAGCAAGCGCATGGATGATCTTCAGTGTTGCGATGTTCTATTCCCCCTGATAATACTGATCATGATAAGAAGTCTTCTGGCACAGATTTATCTTTTGCTCATGCTCATGAAGTAGTGAAGTGAAGTCTGTCTCCTTTATCCTATCACCAACACCAACATGCAAGTGAAATCATAGATGTGTTGTTCTTCGAGGCTGCGATTGCAATGTCTTTTTGCCATACTTTGTCATCCCAAAGAATATAATAAAGCATCTTCATCTTCATTTGATTTGAATTTGATCCTCATCCTCATCCTCATGCTCACACAAGTTTCACCACACCCCACTTCATCACAGGCACAGGCCTGCACCTGCATGAGATTGTATTTGTATGCTCAAGCGCAAATATTCCATTCACAATCGACAAAGACTCCGAGACATACTTTCGGATTGGATTTTATGTCTCTGACGTTTCAAGTCCCTTCAAATATATGTGTGAGTAAGTCATTTCTGTCTGTCGGTGATGTCGCTCTGTCTCTCAGACAAGGGTACTTGTCGAGATGATGGCTATGTAAGTAGGTATGTGGAGCACGGAGCCGCCAGCCGCCGCAGAACTCGCCTGCTCACGAAACGCGACTGATTTCGGACTTCATTCGGACCTGAGGAGCTGCATTTTGGGTTCGCATCGTTGAGGGGTTAAGGTGGAACACAAGTAATTCTACATACTATTCCTAACGTACAATCGCTATTTGGCCTGTACGGGGATAAAGGGGCTATTAACGTAGATGCTACCAATTCCGTTGTTGTTTGGCGATATTCGGTACCGCAAAAAAAAATCCTCCAAAAGCTTTCGGACCTCTTACACCCGCACCATGATGGCCTCCGATACATGGCCACAGTTACCCACAACCATCCAATAAGCCAATTCCACCTCGCTGAAGTGGCCGCCAATATTATTGTCTATGCATTGTAGGCGGCAATCGTTCGCCGCCGCTTCAGTTATTATACAATTATCGTCGCCATCAGTGGCATAAAATCTGCCATTTTCAACTCCTCGGAACCTACTACGGCCATTTTGAGGACGATACGATGCAAGTGGGAGATCCTTCTCGCACATGATGGGTGCCTACTATGCATTATATGTATTAGGCGCCTAGAAAGCATCACTATCATGATTTTATTGATAGTCAACCATATCAAATGCAAATGAAGGGATATTATTATTCCCCCAAATGAATACACAACAATCTACCTTCTTCATGGACCAATAACAACGAATGGGCGTTGATTTATGTACTCATGTCTTTCGATAGTGTAGCGGAAGACGTTGGTGCTTTATCGTAGAGGAGAATATAACATGCATGAAGTTATTCCTTTCATGGAAAATTGTGTAATGAAGTCACTAAACTATTCATGAATAATGGTAGATAATGTACTGTTCTAATCGATCTATATTGCCACACTCGTTCCCAAGGTTACATATTATCATTATAAAGATGTGATTACAATATTTTTCTCAATGATTGAATGTATCGTAATGATTTCGAGTTGATTGTTGCTGACGTCCGAGACGAATATTTAAATTAATTTGTGTGAAGTGTAGAAAGAGTGGTTGTGCAGCATTTTCCACCGCACCAATCAGTCAAGACATCATCTATAATCATGTTAGAATGAAGTGATAACGTGTGATGGCTTTGGTAATGGTTGGTGGGCACTCCTCGTTGTAGTGTAGCCGATGATAGTTGTGCTTGTCTTTTTTCCTTTGACACGAGGTTCCACTGATGGCGATGGCATTATCGGGGGGGGGATTGGCCGCCAAGGCACAGGTACCTGCTTACATAGCTATACCTTCGATTGGTGCGTCGCGGTGGCGTTGTAGGTGGCGTGCATGACCATAATACGAGACCTATGTCTACTACATCCGTTGCATCGGAGTATTTCCGTTATTTCACGGACATCGCGAGTATCTCCTTTAATATATCCGACCAAAGGGGAGTCGCTCACAGAAATTGTCGGAAATACAATTTACTCGGAAAAAGTTTCAGGCACTCCCTCTTGGTAAGGTGTAGTTATTGAGCTACTACGCAGTCAACAGTGGTATTATGATGGTTGTTATTGTTGTGTTTTCGCCATGGCGGAAGCGTGGGCAGAAGGCTCTCTGGAGGTGTGATGCGTGACTCGAATGAGGCAGAATATTGTTTGAAAACGCATGTACTAATTCCTATGTAGAGGAATGCAAATGGTGGTGTCGCACATTTGTAACCCGGCCAGTCTTTTCCCGTATGTCACTGTCACAGCGGAGTATTCCACCGTAATTAAAGACTGCAATCTCATGAGAAACATGACAAGTCTCATTACCGGTGTTAAGGTTATGATATTTGGAACTGGGGATAAACTGTGCAGCATTGAGGCCTTCCTGCCTTGGTTGAAGTATACATCATCTCTTTTATTCGTGAAAGACTAAAGGAAAAGCAAAGGAAAGGCACCCCGTTCGCCATTCTGCGTTGCGTATGCTATCATAAATGGTACCACACCGTGACTGTGACTGTGTTATGTGTTCAATTCAGTACAATAAGATGGAATGTCTGGCAGTGACTGCCATAGCCGCTGCCGATGCACATGGCGATGTTGCTTCGATCCCCCTGTGCAACTGGATCAAAAGTGAGGAAGAGGCAAAAAGTGCGACAGTCGTTGATTTGGAGAAGGATAACATCACTCGAAATAATGAATCAATTATTCGACGGACCACCATCGCATATGGCATCGCAGAGCTATTGAAGCGCTCCTCAAATGGGGCGCTTGATGAGAAAGATGATATTCGGATTGATAATTTCCTCGTCTTCATCTCAAAAAATCCATCTCGATCATGGGATGACATCAACGGCGTTGCTATGATGTCGTCCGGACGGTCGGTGACAATTGAGGAGCCATCTTATCTACATGGTTTGCTCGAGCTCGAAGGGGAGGAAGACTGCGATGGCCAAATGGGGCGATGTTTAGAAGTGGAGTTTAAGTCGACCGTGCCTCGTGATAATTCAAAAACACCGCAAGCGGCAGCGGCGGTGAACCTTGATGAACATCAGGCCGGCATGAACGGAGAAAGCAAGCGCTGTCATTTATTTGCACGGCTCTTATATGAGCTATTCACCCATGAGCCATTTCCTGACGATGATGATGCTCTAGCAGTCGATGCCGACGCGGCTCCAACCATCAAAGAACCTGATCAGAAGAGGGCAAAAAAATCACATGATGTGTCATCACGTAAAAAACTCATGCTAACACGTGCCAAAGGGGACTTCGATAGGGCCGAAATACCCTTCCAAATACCATGTATTACCCGCATGCAGAAACTGGGCATACCTGCATCAATTTGCCTCATGACGCAGAATCTCCTCGAGTGTGCTTTGAGGGGGGATGGTGATGGTGATCAATTGCATAATCATAATGCATACGAGTCATTAGCAGCTGTAGGTGAAGATTTACATCTATTGCTGCTTGATCCAGACCGCTTCCTCTTTGACAATCGAAATCAGAACACCGATAATATGCAGCTGCTCTACAGATCAGACAAGCTGTATGGGAGAGACAAAGAAGAGACCCTCATAACCGACGCCTTCTGTCGATTATCTCGAGGTAAGAGCGAGGCATTCTTCATTGGGGGTTTCTCAGGATCGGGGAAGAGTATGCTGGTGGATAGTTTGAGAGATACAGTGAAGTGTGTAGGGGGATATGTGACCAAACACAAATTTGATGCCATGTCTCGGGAGAAGCCACTTTCCGGTGTTATCTCGGCATTTAATCAGGTATGTTTGATGATCAAAGGTAGGGATAGACCTGTGATTGCAAAAAAGCTGAGGGATGAGTTCGGAGTTGATTTCAGTTTACTGCTGAGGCTGCTGCCGAATGTCAGTGTGCTATTTCCTGAGCTCATCAGTCCAGCAATGAGAGTGGAAGTCGGCGAAGCGATGAACGCACGTAGTGTTTGCTTCACGCTGCTACGTTTCGTGAGAGTGGTATCAAGTCCACGTCATCCGATCATGGTGAGTTGCTGTCTACTGTTAACTGTGATATTATCTGATTAAGTACAAGTCTGTGTAGTGGACTGACAAATCATCATTTTGCTACTTTCTTACTTGGTTGATAATGATTGCAGCTGTTTTTGGACGACATGCAATGGGCTGATAGCACCGCCCTCGACGTGATTCACACTATCCTGTCGGACACGATGGGTAGTAGTTGCATGTTTTTCGTAGGCACGTATAGAGACAATGAAGTGCAGGTAGATCATGACATTTTTGACTTGATCGAGAGGCTAGAGATTAGCAATGTACGAACAACCAAAGTGTATTTGGCTGGACTGGATCAAGAGGACCTCAACACAATGATATCTGATGCGTTGTGTCTGTATCCACGTATCTGCAAGTCATTGTCGGATATTTTGTTCCAAAAGACAAAAGGCAACCCTTTCTTTGTACTGGAGTTCATGCAATCGTTGAAGTCTCATGGGCTGCTGCAGTACAATATCCACCAGAAGCGGTGGGTGTGGAATGAGGATATCATACGAGCAGAGGATATCACTGATAATGTTCTACATCTCCTATCTTCCAAAATGAATGGATTATCAGGCGATGTACAAACGCTGCTGAAAGTGATGGCTTGCTTCGGATCAAGCACGAATGAGTCAGTGATTGGCTACTTGAATGAGTCAGCCGAGTATGCTGGGGTCCGAAATGGGTTGGAAGGTGCTCTCAGTGACGGCTTTATTGTAAAGGATGGAGAAGGATGCCTACAGTTTGTGCACGACAAGGTTCGAGAGGCGGCATACAATCTCATTCCCGACAGTGATAAGAAGCAGGTATGTGTTGTGTCTTGTGTTTGGCATTGTTTGTGTCAATGACTTTCTGTGCGATTGTAGTCTCATTCCTTTTCTGCTTGAAGTTCCACTACCACCTGGGCAAAGTATTGTACGCTCTTTGTGATGGCAAGGATGTAGGGGACACAATATTCCTCATCGCTAGCCAGATCAATCATGGCAAAGAGTGGATATTGGGAGATGATGATTTGAGCGTATGCATTTCGGAGCTGAACATGAAGGCTGGAGAAAAGGCACTCGATGGCTGTGACCACAATACAGCGTACTCATACTTGGGTGCCGCTCTATCGTTGTTGCCTAACGATCATTGGAAAAGCCACTATGACCTGAGTCTCCGTCTAAACTTCTTGACGTCAAGTGCTGCTAATTCATGTTGTCAGTATGACGAGGCTGAGCAAATTTTGCGAAGAGGATTGGCAAATGCTCGATGCTTATATGATCAGCTGCCTTCTTACCTTTTGCTGAGTCAAAGTGAGTGTCCTATCATATCAAAGATGCACTGCTTCTTGGCCTTTCTCATTTCGTGTCTAACCTAATGTTGCCGCTCGTACTATAGTCCTCCAAGCCCAGGGCAAAGTGAAAGATGTGTACGATACATGCTCTGCTATTTTGACAGAGCTTGGAGAATCCATTCCAGAGTGTTATACCCTTAGCAAGTCTTCTGTAATGCTAGTAGAAACACTCAAGATGTACGAAGAAGTCGGTGACAAGTGGCTGGAGGGAGAGAAGACAGACGACAAAACTCTGCAAACTACCCTACAATTCTATAATGTGATCGCACTTGCATCTTACTTTTGCAAGTCTTACAGCATGGTGGTCTACTTTACCTGCAAGGCAATGCAGTTGACTTTACATAGGGGACTCTGCGAGCACACCATTATAACCCTTCTACAGTTCACGTCAGTTGTGACTAAGGACGAAAATGCTGTGCAGTGCTAGTAAGTCACCTACAATTACTGTTTGCTCGGGGTTCATTGTCTGCTCTATACTCGGTTTCTAATGACATTGTGACACCTTGTCTGTCTCTCAATTTACAGTCGTATTGCAAAGGGCGCGATGTCCTTGCAAGAGAGATTTGACGTATCAGCCCAGATACCTGAACTCTACTTCAACTTCTATGGTAGGATTGCTTGGCGTTTCGAGCCATTCCAAGCGGGGATAGAACCACTTCGCCAAGGTTTCGAAGCAGGCTTATCCTCTGGGAATAAAGATATGGGTCTGCACTGTCTGATCCACACCGTGAAAAATGCATTGTTTAGCGGTGCAAGTTTGAAGTCAACTTTGAAGGAGATTGATTATAATCTACACCTCTTGAAAACATACAAGAGCGAGGTGACAAACAATTTCATGCTCAACTTTCGTGAGACTGTGTCTTTGCTGATTGACAATGGCGAGGCGACTAGTATACCAGAAAAAGCTGTCTTTGGAGATCTCAATGACCCGGGAAACAAGCCGCGCGAGGCATTCTTCCATCACGCTGTAATCCGAGCTTACTGGTCAGGCTACACTGAGCGTTGCGGGTATTGCATCCAAAAATGTATGAATTTATTCGGGCAAGGAGCGCAACCCATAGCTTGTGTTGCTAAATTCTTTTTTGGTAAGCTTCAGCCTTGACTTTGAGCTGCGTTTTCTTCACGGCAACGAAATATGTACATAATCTCACGTCCACTCCTTGCTTGCTCTCGCTCACTTGTTCCAATTCTGTTCCTGTGGTCAGGTCTAAATGCGATCGACCTACTACGGAAAAATAGGCATGTGAGCAAAAACAAGGAAGGTCTTCGCAAAGCGATTGCATCAATGAAAGATGCAGCTGCCAACTCGGAATGGAACTTTATGAATAAGCTCCGTCTCTTAGAGGCTGAGCAAAAATCTATCACCCAAAATCATTGGCTAGCCATTGACTTGTATGATGCTTCTATCCAATCTGCTAAGAAGTCTGGATTCATTCACGAGCAGGGATTGGCATGCGAGAAGGCTGGCCTTTACTTCAAGAATAAGGACAGCAGCAACAATGAGAAGGCGCTTGAGTACTTCAAGCAGGCTCTTGAGTGTTACGAAGAGTGGGGCTCAAAAATGAAAGTGGATTTCATAAAGAAGAAGATGGATGGTCTCAATATGTATGTTGTGTAGAAGAAGGATCCTAATTTTATGCCTTCTTCAGTGTAAGGAACGAAAGGATCTATTGAACTATGGGATAAGTATAAGATTTGGACTAGGCTGAGTTCGAGGGGGTTATGAGCCTAACAATCTGAATCAGAATCAGGGAGGGGCGGTTTGGGGGTATATGGGGTATAAATAGCCAAATTGAGGGGTAAGCTATTGTATTGCAAGAGAAATTTATTAGTATCGATCGTTCCTTTGTAATGATAAGCTTGTTTTGTTTTTGATCTATTTGGAAGGTTTGATGTTATGTAGAAGAAGCTTGCCCTCCGCTTTGATCTGCTCTTGATAGCGATAGCGACATCGGCGGCAAGAAAGTTATGCGAATTCGGCAGTTCAAATTTCATATGCAAATTTATAAAGCCCCCTGATTCTAATTGTGACTGTAAACATCTCGGCTGCTATACATGACTTGCCTCCCTTCCTTGACACCCATATTATATCATGTTCGGTTTTGGTTTTGTAGATTGCACGAAAATACCACCACAAAATGTATTGTATCGCGAGTCACCGCCACCGATAGTTCCATTTGCTGCTTCAACCTCGAAATGGGTTCAGTGTTCAGTGAACATGATGCTGTGGTTTGTACTTGTACCTTGATATATTGTATGGACTGTGATGGTGTTCCTCAACAAATTGGCAGATTTAGTTCCTCGTTCTAGTAAGCTTCATGCCGCTGTGTCATGCTTATTTATGCCTCTATTTCCGACCATGAAACGATGCACTATATTGATATGAAGGCTGTCTATCGCCTCGTCGACAATCATATCATGAAGTGTCGAAGATTGGCAAAAAATAAAAATCACAGCCGCTGCCGCTGATGTACATGCCACTACAAGATAAAAGGTGAGTGCGCAGGCGTTGGATTTCACGAGCCGCTGCTTGCACCATTGGATTCAGCGTCAAGGCAGGGTACAGTGAGTATGTTGTCACTTAATTGATGCAATTGCGGAGGAGAGCGATGCGATGAGCGATGTGGTGGGAGAGTTGATACAAGATAAAGTCACTGTGTTTTTCTAGACTGATGACATGATTACGAGCCTCGACAGGACCGTCAGTCCATACCATCTCTAATCGATTACTGGCACAGTGACTTTATCTTGTATCAACAGGGAGGAAGTGAAGCATCGGATACTTACTTAGCGGAGGACCGGGCGGAGGAGAGGCCATAATTTACCATGTCGGCGTGTGTTCATGTAAAACGACGCAGCAAGAGTGAGCTACAGGGGAATCGCTCGAACTATACCCCCCAAACTTGCCTATACCCCCCTCCAAATCTCAGCCTAGGGTCCAAGTTCTTATACCCCCCTCCCTAATTACTAGAGATTAGTAGGAGACGCAGCTGACATTTCGACTTATACCCCCCCCCAGACCCAGCCTAGCCTGAAATTCTTATACCCCCCGGGGGGTATAGTTCGAGCGATTCCCCTGCAACACTCCGACCTGTCACACATCCTGTCACACATCAGTTCTCGTACTGTCACACGTTTGTGACATTTGTGGTGTGCGTTACTCCTTGTGAGAAGCTTTCGCGTAATCGGCGAAAATACAAGAAAGGTAGTACCGCAGGGAGCCCGTCAGCTTCCTGTCAGAAAAGCTCCCATCAAATCTCTTCACTTCCCATCAGTTCTCTTCAGCTCCCGTCACTCTCTTCACTTCCCGTCAGTTCTCTTCACTTCCCGTCAATCTCTTCAAAGTCCGTAGCAATGGGTAGAGTTCCAAGGCATTTGCACAAAGATAGATTGAGGCAGTTGAGGAGAGGAGAAGAAGATGACGAGGATTCATCGGATGACGAATCTAATGACGGTGGTTCTATAGTTGCTACAATTGCCGATGGCCAACAGCGGAGCGCCGAATGTCGACAACCGAACACCAATAATAATAATAGTAAGAAGAAACATACAAATGAAGAAGGAGAAGAATGGGGCGAAAGCCAGCAGAAGAAAGATATAAAAGCCTTTGAACCTTTCTATGTTTGTTTCAAGCCTTACATTTCCTTGTCGCTGGATGCTAAATCCAGCATAAGAAAGGCCGCATGAAAGTAGCTCTTTTGATGTTAATGGTAGCGGAAGAGTTTTTGGAACGGCGGATGTAAGTTGCAGCGTTGGTTCTGGTGCTTTCTTCCGCCCTTTTGCCTCTGAAACTGGATTATTCCATCAATGCAGTTTATCTTGACTCTATCAGGATTAATTGCGATGTGACAGGATTTTATTCTGCCAAATCAGAATTTATTTCCTTTTGAAACTGGATTATGTTATCAATGCAGTTTATCTTGACTCTATCAGGATTCAAAGCGGTGTGACAGGATTTAATTCTGCCAAATCAGAATTAACGTCGAAATTGTAAAAGTTAATTCTGGTGGTCAGAATTTAATTCTGATCAATCGGTATTAGACAGTCTTAAAATGCTGTCACATCAGATTAAGGGTTCTCTTCCCGCGCGCGCGCGCATTTAGAAAGTTAAGTAAGCGTCATTCATAGGTTTCTCAATCTGCTCACTTTTCTGGAACATCCGCGCAGCGCTCACACGCCGACCTACGCCGACAATGGTAAAGTACCACTACTTGGACTATTGCCACAGTGACTACGGCGAATAAACTTCACCGATAATTTAGTGACCGACACTATTGATACTGCGCTATGGACTAGTGTTGTCAGCGTTATCATTGATTGAGCATGCACTGATGAATTGTGTAGTACAACTAATGTACCAAGTCACGACGGACCGAATTGCACAAATTTTAAGAAGGAGGATCACAATATTGAAATGAATAGTGCACACACAGCAATGAACTCAATTATTTCCGCCCAATATGAGCACCTTGCAGCGAGTTTGACCTTGGCTTGTTGCTTCTAATGAAGTGGGATAATAGCAATCAATATATCATGCAAGGATATGAAACATGCAATTAGCACAGATACAGCATCATTATGGCACAACACGGATGCCAAGAACGTATTACAACAAAGAAACACGTAGTGGACGCTTATCTCGATGGTATTAATCGATGAGATGATCGGCTTTATTCGTATTGGATCTACATGAGGATAATCGTCACTTTACATCGCGCTATAGCTACAATAATATGACATGGGATACAACGAATTGCCCAGAATTTGCGCTCATATGGCTCCTGTCATCACTTCTATCAACACAATTCGTCTGAGCAGGGGTGGATATACTGCTATACTATCGTCATGGCCTACATTGTGCAATTAAACACTGCTCTTCACCATACTGACAGCATGGACACAGAATGGCGACGTATGGTTGTGCTCCACACAAGCCCAAACTGACCCGAACCAGGGCCGGCAAGGTTGCAAACATCACTTCTATCGATGCAGTGCGTATAAGCAATGGTAATGTGCTTCTATACTATCACTACTAAGTGTAATGGGGCACTGAACACGTTCTATTGCTGTATTAACATCATTAGATACGAAAATGGTGGTTTGCTCGTTGCTGATGCTTGCTAGCCAAAATCGCACCGCATCAGCCCGGCAAACTGATTGCAGCATCACTTCCATCAGTGCAGTTTGTCTGAGCAGTGACAATGTGTTTCTATACTATCGATACCAAGTAGAATGAGCCACCAAACAAGGCTAATTGCAATTCTGACAGCGTTGGGCATGAAAGAGCGGTCGACTGCTGCTGCTTCTGGCATGGCCAAAATCAGTCACACCTGGTCGCCTATGAGGTTGTAGCATCACTTCTATCAATGTTCTTCGTCTGATCAGTGACAATGAGCTTTTATACTATCGCCACCAAGTATAATGGGGCACTAAACACTTTTTATTGCAATAGGTCCTGTGTTAGACATGAAATGGTGTTTTTGACGGGCTACCTCTGACGAGCCTAAATTTGACGGGCTTTTCTTCTTTTCGTGACATTGGCGACTATTCACATGAGTTGAATATGCGGATCTCTTTCTAATATGGTCTGACTAGAGCATATCAATTCTATATGCTTTTTGTGTTCGAAACAAATGTGGCAACAACAATCCTACACTTCAACTGTACGCACAGATTGATTTTGCACATGTCGACATGCATCACAGATTCACAATTTTAGATCGGTTACAGATGCATACAGCGCTGCATTAACCTTTTGTAACTTATTGTTGACGATGCCGAGCAGTAGTTGGGGTCGAATATAACGTGATGTAGATTCTATATGCCCCAAGCTATAAAAACCAGTAATTTTGGTGGTATAAATCTGACTATTTATGAGCATATATTGGAGAGAAGTAGCAACACATAGCTATACCATGGCGCGCAAATGTCGACGCAATATATGCGAGACGAGTTGCGCTTGTTTTTATGCTTCGTAAATCTGATGTCTTTGTCGTATTTGTAGGAGACGATGCCAACATACATAGAGGCAATTCGGCCATGGTGATGAGTGATGAGGTGGGGGAAAGATACATAGCATGGAGTGGCGAAGAGGAAGGGTTTGAGTTTGTGTTGGGAGGCAGTGAAGGCATTGGAGCAGTTGTGACCACATGATGGTACCAGAATTGCACATGGGTGCCTGGCCGCGTTGTAGAAGGAGTATAAATTTGTGTAACTTGTTGTGTGTCTATAACTAGGTGAAAATAGATTGTGACATTATCGATCTTTGTGACAAACTGACTTGACATTCTGATAATTCTAGATAATTCTGATTTCTGTCACAATTCATTCTGGTACACCTACTGTCTCATTCTGATACAACAGTGTTCTCATTCTGGCACAACAGCTTTTTCATTCTGGTACTTAACTATTTTTATTCTGATGCCAGACTTCTTTATTCTGATCGAATCAGCATACCCCCAGAATTATAAGGCATCCATGCCATCACAATTCTGATGTTGAGGTCATCATTCTGATAGTCCAGTAATCCAGTTTCAGAGGTGGCGATGTTGTGGTAGGCCTCTTACGTGCAATCATCTCAAGCTTCATCTTTAGTAGGGATTCAAACGATGCTAGGCCGTCTTTTGACTGTTTGATGGCATTATCAATTGCGGCGTCGAAGTCGGCTAGATGATGGCTTTCCTCATCAGCAGAGGACTCATTGGCAGCAGCGTGTAAGCAACTCGAAACTGCTGACCCTGCTCGAGCTGTATTTTCGTGGTACACACTATCCTTACTTCGTGGTCGGCGTGGCATTTTAATGTTTATTAGGCGTATCGTAGGCTCACGTCAGGTTCCCGTCAGTTCTCTTCAGCTCCCGTCAGTTCTCTTCACTTCCCGTCAATCCCTTCACTTCCCGTCAGTTCTTTTCACTTCCCGTCAGTTCTCTTCAATCTCTTCACTTCCCTTAATTTTCCCGTCATGAAGCTCGACTTTCTTCCAATATCGCCAAATACAAGAAAGCTTCTCACATGAGTCACGGACAACATCTTCAAATGTCACATTATTGTGACAGTATGAGTGTCAGTATGTGACAGGCCGGAGTGCTGTACATGGAGTTTCTTGTAGTGAGCTACATGGAGATGGAACATACCAATTCCTACGCATGTAGGATGGCCCTCAAACGCTCAACGCTCGTTCAGTGCCGCTTCATTTAAGATGACCATCCATTACTAAATGAAACCAGGGGTTAATCCGCACAGTTTTCACTACCCTAAGTATTTTTCCCTTGAATAGTATAAGCTGTCTGTGGTACTCACATAGGCAGCGCTGAGCATTTTTTGTGACGTCATTGGGAAGTCCTCTTTTTTATTTGGTCTGTCTGCCCCCTTTTGAGCACGTCTCATGTCTCATGGCCGCCGCACCGCAGATCTTTTTCGCTCCGCTTCCACTTGTTCAAAGAGCAGCGAACAAGTTATTACAGCGTTGCAAACCATCCAACAGCAACAAAAACAAACAACCATGGCCTCCCTCCCCCCAACCCTCGACTTCGCCAAAACCGAAGAAGAAATCTGCTCCAAATGGGCCACCGAATCCACCTTTAAAACCCAAGACGCTCTCGGCGTCGAACGCGGCGACAAAGAATACACCTTCTACGATGGCCCGCCATTCGCCACCGGTCTTCCTCACTACGGTCACATCCTCGCCGGGACTATCAAAGATGTCGTGACTCGATATGCAGTAATGACAGGTCGGCGTGTCATTCGCCGTGCTGGGTGGGATTGTCACGGTCTGCCGGTGGAATATGAGATTGATCAAAAGTTGGGAATTACCCATCGTGATCAGGTGTTGGAGATGGGGGTGGATAAGTATAATGATACGTGTCGTGGGATTGTGACGAGGTATACGAAGGAGTGGGAGAGGACGGTTACTCGATTGGGACGGTGGGTGGATTTTGAGAATGATTATAAGACGATGGATCCGACGTTTATGGAGAGTGTGTGGTGGGTGTTTAAGGAGTTGTTTAATAAGGATTTGGTGTATCAGGGGTACAAGGTTATGCCCTTTAGTACTGCGTGTGGTACTCCGTTGAGTAACTTTGAGGCCGGTCTGAATTACAAGGATGTCAGTGATCCAGCCGTGGTGGTGAGCTTTCCGGTCGTTGGGATGGAGGGTGTCAGCTTTGTGGCGTGGACGACCACTCCGTGGACATTGCCTAGTAATATTGCTTTGTGTGTTCATCCCACCATGGAATATATTCAGATTTTGGATAAAAAGGCGGATAAGAGGTACATTCTTGCCAAATCACGATTGGGTCAATTGTTCCCCATTATGAATAACAAGAAGAAGTGGAAGCCCAAGATGGCGGATGAATTGTATGCCATTGAAGAGACGTTTGTGGGGAGTGACTTGGTGGGCAAGAAGTATCAACCAATGTTTGATTACTTTGTCAATGATGAGGATGCTGGTGAATACTTTCGTATTTTGTCTGATACTTATGTGACGGATGATGCTGGTACGGGAATTGTTCATCAGGCACCTGCGTTTGGTGAAGATGATTACCGTGTGTGTTTGGCTCATGGGGTTATTCAGAAGGGGAAGGATTTGCCCTGTCCTGTGGATTCAAATGGGATGTTTACTGAGATGGTGCCTGAAGTTAAGGGACTGCATGTGAAGAAGGCGGATGATACTCTCATTGCACTCATCAAGGAGAAGGGACGTATGGTGCACAAGGACCAACTTCAACACAGTTACCCCTTCTGCTGGAGATCTGATACCCCCCTCATCTACAAGGCTGTCCCCTCGTGGTTTGTAAAGGTGGAAGAGATTCGCGACAAAATTGTCGAGAATAACAAAAAGACGTATTGGGTCCCCAACCAAGTTAAGGAGGGGCGTTTCCACAGTTGGTTGACTGATGCACGTGATTGGGCCGTAAGTCGGAATAGGTTCTGGGGTACACCTATCCCCATTTGGTGTAGTGAGAGTATGGATGAGGTGGTGTGCATTGGGAGTGTGGATGAACTCGCCGAGTTGAGTGGTGTGCGTGTTACTGATTTGCACAAGGATGTTGTTGATGAAATTACCATCCCCTCAAAGAAGAATCCCGGTACCGTGTTGAGGCGTGTGGATGAAGTGTTTGATTGTTGGTTCGAATCTGGATCGATGCCTTATGCTCAAAAGCATTACCCCTTCGAGAACAAGGAGTCGTTTGAGGATGGATTCCCCGCTGACTTTATTGCCGAGGGATTGGATCAAACTCGTGGATGGTTCTACACCCTCATGGTCCTTTCTACTGCCCTGTTCGATAAACCCGCGTTTAAGAATTTGATCGTGAATGGGTTGGTACTTGCCGGTGACGGAAAGAAAATGTCCAAGCGTCTAAAGAATTACCCTGATCCCAACTTGGTCATTGACAAGTATGGTGCTGATGCCCTTCGAATGTACCTCATCAACTCTCCCGTGGTTAGGGCGGAAAGTCTGAAGTTCCAAGAGCCGGGCGTGTTGGGAGTGGTCAAGGAAGTATTCCTCCCATTGTACAACGCCTTCCGCTTCTTCTCTCAGAATCTGGAGCGATTGGAGGCCAATACTGGAACTAAGTTCGTCCCCTCCAAGGACAAGGTTAGCGCTGCTACCAACCCCACCGACGTGTGGATCTCGGCTGCCACCCAGGGCCTTATTAAATTTGTTCATGAGGAAATGACCGCATACCGTCTCTACACTGTCATGCCAGCCTTGGTCAGCTTTGTTACGCAGCTAACTAACTGGTACGTCCGCTTGAACCGTGATCGTCTCAAGGGATTGGAGGGAGGTGAATCCGAGTCCGAGGCTGGATTGCAGGTTATGTATGACGTGTTGTTGGATGTAACCATTCTCATGGCGCCCTTCACTCCGTTCATCACTGAGTATTTTTACCAGCACTTGAGAAAGTTGCAGCCTTCCTACGCCGATGCTGCCAATGGTGGTGGTTCATCTAATCCTGTCATGCCCGGAAAGAGTGACTCCGTACACTTCCTCACACTTCCAGCATACGACGATGGTCGCCTCAATGCCGACGCCGTTGAAGCAATGGAAGCTCTACAAGTTATCGTCGAGAGTGGACGTTATGTCCGTGAGAAGCGCAATATCTCTCTCCGTACACCCGTCAAATGCGTCACTGTCATTCTCCGCAACCCTTCTGCCAACGTCATTGAGAGCCTCAACGGGCCATTGAAGGGATACATCTTATCCGAATTGAATGCTTGGGATTTGGTCATTGTCCCCAAAGAAGAGGAACATGAGTGGGTCACTTTGTCTCTCACACCTAACTTCAACCTTTTGGGGAGGAAGCTTGGAAAGAAGATGAAAGACTTCAAGACTCACGTCACTAGCATGTCACATGCTGATGCTGTAGCCTGTCTCGAGAACGGTGGCCTGGACTTTGAGGGCTTGGCCATCAGTGCCAAAGACGAACTTGTTTCCAAACTTGCTTTCTCGAAGGAAGGGGAGCACTGGGAATCCACGTCCACTCCCGAGGGAGATGTCGTCGTAGCTGTTGACTGCACTCAGGACGAAGCCATCCTTTCCGCCGGAAGATCTCGTGAGCTCATCAATGCTATCCAACAGCTCCGTAAGGCTGCTGGACTGGACTTGAGTGATGCCGTAGAAGTATTCTTTGAGGAGAGTGCGGGTATCAATGTGGTGGAGAGCGCTGTCTCGAACAACACTAATCTGTTCGAGGCCAAATTCCAAGGTGCTATCCCTGTGCCTAAGAAGTTCGCCCCCAGTTGGAGTGTAGTCCTCCGAAGTGACTCTGCTGATATTGGAGGTTCAAAGGTTGAGGTTTCCATCTGCCGGCCGGCTGTTGCTGGCCGATGTGGACTAAGCGATGAGGTTGGATACTTCCTTTCCACTCTCGAGCCATCTAACCTTGATGGATCGGCGCTCTCTATCACTGTAGATGGAAAAGATATTAGTCTCTCACAGGGAGAAGATTTCTGGGTAAATACTGTCGCCAAACTTAGGGCTACCAAAGCTATTTCGTGGCTGGAGTAAGCTATTCAGAACGGTAGTGGATGAACCTCTAGTGAATGTAGTTCAAGATTGAAATAATTAAGAGTTGTTTCTCCTGCCAGTATTTATTCTATCGTTCATAAAAGACTTTTACCTTGTCTTGGCGTGAAGAAGAGGTCGCCAAGTAGGTATAATAAGTCTGTTTCGTTAGGTAATCGATATTTAGTATTAATACATAAAAACGTTTGTTTGGAGTCGTTTGACACTCCCAACACAATAATTTGGTACATACATAGATTGAGCAGCCGCATTCGTTAAAGCTGTTCACCACGCCCTGGCACCCCCGACGTAAAGAGCGTCAAAATGACAGACTTGTAGATTCCTACTTGAACTTACAAATATTGTGACGCGACAGCGGCAAGCTTCGGGCTTTGTGGCTGTGGTGGGTTGGATGGATGGATGGAGTGAGAGTGGGTAGGTGTTAGGTACTTGGTAAAACTTGTTACTGTTGTATTATGTAGTAGAGCACTAGCACTAGAGAGTTTTGTATTGCAGATGACAGCTGCACTTATTCTGCATTATGAGTTCCTTCAGGGCGGTAGTACCCCTTTAGTGCCAATCTGTCTAGAGTTCGTTGCTTCTGTTTTCGAAGTCAATGAGACTTTCTGGAACGTTGAAATCTCGCTCCAAGTCAAGTGGCTTTGTCAGGAAGAGCCCTTCGCGGGTTCGTACCCTAGACAGGACAACGTAAACCCAATTAGCACATCTATAGTCCCACTCACTGACAATAAGTGTATCCTGGGACATACCCTGCAGCTTATGCCCGGTCGTTGCTACGTTGGAGTTGACGGCAGTGACGGGGATTTGGGTCACTGTAGCGTTTCCAACTTTGAAGTTGGTTGTTCTCGGTGGTTAGCCCTTTGACAATGTTGAAAGTGATGGTAGCGGTGAACTTCTGGGGGGCAAGCCTGAATCGTTTCGCTTTCCCTTTGGGTGGTTCTGGGAAGTGTTCAAATTCCACCCAGGCAACATCATCTATAGAGGCCGTCCAGACTTTCTTACCTTCCCAATTCTTCCACCTACGTCTTTTTCCTTTCTTGAGTTTGACCTTGATGCATTTGCAAAGTGTCACATTGCCCCGACCTTTGCTGAGGTTGTCATTTGTTATGCACATGTGGTGCGATCCGTGATATAATCGTAGGACGGGGTCTAGGTCTAGTTTTGCACCCTTGGTTTTGAAGTCAGTCGATTTGATGTCATTGTCGCCCAGTTCTGTAGTGATATGTCATGCAGAGCTTGAGAGATTTTCCTTTTCTTTCCGTTCTTTGATTTCCGCTTTCGTTTTTTACTCTTTCCTCCTTTGCTTTCTCCTGTGCTAGCTTCTTTTTTGTTCGAGGAGGTAAATGAAGCTTCTATCATGAGGGTGTGGCCCGGGGGATCTTCGTCGCTGTCTACGTCAGGATGAGTGCTAGGATGTGTTGTTGGAAGTGTCCTGCAATTACACCAGTTCGCTGCTTATTGGTGCCACATGCGTAGGATATATTGGGATCATCACTGGGCGGGACGATGCCGTTTTTTGGATTGATAACGCGCTTGTTGATTTCCTCCCTGTCAGCTAAGGTGTCTTCACCCGTTCTCATCCGCTCTAGTATCCTTCCGTATTCTGGATCGTCTTTGAACCTGTGACTGTGGTTGAGGAAGATTGCGCAGTTGAGAGCCTGCTCCCATGCTGTTGCACTGGCCGACCCCGAATATAGTACCTCCCCCTCGCTGCAGATAGGTTTGAGTTGGTGGAAGTCGCCCGAGAATATGATTGATATACCTCCAAAGATTTTTCTACGGCCAGTTAGTTTCTGGAGCTGCTGATCGAGCTTTTGCATATCACTTGTTTTGAAGAACGATATTTCATCAATGATGAGGATTTTCACATCCTTACGCCAAATCTGTCTCATGTTATCATCCAACCGTGATTTGTTGAGGTGCGCTGCGCCGTGTATGGTGCTCCCCCCAAACAGCGCCGCTGACGATCCAGTCGTGGAGGTAAAGTAGAAGGTGTAGTCATTGAGGCGACAGCAACAGCCATGCAGAACTTGTGAGCGTATTCCTGGGCAGCATCAAGGGATGTACTCTTTCCGCATCCTGTACCTCCCGTTAGCAGCATTAGTAGCTGGTCAAGCCCTCCTCTGTCCTCTAGTTCCCTTTTCAAGTCATTTCTCACGGCAAGATCTTCATCACTGAGACCCAGCGTGGCGCCCAGAATGCCCCCTAGTCTTGAGTTTGTGTCCCGCCCTCCTTCATTTATCAACTGGATGAGAAATGTGCAAGAGATGATATGGTAAGCAACATATTGTTTGTCATCAAGGTACCTGCCGCCCTCATTCGCTACTTGTTGCAACGTGGGGATTGAGTTCGTTGTGTTCTTCTCTTTACTGCTGGCGGCATGCGCAGCAGCTTCATCCCAGAGTCTATCAATGTTAGCTGCAATCTCATCGTCCGTCATGGTAAGAGTAGGATCATCCCCATCTCCATCTGTGTCCCACCATTGCTGCAAAATGGTACCATGCAGCTGCGAATGTATGCTCAACTTCTGGATTCATCTCATTGTCGGTATTGTTTGCGTTTTCCTTGTCTTCCATAACGACTGGTCGTGGGCACTCTGATGGACGTGTCACATTTGCGTATGCAGGATGTCCCGACTCTGTTACAAACCAATCCATCAATTGCATCATCTTTGAAGTATCAAGTTCCGCGCGTTTTCTCACCAGTTCCTTCTGTTTTGGGGTCATTCGGCCGTTCAATACAACGTATACCATTAGATTGATCCTATCTTGAGAAAGTGATTCATCACGGAACCTGTATTTGTATTTGTCAAGTCCATCTCAAAGAAACTGTAATGCCCTTTGATGGATTTGTGAGCCCCGGCAGAGTATGCGAAGAGGTACGCATAAGGACGTATTGGCGCAAGCAATGCACACATTTCTTCTGTGATGTCCTCATTCTTTAGTATGCGTGTTGGCACTTGCCCGATGGCAAATCCATTGGCGATGGCATGTTTTGGGGGGTTGTCACTCCTCTTGTCCTTCATCGAGTTGTAGCAGTTGAAGCATGTGCTGTAGTGTACATCACCTGTACTAGCATTGGTTGTCTTTGTCGCTCGCGGAGATAGTAACAACCCCTCTAATCCCTCGACTTCGTACTGCTTGATCAGCTCCGCATGCAGTTCCATGTCGTAAAAAGATGCTGAACTTTGATTTTGTGGCCAGCACTGCCTCCTTGTCAACTTTGTGCACTGTCTCACATCCAAATATGACTCTATCGCAGATGAGGCATACAGGAAGACAAAACGCATCCATTCTCCCTTCCACCTGCACGGATTTCTGATCGCATTTGATGGCATGCTTCAACGATTCTCTGATCTCAATTGGAAGCTTGATGTCTGCTTGGTTAGATGTAGATGTAGATCTAGTACGCTACGATTACAGAACTGCTCATTGCGGACCTTTTGGGCACTTGCTGATTTCTGTTGGATGTACTCAAGTCTCCTCTGAGCAGGAGAGTATGTAGCTTTGTGTTGGAGTTTCCTTTGAGCTGGAGAGTATGTTGCGTCGTGTTGGAGTTTCCTCTGAGCTGAGGTGTATGTAGCGTCATGTTGGCGTTTCCTTTGTACTGGGGAGTATGTAGCGTTGTGTTGGAGTTTCCTCTGAGCTGGGGAATACTTAGCTTTGATAGAATCCCTTTTTCGTTGGTAGTTTTGTTTGTTGATTTCTTTTCTTGACTTCATCTCCGAGTTAAGTCGTAGGGAGTATGTTTACAAAGATGGTTCTCTGAAAGATTATGAGATAATCGATTGAGTAGAGCTCGAGCATGTCATGGGACCTGTCGGGCGGCGCGCGTTGTTTTTGATCAAGAGTTTGTAGGTGAGTCAGTAGTACTGAAGACAACTTTTTTGATGGCTTTCTAAAATTTATGAGCTTGAGGAGGATGTTTCTCTACTCCCTTGCACACAATGTACATTACTCCACGACTGAGGAATGTACATTTCTCCACAGACTTGAATAATGTACATCATGAGCACAGTAGGAGCTTTCTTTTTCACATCTTATCTATTATCTAGGCCACAACTGTCTAATGTACGTTAAGCCATCTGTCTAGAGACGTTAAGCCATCTGTCCAGAGTACGTTAAGACATCTGTCCAGAGTACGTTAAGGTTAAGCCATATAACTGCGTAGATATTTTTTGGTACTCCTACCAAATTCGGTTTTGGCAGCACTGATAGAGAGAGCACCTTCGACGAAAATAAGTAAAGTAAAGCAAGACTCTTCCTAAACCAGAATTTCATCGCGGTGGTTCACCCACTAGATATCACTCGACGTCGCGGGTGGATAAGTAAGTATGGTAATACTACAATACTAAATAATCTATCTATCGTGAGAGGGTCTTAGTTTATTTTCTACACGCGTAACTTAGACTACGTGGTGATAAGATTATCTAAACTGTGTGCGTTCGTGAGTACGTTCGTCATCACAGTGGGTTGAGATCTCTCTGCATTTCCATCGATGATGCGACGAAAAGCATTGGTGTCTGTACAATTTGTAAAAAGGTTTATGGCGTCGTTGTGGCAACTGTAGTTGGGTAACCACTTGGTCAAGGGTCCATCGCCTAGTAAGGCGATAGCTTTGAGACCGGCTGAGCCATTTGCAAAGCAACCGTCTCGTCCGAATTGTTGAGTGTAGTAGGTGGATGGATCGGGGCTTTTGTAGGATCGGCCGAAGTTTTCTGTGGGGTGCTGTCTTCTCCAAATGTCATTTGCTCTTTCCAGGATGTTGGATGGAACCTCAGCTGAAGAAGCTCTTTTGGCCATTTTGTGTGCGTGGGGGAATGAGGTGGCGCTGATGTTGTGGATGTTGTCTGAATCGATGGTTTTACCATATAGGAACCTGTTTATGGTAGGTCCAAACAAGCCGAGTGGGCTAATGGCAAATGGGATGAGTTGCATTTCTTTACCTCAACTCAAAGAACACTACAGGGGAATCGCTCGAACTATATCCCCCGGGGGGTATAAGAATTTCAGGCTAGGCTGGGTCTGGGGGGGGGTATAAGTCGAAATGTCAGCTGCGTCTCCTAGTAATCTCTAGTAATTAGGGAGGGGAGTATAAGAACTTGGACCCTAGGCTGAGATTTGGAGGGGGGGTATAGGCAAGTTTGGGGGGTACAGTTCGAGCGATTCCACTGTACAGCCCTCACTTCTCCGAAGCACAACTCGGATTTGTCAGGCCCACACCGTGGTAACTTCTCTCATGGAAACGATCGGATTTCCATTAAAAACACCCCGCACCCCGTTCGCTTCTCATTTTAACACCGCCCGATCATCCCGTTCAATAAAGTATGTATGGTAGTCAGTCCGATAAGATGGAATGTCTGGCGGAGAAGGCGGCTGAGGATGCAGTTGTTTCGATCCGTCTGTGTAGCTGGATGAAAGCAGAGGAGGCAAAAACAACAACGGCCACAGATCTAAAGGTGAAGGAGGAAAACAGCACCCCCAAATATAATAATAATAAGTGCTACAAAGAATCAATTATTCGACGGACCACCATCGCATATGGCATCGCAGAGCTATTGAAGCGCTCCTCAAATGGGGCGCTGGATGAAGAAAATGATATTCGGATTGATAATTTTGTTGTCTCCATTTTGAAAAATCCATCGCGATCATGGGATGACATCAACGGCGTTGCTATGATGTCGTCCGGACGGTCGGTGACAATTGAGGAGCCATCTTATCTACATGGTTTGCTCGAAGGGGAGGAAGATTGCGATGGCCAAATGGGGCGATGTTTAGAAGTGGAGTTTAAGTCGACGGTGCCTCATCATAATTCGAAACCACTGCAAGCGGCAGCGGTGACGATTCACGGGGGTGAGCAAGAAAGCAACCGCTGCCATTCATTTGCACGGCTCTTATATGAGCTATTCACCCATGAGCCATTTCCTGATGACGATGATGATGATAATGCTCTCGCAGTCGATGTCACGCGGCTCCAACCATCAAAGAACCTGATCAGAAGAGGGCAAAAAACTCACATGATGTGTCATCACGTAAAAAGCTCATGCTAACACGTGCCAAAGGGGACTTCGATAGGGCCGAAATACCATTCCAACTACCATGCATCATCCGCATGCAGAAACTGGGCATACCTGCATCAATTTGCCTCATGACGCAGAATCTCCTCGATTGTGCTTTGAGGGGGAATGGTAATGGTGATCAATTGCATAATGCATACGAGTCATTAGCAGCTGTAGGTGAAGACTTACATCTATTGCTGCTTGATCCAGACCGCTTCCTCTTTGACAATCGAAATCAGAACCCCGATAATATGCAGCTGCTCTACAGATCAGACAAGCTGTATGGGAGAGACAAAGAAGAGACCCTCATAACCGACGCCTTCTGTCGATTATCTCGAGGTAAGAGCGAGGCATTCTTCATTGGTGGTTTCTCAGGATCGGGGAAGAGTATGCTGGTGGATAGTTTGAGAGATAGAGTGAAGTGTGTAGGGGGATATGTGACCAAACATAAGTTTGATGCCATGTCTCGGGAGAAGCCACTTTCCGGTGTTATCTCGGCATTTAATCAAGTATGTTTGATGATCAAAGGTAGGGATAGACCTGTGATTGCAAAAAAGCTGAGGGATGAGTTCGGAGTTGATTTCAGTTTACTGCTGAGGCTGCTGCCGAATGTCAGTGTGCTATTCCCTGAGCTCATCAGTCCAGCAATGAGTGTGGAAGTCGGCGAAGCGATGAACGCACGTAGTGTTTGCTTCACACTGCTACGTTTCGTGAGAGTGGTATCAAGCCCACGTCATCCGATCATGGTGAGTTGCTGTCTACTGTTAACTGTGATATTATCTGATTAAGTACAAGTCGGTGTAGTGGACTGACAAATCATCATTTTGCTACTTTCTTACTTGGTTGATAATGATTGCAGCTGTTTTTGGACGACATGCAATGGGCTGATAGCACCGCCCTCGACGTGATTCACACTATCCTGTCGGACACGATGGGTAGTAGTTGCATGTTTTTCGTCGGCACGTATAGAGACAATGAAGTGCAGATAGATCATGACCTTTTTGACTTGATCGAGAGGCTAGAGATTAGCAATGTACGAACAACCAAAGTGTATTTGGCTGGGCTGGATCAAGAGGCACTCAACACAATGATATCTGATGCGTTGTGTCTGTATCCACGTATCTGCAAGTCATTGTCGGATATTTTGTTCCAAAAGACAAAAGGCAATCCTTTCTTTGTACTGGAGTTCATGCAATCTTTGAAGTCTCGTGGCTTACTGCAGTACAATATCCACCAGAAGCGGTGGGTGTGGAATGAGGATATCATACGTGCAGAGGATATCACTGATAATGTTCTACATCTCCTATCTTCTAAAATGAATGGATTATCAGGCGATGTACAAACGCTGCTGAAAGTGATGGCTTGCTTCGGATCAAGCACGAATGAGTCAGTGATTGGCTACTTGAGTGAGTCAGCCGAGTATGCTGGGGTCCGAAATGGGTTAGAAGGTGCTCTCAGTGACGGATTCATTGTAAAGGATGAAGAAGGATGCCTACAGTTTGTGCACGACAAGGTTCGAGAGGCGGCATACAATCTCATTCCCGACAGTGATAAGAAGCAGGTATGTGTTGTGTCTTGTGTTTGGCATTGTTTGTGTCAATGACTTTCTGTGCGATTGTAGTCTCATTCCTTTTCTGCTTGAAGTTCCACTACCACCTGGGCAAAGTATTGTACGCTCTTTGTGATGGCAAGGATGTAGGGGACACAATATTCCTCATCGCTAGCCAGATCAATCATGGCAAAGAGTGGATATTGGGAGATAAAGATTTGAGCATTGCTATTGCGGAGCTTAATATGAAGGCTGGCAAGAAGGCACTCGATGGATGTGACCACAAGACGGCATACTCATACTTGGGTGCCGCTCTATCGTTGTTGCCTAACGATCATTGGAAAAGCCACTATGACCTGAGTCTCCGTCTAAACTTCTTGATGTCAAGTGCTGCTAATTCATGTTGTCAGTATGACGAGGCTGAGCAAATTTTGCGAAGAGGATTGGCAAATGCTCGATGCTTATATGATCAGCTGCCTTCTTACCTTTTGCTGAGTCAAAGTGAGTGTCCTATTATATCAAAGATGCACTGCTTCTTGGCCTTTCTCATTTCGTGTCTAACCTAATGTTGCCGCTCGTACTATAGTCCTCCAAGCCCAGGGCAAAGTGAAAGATGTGTACGATACATGCTCTGCTATTTTGACAGAGCTTGGAGAATCCATTCCAAAGTGTTATATTCTTAGCGAGTCTTCTGTAATGCTAGTAGAAACACTCAAGATGTACGAAGAAGTCGGTGACAAGTGGCTGGAGGGAGAGAAGACAGACGACAAAACTCTGCAAACTACCCTACAATTCTATAATGTGATCGCACTTGCATCTTACTTTTGCAAGTCTTACAGCATGGTGGTCTACTTTACCTGCAAGGCAATGCAGTTGACTTTACATAGGGGACTCTGCGAGCACACCATTATAACCCTTCTACAGTTCACGTCAGTTGTGACTAAGGACGAAAATGCTGTGCAGTGCTAGTAAGTCACCTACAATTATTGTTTGCTCGGGGTTCATTGTCTGCTCTATACTCGGTTTCTAATAAATATTTTCTGCCTCTTGTCAATTCACAGCCGTATTGCAAAGGGCGCGATGTCCTTGCGAGAGACATTTGACGTATCAGCCCAGATACCTGAACTCTACTTCAACTTCTATGGTAGGATTGCTTGGCGTTTCGAGCCATTCCAAGCGGGGATAGAACCACTTCGCCAAGGTTTCGAAGTAGGCTTATCCTCTGGGAATAAAGATATGGGTCTGCACTGTCTGATCCACACCGTGAAAAATGCAATCTTCAGCGGTGCAAGTTTGAAGTCAATTTTAAAGGAGATTGATTATTATCTGCACCTCTTGAAAACATACAAGAGCGAGGTGACAAACAATTTCATGCTCAACTTTCGTGAGACTGTGTCTTTGCTGATTGACAATGGCGAGGCGACTAGTATACCAGAAAAGGCTGTCTTTGGAGATCTCAATGACCCGGGAAACAAGCCGCGCGAGGCATTCTTCCATCACGCTGTAATCAGGTGCTATTGGTCAGGTCACTCTGAGCGATGCCGGTATTACAGTGAGAAATGTATGAATTTATTCGGGCAAGGAGGGCAACCCACGGCTTATGTTGCTAAATTCTTTTTCGGTAAGCTTCAGCTTTGACTTTGAGCTGCGTTTTTTTTCACGGCGACGAAATATGTCCATAATCTCACGTCCTCTCCTTGCTTGCTCTCGCTCATTTGTTCCAATTCTGTTCCTGTGTTCAGGCCTAAACTCGATCGACCTACTACGGAAAAAGAGGCATGCGAGCAAAAGCAAGGAAGGCCTTCGCAAAGCTATTGCAGCAATGAAAGATGCAGCTGCCAACTCGGAATGGAACTTTATGAATAAGCTCCGTCTCTTAGAGGCTGAGCAACAATCTATCACCCAAAGACATTTTCTAGCCATTGACTTGTATGATGCTTCTATCCAATCTGCTAAGAAGTCTGGATTCATTCACGAGCAGGGATTGGCATACGAGAAGGCTGGCTTATACTTCAAGAATAAGGCTGGCAACAATGAGAAGGCGCTTGAGTACTTCAAGCAGGCTCTTGAGTGTTACGAAGAGTGGGGCTCAAAAATGAAAGTGGATTTCGTAAAGAAGGAGATTGATAGTCTCAATGTCAGCGGATCTTAATTTTACTGCTGTACTGTCTGAAATGAAAATTGAGAATGAGCTTACATTACAAGTTTTACTTTTACATTTACTAGGTCCTTCATGCTTTGTGTCTTTCTTGTGGGAGCTGCCTTGACTTTGTAGACTGGCACACAGTCATATTCTATGTATGCAATCTCTCTCTAGGAGAACTATATAATTGATGATATACTTTTTTGCATTTAGATTGCCAAAGGCTTGCCCTCCTCGCTCCTCGATAGTCGATAGATACTCGTCCTGGAATATCTCCGGTTGGTTCCAGTTAATTATTTATTGATTTCTATTTCTATTGAATTCTGTGCCAATTCCTGAACCGAGTTGGTAAATGAAATGCCTGTTTCATGCAGATGCAGATACAGATAGTGCAAATAAGTTTGTTCCACATCGGATAGGGTGAATGCATTGGGTTATGAATGTGTGCGACGAGGACGCTTACTCTCGGGAGTTCGTAGAATGGATGCTGCCTCTCTCTGCGGACTTTTTGCTGCATCTACAGAAGCGCCTCAAATGCACGGAGAGCTGCAACAAAGTCTTCGTTTTGGATTATTCTCTTTGGGCGAGCTTTATTGCTTGAATCTTTTCAAAGCCTCCTTTTCTGTTTCGTCCATACTTATAACAAGTTCCAATGGAAGCTTTCTTTTTTTTCTCACGAGTCTCTTTCAAAACTTGAACTTGAGCCCAGTATCAGTATCAGTATCCGTCTGCATCTGCACCCAACTGTGACTGTGGCACACATGACTCTCATAAACTTGGATAGCTGTAAGTTTCCTACATTTAATATTCGGATTGCTCACACCCATAGCTGTTGTATCCTAAATAAAATTGGTAATTTTCCAGCTATGGCCCATTTAGTGCTCATGCATAGCTCCATCCAGTAAGGAAGTAACGTTACGGGTGACAATATGAAGCCCAAAGGCCCGCAAGTCCTTCGCCCTTGCTTCTTCACTCTGATCTCTATTCCGAGGCCTTCAGCGTGCTCCTTGGGGGAGAGATGCCCATCTCATTTATTCCGCGAAAGACTTTTTTGGCGGGGCCGATGAACTCGTGTTCCACTCACCACAACAACCAATGGAACAACATGGCGAAAACCGCCTTCCTACGCCAATCACGATGAATACGAATACGAATACACCATCTCAACAACAGCTCCAAAAACCCCGTCACAAACGGCGGAGGCCCCCAACAACACCAAGTAATAAACGCCGCCTCCAACCGCAAATCATGCTAATAACCTTCCTACTCTACAGTCTCCTCCTCCTCGTCACTCGAGCTCAAACACATCGAGAGCCACTGATTATCGGCACCGTTGACGAGGGTGGTGATGTGCTGTTACGACGACGATCTGCCTCCACTTTAGATAATGAGGGAGGGGATGGCAGTAGTGAGCAGCAGTGGGTTGTATATGATTTCAAACCGGCCATTCCACCGTATAGTGTGGGGCAGATGGAGGAGTTGCTTTTGATACCACAACGACGCGATGATACTAATAATGATGAAATTGTTGATGAAGAAAAAGAAGAAGAAGTTGTCGACAATAAGAACGCCACAACAGAAGAAGAAGAAGAGGCAGCTGTCGTTGTCAACGAAACTTCTTCCGAGGAGGGGGATCTAGATGTTGATACTAAGATTGAGGAAAAGACAATTATTGCGGATGATCAAGATGGGGATGATGTAGAATCAACTTCTTCTGACACTGCTGGTAATACTGCTGATGCATCACATGTGGATAGTAAAGAGGAAGAGAAAGCTACAGAAGAGACAGCTACAGAAGAAGAGGAAGTTACAGAAGAAGAAGTGACAGAAGATGACAAAGTAAGAGATGATGTTGTTGATGATGATGCTACTGATGACACCACCGACAGTATTATGGATGATGAAGACAATAATGATGTGGTGGAAGTGGTAGAGAATGAGGAAGAAAAAGAAGAGGAAGCAATCAACGCGACTCAAATGGGTGATACGGATGCCTCGCTGTCCGATTCTTCAGATGAAGCTACACTTGAAGAAGAAAATAATAACGAAGAAACAGAAAATATTCATGAAGGAAGCCCAGATACAGAGGAGGAACGCCATGACGATAATGATAATGATATGGTACCTGCCGTTGAGTCACACAACACTGCTGCACCACCCACGGGGCCACTTCCAGAACCTGATACTGATGATGACGACGTAGACCTGGATGAAAGTTCTCAGGAAGAGCAAGAACCATTAGTAGAATCCGAGTCGGAAATTCAGTCATCAGAGGAAGATGATGAAGAAGTTGGCGAAGAAGTTGACGCAGAAGTTGACGAAGAGAATGAAACTATGCAGCAACAAACAACTGTGGAAGATGCTACAGACGGTAATATGGATGATTCTACAGGAGCAAATGATGAGGATAACGAAGATCCCACTGTGATTGTGGCAACAAAAGAAGAAGAAGATGATAGCGTGTTAGACGAAGATGGCGGAGTGCAGCAGGAAGTGGAAGTTGAGGATGATACAAACGATGTTATAGTCGATGATAACGAAGCACCAATTGTCATCAATGAGGACTCACCATCACCTGAGGCGATAGAAAGTTCTACAGAATCATCTCCCGATACAGAGACAACAGCGGATGAGGAACAGATTAACATCCAATACGATGATCCACTACCTCCCACTTCTTCATCATCGCCACCATCCTCCAACAACAAAGATGCCAACCGCGAATTTGTCACGGGACTTGACGATGTCGACAAATTATTTGAAAGTGTTGAAGTTCCTGATGAACTCGACGTAGGTGCTGATGGCTCCTCTATGCAAGATGTACTCGTCGGGCAGGCATTGAAGATTATCACAAAGAAGGCCAAGAGTTTGGGCGGAGCAATCAAGGTCAAGTTTGATAAGATTGCGACTCCTGTGAAGAAGGCATTGCCTCAGTTAGGATTATTTGGGGGTGATGAAGATGATGAAGACGAAGCTGAGATTGATGCTTTATTCGAGAGTCTTGTGAATGGCAATGAGAACATGGCAAAGCCGAATCTACAAGAAGAGGAGGAGCATGCACTTAGTGAACTCAATGAGAAGCTGAAAAAGCTAAAACAGAAGGTGAAGGATCTCCCATTGTTCAAGTCTGAAGAGGCACAAAAGGTGTTCAAATTTACGAAGGATAAATGGGAGCAGGGCAAGCAATTGTTCGATGATCTATTGAGCATATTCGAAGGAGACGAAGATGAGGATAGTGACTTTGACTTGAGCAATATGAATTTGGATGATATTCAATCTCTAGTAAGATAGAGTTCGTCTAAACTGCTAGTAGATATTAACTTCGCTACAGCACCTACCCTTGGCTCTTATCTTTCTCCCCAATTCCGTCTTCCTTTCTGCATCTTCGTAGACTCAATTAATTATAAAACAAAGGATGACCGCGTAACAGGTCTTTGTTCAATTGCGCTGTCTCGTCACACCATGGTGCTTCATATAGAATTGCTTGCTTCATTGTCTTCAGCGCCTCAGCATGATCACCTTTTGCCGCATGAGCTAATGCAACATACCTGTGTACTTGCGGAAAGTGTCGATTCATTTCCACGGCACCAGACCCTGCCGAAATGCATTTGTCATACATTCCTAACTCAAAGCTACATCGGCTCAAGCCCATGAACACCTGGCGCCACTGTGAGGGTGTTGCCGTGTCACTGTGTTCTTCCTCCCCATAAGATGCCATCATAATATTATGGTAAAGTTGGAGAGCTTGTTCCCAATTTTCATCTGCTTGATGTATATATTCCGCTTGCAAAAGCAACGAATCAACCGATCGATTACCAGAGAGCTGGGTGGCCATTGCTTGTCCCCTCAACTGAGACAGAGTAGAGGGTTTGGCGTTGCATAGTCCCGATCTCAGGTTCACATCGGAGCCACTCATTTGCGTCCGCAATCGCATCACATCAATACCCACACACTCTTGGGAATGCTCTCGCAGATAACTACGTCTACATGCATCAGAGCAGTAGTATACCATACAGCAAGATTGGCACCGATAAGCAGGGGAGGTATTGAGACATCCTTCAGCATCGCACGTAGTTGAATCAATGATAGACTCCCATCTGATCTCGTTAGATGCGTCAACATCATTATTTCTCCCCTGACGTTGGCTCTGCACGCAACTGGTACATTTTGATTCGCCCTGCCCTTTCCGCCATTGATTATTGCTAAAATCGGCACGCTTCTTTTCTTCGCCGCATTTTACACAACCCCTAACTGCATTACCAGCATTACGATAACCCTTTCCCGTGTGCACCCTAGGATTCTCAAAGATTGCTGCAAGCGAAGCAACAGAATCATATGCATTTCTTCGCCAAAGTTGATTGTATCCACTCGTTGGGTGACTGAGTTTCGTCATTACACCACCGGTGGTATAGAAAACATTTATGAGTGTCGGATTGTGGGTAGTGGACGTGTCTTTGAAGAATAATGTGCTTGATGCTTCGTCCCGACGCTCCTCGTAGCTGTATTCAAGCGCGATAATTTTGATCACGTCTGGTGATGGCAAGGACGTGTTTCCTTGACGGGCTGGTTCCTCTTGAACAACTTTCCAACCATCTTCTTCGTGAACATCAGTCAAGTGAATGTACGATAATTCACTAGAGCTAGGGGGACAACGGACGACGTACGCTGGATATTCCTCTCCCGACGGTGAATAAGGTTCAACTGTCATCTTCGATCCGAGGATAATAGCATTCATCTCCTTACTCCTATCACCATCAAAGTAATTTTCGATCTTGGTGTCTTTGGGCCACTGTCTACTAGGACAAGGATCGGATGCTGGGAAGACATGA
Source organism: Skeletonema costatum (assembly GCA_018806925.1). NCBI lineage: Eukaryota > Bacillariophyta > Thalassiosirophyceae > Thalassiosirales > Thalassiosiraceae > Skeletonema > Skeletonema costatum. The sequence goes on along the minus strand of JAHBBA010001024.1, from coordinate 345,499 downwards.
GGATATCTTCTTTGCATGTGCGCCCACCAAGCTTGGAGCTCTGGTTGTGGGATGAATCTACCGATGTCGTCAGGCGTAGGATCATCGTTGTCCACTTCAAACCCCATGCATAAGCCGGAAAATCCCATCATGTTGGCGATGAATAGTTCTCTGTTTCGACCCAGCTGCTACTCTGTTATGCAGGAACGTCGGAGGTGTAGGGCAACATTATCATTGTGAGGCCACAAATCGATGATGGATGATGGCGATGGACGGATGGCGACAACTGCGTCTCAAATAGGATGGGTATCTCCTTAAAAATCTCGCTCGCCTCGAGCCTCGATCGAGCGAGCCGCTGGCTAGATATCTACTTGGACCGACACCAGCTCCATCCGAATGCATCTCTGAAACCAATCAAAGAGAGAAAGATAAACAGTGCGCAATCTTATTTATTTTGTTCTACAAGATCAAAGGCAACCCGCATATCAAGTGTCCCATGAAATGTACTTATCTACAAAGTACAATGAATGCTTACTTCTCCCATTCATCAATTTCCTCTTCCCTTGGAATGCAGGAATGTTCCTCATCTTCTTAGCCTTAGTGATCCAGTATCATCTGAAATCAGGAGAGGTATGCGACGAATTTTGCTGTAGTATGCAGAGAAGTCACTTTGGAGCACGGTTCAGAGGAAGAGTTAACTCTACGTACCCTTCTTGCCTGCTTCGTTGGAACCGCTCCGGGCAGTTCCTGACACTTTTGCAATCTGCCTCGGCTTGGTGGACAGATCTTGGAGTGGAAGGAATAAATTGATCATGGTAGGTCGTGATCATGAAAATGAAAGATGGTGCACGGACAAGAGATGGTGGCTCTCAATCCCATCCCAGACATGCGACAAATAGTGATGAACAAAGAAGAGGGCTGGGAATACAACAACACAAGAAGGAAGATTACAATCCAGTTCATCCCAATCGGCCTTTTATGTAAAATATCTTTATGTTATCCCAATAAGCCTACCCGTTCAGGACCCCTCCCCCACGATGTTTCAGACGCTCAAATATTATAACACCAGGGGCTAATAGCTGCCTTACTTTCCGCCCTACAGCAGCTTACCTTTCCTATCGGTAAACGATCAAATCTAGAAAATCCTGGTAGCATGTGCTGCTGCTTCTCTCTGCGAACTTTTGGTTGAGTCTACAGCAGCCTGGTGAGCACGAAGAGCAGCAGCAAGCTCGCCCTTCGTCACTTTCCCATTCTTATACAACTCTTTTAGTTGCTCCAGCGCATCATCATGCCCCTGACTTGCGGCAATAATGAAATGTTTCACCGCCCTATTGAACTTACTACCATAGAATGCGTCGTTTGCCCCAAGAACGAACCTCGCACCGGGATGACCACCGATGGCCGCCTCCTCCCAATGATGGACGGCCTTCTTCATGTCCCTTTCAACCCCCTGCCCGTTATGATACAGCTCACCTAATTTGCTATGTGCTTCAACATCACACATTCTAGCCGCTTTTTTCAACAAATCTACTGCCACGCTATAATTCTGTTCTTTTTTCCCCTGGCAACCCTTTTGGCGGAATGCAACTCGATCACCAGCTTTGATTCGCTTCATAATGTTCCGCTCTGCTTCTGCCGCCGACGATACGTATGGTTCACGACAAAAGGGGCACCTCGGATCACGCCTTGACGTTTCATCTTTCATTTGGTTGGCATACATACAACCATTACAAATCATTACACAGCAGCACGGTAACAAAGTATATTCATCTTTGTCAAGGGACATCGGTAGGAAGCAGATAGGGCAGTCCCCAAAATGGCTACTTTCAGGTTGCTTGAACAATAATTCTTCTCGCAGTTCAGCCATTCGCTCCTTGCACTCTTTTTTATGTTGCTTCCTGTGATTTTTCTGACATTCAACGCCGCAATATTTGGCAAGAAAGCATGCGTTACAATTCTTCAATTTTATGTCATCAATTTCTTTGATGCCGCAAGCAGCACAACACGCGTCTGCCTTATTGTCTGCACTCATGATTCGCTCTGAATATGATATCGTTGACGTTGACCTTAACGCTAAGTAGATGGGGCCGCCGCATCAATGGAAAGATATCGTTCGATTGGTTGATGAGCAAGAGAAGAAGTCATCCGGAAACAGGAGATCCCGCACGCCAAGAAGATGAAGGACGATGACCGGACCAACACGGGATGAGCGCGCCAAAGCCGCCTCGACTCCTTGGCCTCGCATTCCAGTGCCTCCTTCCCTCATTCTCATTCTATCATGTCAGCCAGTCGGCAAGTTCTTTCGTCTCCATTCGATATGGGCCAACGAAAGAGACCACCAGATAAACCCATTAAAGTTCTAACTCGCTACAATGGATGTAAAGTCAGAAATCCACACGTAAATAATATCATGGTGGACACTCGTGTTGTTCGAAGAAGCATTTTTAACACTCCCAAGGCTCAGAATTCTCACATCGCTTGGTGGCAGCAAGCTAATACTACCGTACAGTTTGATAGGAGATTATTTGATGGTAATTCTTTGTTTGCAAATCCAATCGTCAAGGTAACAAGTGATGGAAATGAGGATGTTCAAGAACGAAAGAAGAAAGTATGTACTCCTTCGCCTGTCAAGGGACGAAATCATGTGTGCATACAGACCGACAATGAGAGTATTGACGGGTGCTTTGGTGATAGCAAGTCTTCTCCTCCTGCCGAATCTCTGACGAATGGAAGTGAATCGAATGTAAAGTAAGAAGCAGTGGGAGAGAAGGCGAGAAGCACAATATTATAGGGTCAATCTTGATGAAGCGTAGATTGAGTTGCCGAAAGCATCATATTTCATTGCAATGCAATGTCGTTAAATTAATCGTAATCTTCACTCAACATGTAAAGTACAACATTCTTTGCCGTGGCCGTTTCCACAAATGACAATGTCTCCTTTCGTATCTTTTCATGCTTCGTACACAAATACTCAATCAGCTGCGAGTGATTCTTGACTCTGCTGCCGTTGATTTGACGATTTGGGAACTCCCTTGGGAATACACAGCAGGGAACGACGGACCATGGAATCTTTAGAAAGAGAGCCAAATCAATGGCAGCGTCTGTTGCTTGATCAGGATGAAATCCAGCAATGTAATCCAATGATCGAATCGTGTCATATGCATTTATAGAATTTGTAATTTGTTGCTTTCGTTTTTGAGCATCACCAATCTCCTTTTTTTGTGGATGACTTTGGTCGGTAGATGGAGTACCACCATACACAACTTTATTGGATTCAATTCTGCATGTCTCTTGTTGCCAGTACTCATCCCAAATATCCATCCTCTCATCATCCAAATGCTCATCGCTGCTAAATACTCTCTTTAGCGTCTCCACCAAATTATCATCAACATGCATCCTCAATTGAAACGGAGTCGACAAATTATACTGTCCATTACAATTCTTCTTCTCCATCAATCTCGGTAACAATTTAGCCAATGGTTGATGCGTTACTACCCCCTCCACTGCACGCACTGCCGCCTCTTCAGGATGAGCAAGTAAAAATTCAGTTGATTTAATTAATGATTTGTGATTTGGTATTCGTGGATCTGCAATGATGGAGTTTATCCCATCAATATTGTGGAGTATCCAGGAGAGATCGCCGCGGCCCCCGGCCACGTCTAAGATATTGCAGGCTGCATCAGAGGAGGACGTCATGTGTGGAAATTTAGAGAGAAGGAAGTCACGATACACATAGACACGATTTCGTCTGGAGAGTGCACGAATGCTGCCTTCATTGTATGGGATTAGTGATGGTAGTGGAGCAGGTGGTGGCAAGGAGGGTGCACCATTTTTGTTGTCAATGAAAACACACTGACGACTCATCATCGTCCTTCTTCATATCACAGCCACCGCTACTTCTATCTGTCAATGAGAACTGGTGTAAGCTATGTACTGATGCAACTCATGGATGGTGGGAGAGTGGATGAAGTGAAGATGGGAGATAGAGGAAAGGAAAGGAGAGGAAACCTCATGTCATAGTGACTGCCGAACACCACCAATACAGGGAAACAGAGAAGAACAGGCAAACAACTCAAGAGAGTCTGCGCGGACTGAAACATTACTTTGACTTAGTATTATGGGATAATAATTTACTGAAGGATATTATATATCAACGAAGAAATCCAGCTCCTTCTGCATTGCGATGGTGATATGTGATATCGGATCTCGATCTGGATAGCTACATACATATCTGCAGCAAAAGGGATAGGTCTTAAAATGTACTATATCTATTTCTCAGTGATCTAATGATAACTCTTCAGTGAGAGCCTCTGAAAGTAGATTTCCCTGCAAAAATTGCAAGGTATTCGAATGCCCCTAAGGCAAGAGTTGGCCCAAATCCGGCATACGGGGCAGTGCCTTGCCGCGTTATGACCTTACATCTGTTGTATCGCCTGTCAGACTGCCTAATGCAAGTGGGTATGTATTAATGCCGTGTATTCAATGTAATATTATTAATTAAAGCCCCTGACCTGGTATGAGTGACAACGAACAATAGTAGTAGTAGGACAAATATCTCGATTCTCGAATTCATTTCAGCTCATCCCCAGCCCAGCTATCGTACCCTCTGCATCTCAGATGCTCGTTCATCCAAACATGCGATCTTACTTCAATCGGCAAAGAAACCTCACTTGTTTCTATGCGACCGTAACATACTTCGCCAAGTTATTTGCACTTTGCGCATTACTGACTTATCTGGCCAATTCATTATGGAGGAGCATTTGTACGTTGACGTTGTTCAACTCGTTCTGAATAAAATCCACTTTCATACTTGAGCCCCACTCTTCATAACACTCACGAGCCTGTTTGAAGTAGTCCAACGCCTTATGCACAGCGCCATACCTCTTGTAATAGAAGCCAGCCTTCTCACACGCCAATCCTTGCTCGTGAATGAATCCAGACTTTCTAGCAGATTCAATGGAAGCATCGTACAATTTTATGGCATTGAGATGGTCGCAAGACAATGATTGCTGCTCAGCCACTAAGAGGCAAAGCTTGTTTGCGTAATTCCAGTCGGAGTGAGCAGCTGCATTTCTCATCACGGATATAGAAGTACGAAGTGCTTCTTTACACTTGACCGAGCTGAATCCCCTCAACTTCTTCTTTAGTATATCAAGCGAGTTCAGTCCTGTACCATTTGAGAGAGAGAAAAAACAGGATATGATTTCAGAAGAATGTGTAATTAATCACCATAACCATAATCACATCTTCTGCTTCCTTACCATGATAGAATTGCATTTGGAGCTTCATGAATCTTGCTTCTGGCCATGAAATGGACATATATTTCTCGCTGTAGTGGTTGCATCGCTCAGTGTAGCCTGACCAGTAAGCTCGGATTGCTCGATGACAAAACAACCCATCACGCAGCTTGTTGCTCGGGTCATCGAGATCTCCACATAAATTTTTTTCTTGTATGCTAGTTGCATCTCCCTTATCAATCAGCACAGTCACAGTCTCGCGATAAATGAGAATATTAGAATAGATCTTCGCGCTCTTGAATGTTTTCAAGAGGTGCAGGTAATAATCAATCTCCTTCAATGTTGACTTCAAACTTGCACCACTGAACAATGCACTTTTGATGGCGTGTATTGCACATAGTAGACCCATGTCATTATCTCCAGTAGATAAGCCTGTCTCAAATCCTCGACGAAGGTTATCCGCGCAAACCTGAAAAGGCTTAAAACGCCAAGCAATCCTACCATAGAACTGGAAGAAGAGTTCAGGAATCTGGGCTGCCATGTCGAATCTCTCTTGCAATGACATCGCATTCTTTGCAATGCGGCTGTGGATTGGGAAGTAGAAAAGGTGTCATTAGAAACACAGTAACAGTAAAGCGGACGATGAACCCTCAGCGGGTAATGCAAATACATGGTACACGACTTACTAGCACAGCACAGCATCGTCGTCATTCGTCTCATTTCCCGTGAATTGTAGAAAAGATAGAGGAGTGTGCTCACATATACCATTTCGTAAGCTCAGCTGCACTGCCTTGCAGGTAAAGTAGACAACCATACTGTAAGACTTGCAAAAATAGGACGCAAAAGCCATTACATTGTAGATTTTGATGAGAGTCCGCAGAGTGTTGCCTTCCATCTTTCTCTCCAGCCAATCATCATCGTAGACTTCCTCATACATTTTCAAAGTATCTTCAACCATCGTTTTAGAAGCCTCGGGTGCAACCGACTCTGGAATGGTCTCTCCGAGTTGAAGCAAAACGAAAGAGCAGATATTATACGCATCGTCTACTTTGCCTTGCGTTCTCAAGACTGGAGAGAACCGTGGCAGTACATTAGCTATGCACAAAAATGGAGAACAAACCGAAACAACATATTGAGGCACTTACTTTGACTCAGCAAAAGGTAAGAAGGCAGCTTGTCTTCAAAGCATCGAGTTCTCCCAGAAATGCGTCGTAATATTTGCTCGGCCTCGTCATATTGACAACATGATTTAGCAGCACCTGCCATCAAGAAATTTAGACGGAGACTCAAGTCATAGTGATTTCTCCAATGATCGTTAGGCAACAACGATAGAGCGGCACCCAAGTATGAGTATGCCGTCTTGTGGTCACATCCATCGAGTGCCTTTTCTCCAGCCTTCATATTAAGCTCCGCAATAGCAATGCTCAAATCTTTATCTCTCAATATCCACTCTTTGCCATGATTGATTTGGCTAGCGATGAGGAATATTGTGTCCCCTACATCCTCGCCATCACAGAAAGAGTACAATGATTTGCCCAGGTGGTAGTGGAACTTCATAGCAGGGAAGGAATGAGACTACAATCGAAAAGAAAGTTATTGAACACAATCAACGCCAAACTCAAAACACAACACATACCTGCTTCTTATCACTGTCGGGAATGAGATTGTATGCCGCCTCACGAACCTTGTCGTGCACAAACTGTAGGCATCCTTCTCCATCCTTCACAATGAAGCCGTCACTGAGAGCACCTTCTAACCCATTTCGGACCCCAGCATACTCGGCTGACTCACTTAAGTAGCCAATCACTGACTCATTCGTGCTTGATCCGAAGCAAGCCATCACTTTCAGCAGTGTCTGTACATCGCCTGATAATCCATTCATTTTAGAAGATAGGAGATGTAGAACATTATCAGTGATATCCTCTGCGCGTATGATATCCTCATTCCACACCCACCGCTTCTGGTGGATATTGTACTGCAGCAGCCCACGAAACTTCAACGATTGCATGAACTCCAGTACAAAGAAAGGATTGCCTTTTGTCTTTTGGAACAAAATATCCGACAATGACTTGCAGATACGTGGATACAGACACAACGCATCAGATATCATTGTGTTGAGTGCCTCTTGATCCAGCCCAGCCAAATACACTTTGGTTGTTCGTACATTGCTAATCTCTAGCCTCTTCAGTAACCCAAAAATGTCATGATCTATCTGCACTTCATTGTCTCTATACGTGCCGACGAAAAACATGCAACTACTACCCATCGTGTCCGACAGGATAGTGTGAATCACGTCGAGGGCGGTGCTATCAGCCCATTGCATGTCGTCCAAAAACAGCTGCAATCATTATCAACCAAGTAAGAAAGTAGCAAAATGATGATTTGTCAGTTCACTACACAGACTTGTACTTAATCAGATAATATCACAGTTAACAGTAAAAGCAACTCACCATGATCGGATGACGTGGGCTTGATACCACTCTCACGAAACGTAGCAGTGTGAAGCAAACACTACGTGCGTTCATCGCTTCGCCGACTTCCACACTCATTGCTGGACTGATGAGCTCAGGGAATAGCACACTGACATTCGGCAGCAGCCTCAGCAGTAAACTGAAATCAACTCCGAACTCATCCCTCAGCTTTTTTGCAATCACAGGTCTATCCCTACCTTTGATCATCAAACATACCTGATTAAATGCCGAGATAACACCGGAAAGTGGCTTCTCCCGAGACATGGCATCAAACTTATGTTTGGTCACATATCCCCCTACACACTTCACTCTATCTCTCAAACTATCCACCAGCATACTCTTCCCCGATCCTGAGAAACCACCGATGAAGAATGCCTCGCTCTTACCTCGAGATACTCGACAGAAGGCGTCGGTTATGAGGGTCTCTTCTTTGTCTCTCCCATAGAGCTTGTCTGATCTGTAGAGCAGCTGCAAATTATTGGTGTTCTGATTTCGATTGTCAAAGAGGAAGCGGTCTGGATCAAGCAGCAATAGATGCAAGTCTTCACCTACAACTGCTAATGACTCGTAGGCATTATGCAATTGATCACCATTATTACCATTCCCCCTCAAAGCACACTCGAGGAGATTCTGTGTCATGAGGCAAATTGATGCAGGTATGCCCAGTTTCTGCATGCGGACAATACATGGTATTTGGAATGGTATTTCGGCCCTATCGAAGTCCCCTTTGGCACGTGTTAGCATGAGCTTTTTACGTGATGACACATCATGTGAGTTTCTTGCCCTCTTCTGATCAGGTTCTTTGATGGTTGGAGCCGCGTCGGCATCGACTGCGAGAGCATCATCAGGAAATGGCTCATGGGTTAAGAGCTCATATAAGAGCCGTGCAAATGAATGGCAGCGGTTGCTTTCTTGCTCACCCCCGTGAATCGTTGCCGCTGCCTGTTGCGATGATGAAATATCTTGAACTTGAGGCACGGTCGATTTTAACTCCACTTCTAAATATCTTCCCATTTGGCCATCACAGTCTTCCTCCCCTTCAAACAAGCCGCATAGATAAGATGGCTCCTCGATGGTCAGAGTCAAACCAGATGATATCATGCCAACGCCCTTGATGTCATCCCATGGCCGTTGCGAAGACCCTCTTTGTTTAGATACGGACACTACAAAATTATCAAACCGAATATCATCTTCTGTGTCCAGCGCCCCATTTGAGGAGCGCTTCAACAGCTCTGCGATGCCATAAGCGACGGTGGTCAGTCGAATAAGTGATTCATTGTAGCACTTTTCATAAAAATTTGAGATGCTGTTTTGCTCCTCCACATCAATGACCGCCGCTCTTTTCGCCTCCTCCTCCTCATTCCCCATCCAGCTGCACAGAGGTACCGAAACAACATCATAAGTGCTGGCATCGGCAACCGGCACATCGTCAAGACGTTCCATCTTACCGGAACTTACTTATTTAAATAATTTGTGAGAATGCATGCACGCACGTAAACGAATAACGATGAAGTGGGTTGGTAGTCCCGGGCGGGGTCACTTTTCCGCAGATCCATGTTGTGAGGTTTGTGTGAGGAGGAAGACAATTAATTAGTACAGCCGTGCGTTACTCAAAAACTGCATTTGAACCGTGGATAGGAGTAGCTTTCTTGCGAATTGCGAACCCACCGAGAGACTTGCCCACGCCTTTGCCCACGCACTCCGCACTCTCACTCTAAGTATGTATACTCTAAGTACTATAAATACGTGCACTGCCTTTTGCATGAGGCCCTCTAGGGCCGAATGCAAAATGGGCGGCGCGCGTATTTTTGTATGCATTCCTGTGTAGAAACTCGCGTAAAATCGCTGCTGCATACACAGCTACATGTGTAGGAATTCAATATGGTAGACCTCCATGTATTCTGGCGTGTACCGGATAAAAAAATGAAGAAAAGTTGATTTATATCCGTTCACACGTGGCATCAGCCATCAAAACAACGTAGGAATCGTCCGTAAATAGTTCTTAGATTTTTATTTTTCTCGCATTCACGGCACTGGACTTTACCCAATCTCAATGAATTTGCGAAAGACAAAAAGGTCAGAACCGTCACGACAATCAAGACAGAACTTGAAAACCATATTCAAGTAAATCAAAAACGTTAGGACAGAAAGTCACAAAGAGAGCAGCCTGCCCCCGATTGCTCACTGGAGAAAATACTATTGCTTCGAGGTTGAAGATTGCATCGAGAAAGCTTGGCCTTGGTTCTGTAAAGTGTTCATGGTCTATGTCGTTTGTTCGGCTTTACTGTGCACAACACTGAAGGTATGAGCGTCGAGGAAGCTCAGCTACGTTGCTCATGCATTTGTTGGTGTATGAGAAAGTCTCCGATGGAAATATATATGAACTTTGATTAAATCCCAAGTCTGGTAATAAGCAGGGAAAGACTCGCAAAGTTCCAAACTTCTACTACATTTGTTAGTTACTCTCTCTAGGCGCTAAGTACCTACATACATAGCCATTGATGAACTCAAGACTCATACATGAGATAAAGTAAAACTTTCTACCGTGAAAATAATTTGAACCTGTCATTTTCAGTGTCTTAACGTGACTGAGGTATAGCTGTTCAAAAACGGGATTAGCTCTTAGTACCGTACGACGCGAAACACCACTCAATTTTAACAAACGCAGAATACAAGAGTTTTGCACTGGTTTGCAATGGACTGAGTCTGAAGGCAAATTTTGGCACGCTCGTCCGTTCGCGCACAAATCACAAGTCCAAACCCCAAAATAAAAACATTACACACCACCATGAGCCCTCCAGACGCCGGTTTAAATCATCACTCGCACGAAATTATTCCACGACACTTTGCAGAATATTAGTGAGACCACTTCGGAACACCCATGTACTAAATTTCTGGTGGATGTAGAACGACATAATATGATAATGCTGCCCAAGTACAGGGCATTATAAGAAAGTAGACAAATTTTGATGTCGAGCGTCGACGATTGTTTCGATAGCCTCCATGAAACTTCTTGGCTAATCAACACATACATAAGAAGACATCGATATAGTTGTAATAACTATGGCGACAAGACTGTCGATCATACACGATATTCATATGGAGTGTCTTGTGGGTACAATTTCGATAGATTGTGGAATTGGAAGGATCGTTGTCAATAGACCCTATATCCTCTTCCCCCCCTGAAGAGGCGCAGCTGTTCAGCTGTTGTCTCTAATGCGCAACAGAAGCGGAGAGGAGAATGAAGGGGGGATTCGCTGCACAAATTGTTGATGGCAAAATGGTTGAAGATTCAAATAATGCAGAAAGCATCCCCAATGTCCCCAATAACAAATTTTATCACAATTTGTATTTGAGGATTACTTCTGATTAGAAACGAGTTAATCACAACACTGTCAAAAGATTCTTAACCCTTGGACATATTTATTTTAGACATATCATTTTAGGCATCAAATCTGTGGAAGTGTGGCTTCGGTTTATGCTTGCGTGCAAGTGATGAGTCTCAAGAACTCGCAAACATCTCATCGGCAAGTTGTCGTCGGGCATCTTGACCTCTACCCTCCCTCTTTGGAACTCATTCATAAGAAGTTGTGATGCAGACGTAGAATTGACTTGATGAAATATCCAATGCTTTGCTCACACTCTCTTTACTCCAAGACAAAGCAACAATGTCCTCCCTCACAGTGTTGTATACTACTATTTGCTAGCAGACTATTATCACAGCAACATGCCACTCCCCCTGGCCTGGCTCCATCTCATGGTTTCAGGTATAGCTATCACTCTATCACTCTGCTGTACAACCGATCCCACTTGAATTGTTGTATCGTATCAATCCCCCCTCAGTCCCCACTTCATTTTTATGCCGTATTTGTGCTACGTATATCCACTATGTCATGAGATAGCCAATGGCCATACAGGCTACTCTGAACGAATCAAACCATCGCCTGCTTCCTTATGATATCAATAACAACACAAAAATAACACGGATTGTCACGTTGTGGTCGGGAAGCATTACCTCTTCCATGTTGCAAGACAAGGCACCCGCTCCCTCATTATTTTGTTATTACTTGCCAGAAACACATCATGTGCTACAACCACTCCCACTCTACGGCCTGCCACAACGAATGTTCCAAACATAACGCTTCCCTAATGCCTGATTATAATTTGTAGTAACCAATCACCATTTAAATAGTTGATATCCCCTTCTCCTCCCAGCCCACACCACCTACGGTGCCTTTTATGCAAAACCCCGTTGCGTCCCTGGTGGGCCATGCCGACGACTCTGGACGGAATGAGCCGCAGCCGACTTATCTAGCGTTGTCATATCATATATAGTGTCAGTTTGTCGAGTTATGGACAGGTGTGTAGGGTCCAAAGGTTGTGTGTTGAATGAGGGGGCCGGTGTAGTTGTCGCATTTTAATTAATAACGGTCACTTTCGTAGTAGGAAACCGAGAAATAAGGTTCAGAGCCCTTCGAGAAAAATTCCTTCACATCACAAGGTCATATAGGTCCACTGAGGTGTCCGCCGCCGGTTTATGGTGGTTCCGACCACTGTTCCGCTCCATACCATCGCCGCCGCCGTCGCCATGGTTATTGTGTTCAAAGTGTGCTCGTGTGAAAGTGCTAACAAAAAGCGGGGGCCAAGGCGGATGCAATTCAGAGGGGAGCCCCCTTCCCCGTTGATAGAGCCTCAAAAAAGTCACGGCGTGCACTTTTTTGGAGACCATCCAGACTCAGTCCATACTGCCAGAGGTCAAGTGCGAGCACTGGACCTCGGTTCTTGCTCGTCTGCATTGCACTCAGAGGATACTAAAGGTTACGTCATCCCCCCGGGACAGCCGGGAAAGAAAGACCGCAACATCGAAAACGAAAAGACTAACTTCTTTGTTGGGGTGCCAAATTGTGTGGGTTAAATACTGATGCGAACCCACACATCCAGAACCAGAAACACTGCGACTCTAAGAGCCAGTTGGTCAAAGGGTGGGGAGTGGGCCGCTTTAAACTACTATGATGACTAACCGCACACACCGATACGATGAGTACAATTGGTGCTGTTAGTTGATGAAAAACGGAATGACCATGGCGAACATCAACTTGCACACCAGCTCAACAGAAAAACCGCAAAGAGAAAAACCGTCCAGTGCCAATGCTGCCGTAGCCTACGGCAGTATTGGACACAATCGAATACCGTGCCCGTTGGGATGAGACAGCTGTCTTCAGCTGTTCCCGTTCCATTCGACTGTCCATCACCACAATGGAGTGTGGTTCTATGGCTTCTTGGTGGTCGGTGGTCGGTGCGAGTGCGGAGTGCGTACCTAATGAGACCTGAGAATCGCTATGTAGCTTTGGCCACTAACAAAGTCTGTCCCAAAAAAAAATCACTTTGCCCCAGAATCACAAATCAGCCTGATTTTTCAAAAAATAACGACCATGACGGCCTCAACTCCCCCCTATGCCCCCTCCACCACCGATGGTTCTACCAACCCATACCACCCCATACAACCTTACTGAATCGATATCTACCGATGGTGGCCGCGGAATAAATTATCTCGAGCGTCTATCCTCTTGTTTAGGCCTTGACATATCTTGTGTCCGTTGGTGAAAATAACGATCTCTCCCGATACACGACAACATCTCCATAGACTCTGGGCACCTCTACGACACTGCACACCGATCAGATGACGATGCAACAATAGGATGCGAGTGGGTGGCGTGATTATCGGCTACGGCCGCCGAAACGACTCATCTATTATTACAAAGACACGACGTGATTATTTTAAATCGGCACATCTCACGTAGAGTTGGGAGGGGGGGAATGACAACAATTGCAGAGTAAAGGATGGTCGAAAGTTGCTTGGTGGCCTCGCGGGGGATAACGTGCTGTGTGAATACCTTGTCTTATTGCCGCTGAAGTCTCGGTCATACTGATATCACGGCACATGATTATTTAGCCCCAACTAGAGACTATTATTAGCAACAGAGGAGGGCAACCTCGGGCTGCATTTCATGGGAGCGACTGTCTGAAACCAACAGATTGGATGCATTTACAATGCGCTTCGTTTAGCAGGCTCAGTGGGTGTAATGGTGGTCGGGTTGGCGGTGCTGCTCGTTCGGTATGATGGCAGTTGTATGTTTCCAGAAGTGATGGGGGAGGGAGATGGTAACATTTTGGTGTATCAATAGTAGAGAGTGGCACCAGTGCTATATTTGGTTGCCCTATGAGCAATAACCCGATCATAGCAACAATGAACTGGGGGCATCGCCTGTAAAAGAACTTATGAAAAAGCATTTGATGATGGGCAGTGATGAGACGGCAAATTGTGTCACTGTTGGAGCCAACTAAGCAGAGCGTTAGGGAAGAAATACGGAGTATGATCTTAACACGACAAACAAGTGGAACGAGATTCTAAAAGCTTCTGATGCGAAAACTCACCAAGTTATTGACGACGGTAATATGCGCTATGCATGTTGTGAGGCACGACAAAATAAGGGGTATACAGAGGCTTCTTAGCAGGCACGAGGTAGTGATTTTAGCAAATACATTTTGGTTTGGGGTTATATAGTTTTGGTTTGCTCCAACTCAGCTCGACGAGTTGAAATAGAATAACCAAGTAATGTCGAAGATGTATCATTTCTTTCAATCCTTAGGCAGTACCTACTTATTCTTTAGGTCAGAGCTACTCTGTGATATCAACATTAGAGAAAGTGCTGGCCTCTCAATGGAGAAATCACCTATATAACGTCTTAATGAGGTAGGAATTGTTCCTCCAGCAGGTATGAGCTACCAGGTGGCATCCTAAAGAGGAATATTGACTTGCCATGTGATTATCACTGTTGAAGTAAAAAAAGGGTAAAAAAGAGACTTGAGTATGATCTCAACGCAACAAACAAGTGGAGCACAAGTTGGGGATTGATGATTTAATAAGCGGCTAAGTGATTGACGATGGTGAAGGTATAAATGATGTGCTTATTGTGAGGCATAAGACACGGATGAATAGCCACCGTGGGGTTACACAGATGATCCCGTCAATCACTCAACAAGCAGGAGACACGACAATCGGCAGTAATAATTGCCTATAATCAGAGCTACATCGGTGATAACAATAAAAGAACCTTTATCTGGAGAACCTCTCAAAGAGCAAATTATCTATAAATGGATCATAATGAGATACCCACTACCCTCTAGCTGATAACTCAACCCTTGAGTGGTTGTCTTGGTAAGTCTTAGCACATATTTTCCCGCCTATTCAATCACCTGTTCAATCGCTGCCTTGACCCTTGGTCGCATACCGCTTGCAAAGAATACTATTCTTCACTCTCAATACTCCTGCTTGCTTGCTACCTCCTCTTTCCCCTCAATCTGATTCTGCCTTAGCACAGACTTGACCACTTACGATGAATGTGAACGACACCCCCCAGACCGATACTGCACCCATACAACACATCAGCAGTTGTTGAATCATCCTTACATACTGTTTGTTGCTTTCAAACAGTGCTGCTCCCATGCCTTGCGTCGTCTCAATCCCACAGTGTTGTTTTCAATTGTGTTGGAAAGACAAAATAATCATGTGCAGTGATGAAGCTGACGCTTTCAACTAAGCAACCTAAGCCCCCTCTATTACCAAATATCTCTATTAATATGCCGCCAGTGATCCTCAAGCAACTTTCGACCATCCTTTACTCTGCAATTGTTGTCATTCCCCCCTCCCAACTCTACGTGAGATGTGCCGATTTAAAATAATCACGTCGTGTCTTTGTAATAATAGATGAGTCGTTTCGGCGGCCGTAGCCGATAATCACGCCACCCACTCGCATCCTATTGTTGCATCGTCATCTGATCGGTGTGCAGTGTCGTAGAGGTGCCCAGAGTCTATGGAGATGTTGTCGTGTATCGGGAGAGATCGTTATTTTCACCAACGGACACAAGATATGTCAAGGCCTAAACAAGAGGATAGACGCTCGAGATAATTATTCCGCGGCCACCATCGGTAGATATCGATTCAGTAAGGTTGTATGGGGTGGTATGGGTTGGTAGAACCATCGGTGGTGGAGGGGGCATAGGGGGGAGTTGAGGCCGTCATGGTCGTTATTTTTTGAAAAATCAGGCTGATTTGTGATTCTGGGGCAAAGTGATTTTTTTTTGGGACAGACTTTGTTAGTGGCCAAAGCTAGCGATTCTCAGGTCTCATTAGGTACGCACTCCGCACTCGCACCGACCACCGACCACCAAGAAGCCATAGAACCACACTCCACCTCTGGCAGTATTCCAGAAGGAAAATATGAAGGATTTTGGTTGCGACTTATGCGGCCTTTCCTCTATGCCTTCCGAAGCAGTCCTGAATGCTCATTTGGCAGGCAAAAAACATAAAAAGAGGGCTGCGGAGCTACAACAAAATCAGCAGGTGCCGAAATCATCAAAGAAGCAAACATCAAACAATGACAAAAAGGGAAAGAAGGGCGTAGTCAAGATTGACGTAGAGGATAGTGCCGCTGATATCATCACATTTAAAGAATCAGTTGGGGGGAAATCAACACTGTTGAAAGGTGACTTTGATTTAAATACAAACTTTGAGGGCATGATAATCGATGAGACATCCGCTGACGAGGTGGCACAATCATTATTTCTGCCGAAAAGGACATTACATAATATTCAGAAACACAAGGGTGTGTCGTTATTTAGTAGTTCGACCCTTGATAAACATCCGGAGGGAGCACTATTTGGACATTTATTTCCTTCATCTCCATCAGATAAAGGACTGTTTGGACGAAAGAAGTCCCCCTCGGAGAAAACGGGAGGAGCGGTGTACTTTAATACACATGAGCCTTTCTGCTTCGTGACTGTTGGAGTTCAGGGAGCAGGGAAGTCTCACACTTCAACATGTGTACTAGAAAGCTGTCTTGTGCCATTCAAACCTGGTAATATTGTCAAATTGAATTCACCCATGACATCAATGGTACTACATTATGATCAAAATACATCATCTATTTGTGAGGCTGCTGGGCTACTGTCCCCCAATCCATCTATTAAAGCAAGGATGAATCAAGTTGGACATGATGTTGGTGCAGTACCAAATGACAAGGCTGTAATTTTGGTATCTCCTGCATTCTACAAACAGCGTAAGAAATTTTATGGCGATTATTGCGTTGTAAAACCTCTTTTGTTCCGCTGGAGATCATTAACGGCCGATCATATCAAAAGGATAATGAGGATTGAGAGTGGAGAGAATCAGCTGTATGTGGCATCTTTCCTGAATTTGCTTCGAGGATATCAACGGCAGGCTGTGGTACCCGAATTTTCAGATTTCATGAAGCAAGTTCGGAATGTCTGTAGCGCTGGCACTCAGAAGGGACCTCTTGACCAACGTATTGCTCTTCTTGAATCGGTAGTCGCAGAATCTCCTCAAAATGCGTCCTTAGTAGGGGAGAGTTTGGACTTGATGTCAGCTACTAAGCAAGGTATTCACTTCATCATTACTGACTTGACCGATCCGCTGCTTTCCAAAGAGGAAGCCAATGGGCTATTTCAAGTTTTGACAGAGCAGTTTAGGACGCTACCGACGAAGGGAGGCAAGGTCCTATGTTTGGATGAAGCTCACAAATATATGGATGGAGTGAAAGCAGATGGATTGAGCGAAGCAATAGTGAATGCTGCACGTTTGATGCGTCACGATGGGGTTCGACTTGTTGTCAGCACACAATCACCAAAAGCGTTGGCTCCAGAGCTGCTGGAGCTAGTGTCCATTGCTTGCTTGCATCATTTTCATTCTCCTGATTGGTGGAGCTACCTGCAAAGCAAACTGCCACTAAACCAGGACGCCTTTGAAAGGATCCTCTCACTGAACTCGGGGGAAGCTGTTGTCTTCGCCACTAGTCATGACTTATCTTTGTCGGCCAATAATATTGAGGGGTCCCATTGTCTGCCACTTCGTATTAGACCCAGAATCACTGAGGATCTAGGCAGCAGTCGTAGGAATAGCTAAATACAGGTCAAAGGTTTAGAGCATAGAAGTAATAGTAACTTGAATATGATGCATTACTATCATCACGCGACCTTCCCTACCAGGAATGCGTGGCTTGTGTGCCCAATATTTAGTCACCCTCTTCTGAAATCACTGTTTCTATGCGACCGTAACATACTTCGCCAAGTTATTTGCACTTTGCGCATTACTGACTTATCTGGCCAATTCATTATGGAGGAGCATTTGTACGTTGACGTTGTTCAACTCGTTCTGAATAAAATCTACTTTCATACTTGAGCCCCACTCTTCATAACACTCACGAGCCTGCTTGAAGTACTCAAGCGCCTTATCATTGTTGCCATACCTCTTGTAATAGAAGCCAGCCTTCTCGCAAGCCAATCCTTGCTCGTGAATGAATCCAGACTTTCTAGCAGATTTAATGGAAGCATCATACAATTTTATGGCATTGCGGTGGTCGTCAGACAAGGATTGCTGCTCAGCCACTAATAGGCAAAGCTTGTTTGCGTAATTCCAGTCCGAGTGAGCAGCTGCATTTCTCATCACGGATATAGAATTACGAAGTACTTCCGTGCCTTTTTTTACATGCTTCTTATTCCTAACTCTCAACTTTTTGATTGAGTTAAGGCCTGTACCATTTGAGAGTGAGAAAACAGGATATGCTTTCAAAAGAATGTAATGTAATCACCATAACCATAATCACATCTTCTGCTTCCTTACCATGATAGAATTCCATTTGGACCTTCATAAATCTTACTTCTTGCCATGAAATGGACATGTATTTCTCGCTGTAATAATAACATCGCTCAGTGTAGCCTGACCAGTAAGCTCGGATTGCTCGGTGATAGAACAACACATCACGCAGCTTGTTGCTCGGGTCATCGAGATCTCCAAAGACAGCTTTTTCTTGTATACCAGTTGCATCTTCCTTGTCAATCAGCACAGACACAGTCTCGCGAAGATTGAGCATGAAATTCTTTACCTCGGCGCTCTTGTATGTTTTCAAGAGGTGCAGGTAATAATCAATCTCCTTCAAAGTTGACTTCAAATTTGCACCACTAACGATAGCAGTCTTGATGGCGTGAAAAGCACATTGTAGACCCATTTCATTATTCCCAGAGGATAAGCCTGTCTCAAATCCTCGACGTAGATTATCCGCGCAAACCTGTAAAGGCTCAAAACGCCAAGCAACCCTACCATAGAACTGGAAGTAGAGTTCAGGTATCTGGGTTGCCATGCCGAATCTCTCTTGCAATGACATCGCATTCTTTGCAATGCGGCTGTGGATTGGGAAGTAGAAAAGGTGTCATTAGAAACCCAGTAAAGCGGACGATGAACCCTCAGCGGGCAATGCAAATACATTGTGCACGACTTACTAGCACAGCACAGCATCGTCGTCCTTAGTCACAACTCCCGTGAACTGTAGAAAAGATAGAGGAGTGTGCTCACATACACCATTTCGTAAGCTCAGCTGCACTGACTTGCAGATAAAATAGACAACCATGCTGTAAGACTTGCAATAAAAAGATGCATAAGCTATCGAACTGTAGAATTGTAGGGTGGTGAGCAGAGTTTTGTCTTCCATCTTTCTCTCCAGCCAATCATCATCGTAGACTTCCTCATACATTTTCAAAGTATCTTCAACCAACGTTTTCGCAGCCTCGGGTGCAACCGACTCTGGAATGGTCTCTCCGAGTTGAAGCAAAACGAAAGAGCAGGTATTGTACGCGTCGGCTCCGTTGCCTTGCGTTCTAAGGACTGAAGAGAACCGTGTCAGTACACATTAGCTATGCACAAAAATGGAGAGCAAGTAGGAAACGCAGATTGAAGCACTTACTTTGACTCAGCAACAGGTACGAAGGCAGCTTGTCTTCAAAGCATCGAGTTCTCCCAGAAATCCCTCGCAATATTTGCACGGCTTCGTCATATTGACAACATGATTTAGCAGCACCTGCCATCAAGAAATTTAGACGGAGGCTCAAGTCATAGTGATTTCTCCAATGATCGTTAGGCAACAACGATAGAGCGGCACCCAAGTATGAGTATGCCGTCTTGTGGTCACAGCCATCGAGTGCCTTTTCTCCAGCCTTCATATTCAGCTCCGCAATAGCAATGCTCAAATCTTTATCTCCCAATATCCACTCTTTGCCATGATTAATCTGGCTAGCGATGAGGAATATTGTGTCCCCTACATCCTCGCCATCACAAAAAGAGTACAATACTTTGCCCAGGTGGTAGTGGAACTTCATAGCAGCAAAGGGTGAGACTACAATCGAAAACAAAGTTATTGAACACAATAAACGCCAAACTCAAAACACAACACATACCTGCTTCTTATCACTGTCGGGAATGAGATTGTATGCCGCCTCACGAACCTTGTCGTGCACAAACTGTAGGCATCCTTCTTCATCCTTCACAATGAAGCCGTCACTGAGAGCACCTTCCAACCCATTTCGGACCCCAGCATACTCGGCTGACTCACTCAAGTAGCCAATCACTGACTCATTCGTGCTTGATCCGAAGCATGCCATCACTTTCAGCAGCGTTTGTACATCGCCTGTTAATCCATTCATTTTAGAAGATAGGAGATGTAGAACATTATCCGTGATATCCTCTGCTCGTATGATATCCTCATTCCACACCCACCGCTTCTGGTGGATATTGTACTGCAGCAGCCCACGAGACTTTAAAGATTGCATGAACTCCAACACAAAGAAAGGATTGCCTTTTGTCTTTTGGAACAAAATATCCGACAATGACTTGCAGATACGTGGATACAGACACAACGCATCAGATAT
The DNA here is from genome assembly GCA_018806925.1 of Skeletonema costatum. NCBI lineage: Eukaryota > Bacillariophyta > Thalassiosirophyceae > Thalassiosirales > Thalassiosiraceae > Skeletonema > Skeletonema costatum. Next base: position 325,035 of record JAHBBA010001024.1, on the reverse strand, counting down.
CATTGTGTTGAGATCCTCTTGATCCAGTCCAGCCAAATTCACTTTGGTTGTTCGCACATTGCTAATCTCTAGCCTCTCGATCAAGTCAAAAATGTCATGATCTACCTGCACTTCATTGTCTCTATACGTGCCTACGAAAAACATGCAACTACTACCCATCGTGTCCGACAGGATAGTGTGAATCACGTCGATGTCGGTGCTATCAGCCCATTGCATGTCGTCCAAAAAGAGCTGCAATGATAATCGAAGAGGTAGAAGCAAGAAGCAAAATGATGATTTGTCAGTCAAATGCACGTGCTTAATTAGATAATATCACAATTAACAGTAAAAGCAACTCACCATGATCGGATGACGTGGGCTTGATACTACTCTCACGAAACGTAGAAGCGTGAAGCAAACACCAAGTGTGTTCATCGCTTCGCCGACTTCCACTCTCATTGCTGGACTGATGAGTTCCGGAAGCAGCACACTGACATTCGGCAGCAACCTCAGCAGTAAGCTGAAATCAACTCCGAACTCATCCCTCAGCTTTTTTGCAATCACAGGTCTATCCCTACATTTGATCATCAAACATAACTGATTAAATGCCGAGATAACACCGGAAAGTGGCTTCTCCCGAGACATGGCATCAAACTTATGTTTGGTCACATATCCCCCTACACACTTCACTCTATCTCTCAAACTATCCACCAGCATACTCTTCCCCGATCCTGAGAAACCACCAATGAAGAATGCCTCGCTCTTACCTCGAGATACTCGACAGAAGGCGTCAGTTATAAGGGTCTCTTCTTTGTCTCTCCCATAGAGCTTGCCTGATCTGTAGAGTAACTGCATGCCATTCTCGATGCTTTGATTGTCAAAGAGGAAGCGGTCTGGATCAAGCAGCAATAGATGCAAGTCTTCACCTACAACTGCTAATGACTCGTATGCATTATGCAATTGATCACCATCACAATTCCCCCTCAAAGCACACTCGAGGAGATTCTGCGTCATGAGGCAAATTGATGCAGGTATGCCCAGTTTCTGCATGCGGATGATGCATGGTAGTTGGAATGGTATCTCGGCCCTATCGAAGTCCCCTTTGGCACGTGTTAGCATGAGCTTTTTACGTGATGACACATCATGTGAGTTTCTTGCCCTCTTCTGATCAGGTTCGTTGATGGTTGGAACCGCATCGACTGCGAGAGCATCATCATCATCATCGTCATCAGGAAATGGCTCATGGGTGAATAGCTCATATAAGAGCCGTGCAAATGAATGGCAGCGGTTGCTTTCTTGCTCACCCCCGTGAATCGTCACCGCTGCCGCTTGCAGTGGTTTCGAATTATGATGAGGCACCGTCGACTTAAACTCCACTTCTAAACATCGCCCCATTTGGCCATCGCAATCTTCCTCCCCTTCGAGCAAACCATGTAGATAAGATGGCTCCTCAATTGTCACCGACCGTCCGGACGACATCATAGCAACGCCGTTGATGTCATCCCATGATCGCGATGGATTTTTCAAAATGGAGACAACAAAATTATCAATCCGAATATCATTTTCTTCATCCAGCGCCCCATTTGAGGAGCGCTTCAATAGCTCTGCGATGCCATATGCGATGGTGGTCCGTCGAATAATTGATTCTTTGTAGCACTTATTATTATTATATTTGGGGGTGCTGTTTTCCTCCTTCACCTTTAGATCTGTGGCCGTTGTTGTTTTTGCCTCCTCTGCTTTCATCCAGCTACACAGATGGATCGAAACAACTGCATCCTCAGCCGCCTTCTCCGCCAGACATTCCATCTTATCGGACTGACTACCATACATACTTAATTGAACGGGATGATCGGGCGGTGTTAAAATGAGAAGCGAACGGGCGGAGCGGGGTCACTTTTCCGCAGATGTAGCTAGCATGTGAGGAGGATGGAGGACAATTAGTACAGCGTGCGTCACTCAAAAACTGCATTTGAACCGCGGACAGTAGCTTTCTTGTGAATGCGAACGCATGCGAACCCACCGGGACTTGCCCACGCCTTTGCCCACGCACCGCATCTCCCATCTCATAAATCTTTTTTTTTTTTGGCCCACATTATTACATTTTCATTTGGGCACAAACATTCGTTCGCTCGATGGTGTTTACCATTACACACCAATACTACGCCGATTCAATAGAGTTCGGGCAGAATATTCCTATGTAGACCTGGTAGTATGTCACCCTACGCCTGCCCTGGGCAAAAAATTCTTCGGGATATAACAACTTCGGTGTGTTGGATGGGTGTATTGTGCGGAGGTAGGCGACGTAGCTCGTCCAAAGCGTTATCATTCGTGCAATACACTGCAATACAGCAGACTCAGTCTACGTAAGTTGTCAGACTTATGTCAATGATAATCTGATGGCCTTGCATGCAGCACTCTTCTTCTCGTTGTGTCATTCAAAGTCATTTCATCGCTCTTCTTGCTTCATGCTCAAGTGGAGTGAGAAAAGGCACGAGCGAGGAAGACAGGCAGCGTGTTTGGGTAACATTTTGTCTGACCACGACTGCTTTTCTTCAAGTTCTCCAACATACACTTTGCGTTGTTCATTAAAATGGACTCGCTCCCGCTCCTTGTCAGTACGCCACATTTGGCCAACAAATAATAATAGGTAACAATCATGACCTCATCGCCATTCACTGCACGAGCTGTCGCCTTCAAGGCCAATGGTGATGCACCACCACAAGATGTGGACAATCAAAATAACCAATGCGGCTGCAAAATTATCGAACGCATCCCTCGCGGGCCATGGTCTAATGATCATGTTAAATGATGAAAACAATAGTATCACCAGCCATGATACCACCAACGGCAGCTCAAACAGTAAAAAATGCAACTGTCTCAAACTTCAATCCCAGCAAGACTCAAATCTAACCACCATCCATCCAAACATCTACATCCCCGCCCCACTCACCTCCTACCCCTCCCATCTCAAACGGTACTCCGGTGGAGGATCCGGCGTCACCGTCTTCGGAGGATATCATCCCCAATTGGGCTCGTTGGTGATGAAGCATGGGGGGTATAAAGATTTGATTGAGTTGGTGAGTCTTGCCAAGATTGAGAGGGAGGTGGTGGTGAGGGGCAAGTGGAAGATTGATTGTTTGGTTAGGCGAAGGGAACGGATATTGTTGTCGAGGGATGCAACAAATGAAAGTGATAATGATGAGGAGGATGAATTTGATGGATGGTTGGAGACTGATCATGAACATCTTGTCATTCCACCACCTTCTGCATCAAAAGCAGATATTGCCGCAGCTTCCAAAAAGTTTGGATTTTCAATGCACACCACCACTTCCAATTCCAAAAAAGTCATTCAAGAACAAAAGACCCATACTCCACAAAATGAACCAAACAGTCCGCAATGTCTTCAAATCCCAACCATCATTTGAACAACAACAAGCAAAGCAACAACAAGTAGCACAGATCAATGCACAAATTGATCAAATACAAACTGCCATGTCTCAAATTCAAATCCGCATCCCAGCATTTAAAATGATATACATTAGTCCAATGCATTTGCGTGAACGTGAGGGAGAGTTGGTGAACAGTGGGAAATTCCGTGCGATGAAGCGGAGGCATGCGTTCAAGAGTACCAAACACATTATTGTGGAAAAAAGGAAGGTGGAGGAGGATTTGCGAAAGTTGGAGAACATGAGTTTGAGTAAGAGTATGCGTCGTACTAGTCGTGTCATTACGAGGAGGACATCGACGTTGGGTAGGAAGGGACGAGATATTCATTTGTTTGGTGCGGATCATGTCAAGTCGTCGTCGTTTGATGTGGCGTCGAATCATGTGGATGTGTGTTTTGGTGGGAGTTATCTTCACAAGAGGGATAGTGGTAGTTTTTTCGATGAAGAGGAGAGTGGTGATGATGATGACGATAATAGTGATGGTAATGTTGAAGCAAAGGAAGAGGAATTGTCACCACCACATACTTGCCGGACGTCAGTCGATGGGAGTGATGGATACTCCACTCTCATGGCATTTGTGAATGAACTCCAAGAACACCAAAAAGCCAATGAGTGGAAGGTAACACTCGCTCAACAAACGATTGGCACGACATTTGAGAATGGTGATATTAACAAACCTAAATCTGCGAGGACTGCCTCCTCTTTATTGTACGAGGGGAAGCTTCAGGGGAACGTGCTCCATCATTTGATCGATGAGGAGATCAAGATGATACGGAATATGCAATTGTTGACCATGCCAGAAGAGGCAAACGTAGTGGAGCAAGTCCGTAATGAATACGATGATATACTAAAACGACAACAACGCATGAAGGGGACTGTATCATCCGAAGATGTATCAGATCTAATGAATAATTTCGTTGGTAAGGCAATCCACAAGAACTTTCATCCAGATCATGGACGATTTGTCATGTTGCGACAATTTGGTAGAGATTTGCGCCATGACAAGATTCATCTTACAGAGGAGGAGTTTGTCCCTGCCATGCACTTGGAGAATTTATTTTACAATCATTTTGATAATGAGGGCGAGTTCTGTGTGGGAGAGATTAGGAAGGTTGCTAGAGAGACATTCTCGATGATTACGGAGGATGTGCCTGGCCCAAGTGATGCTATTATCGAGGATGTAGTCAACAACGACAATGATAGAGTTAGGATGGGAACCACCCTATCCAAAACTCTTCACCACAGGCGATCCATTTGTGACCATCCCATCTTTGCGAGTGGATTGAGCCAGTGGCAATCGTTGCTGGAGCTTAGTCTTTCTATGAAACATCCCAATGCAACAAACCGCGTTTGGACTAGCGGGCTGACTGATGGTGGACTTCACAATCTTTTCTTGGGTGAGGATCAGATGTGGGCGTTTGATTTGGGTGAGCCATCGTTGGAACCAATCCCTGCTTTTTTGACAAAGTTCTTGATGTCGTTCTTTCATGCATTGGGTGAGTGTTGCTTATTGTAGCTGGTACGAGATGCTGTTTGTGTAGCTCGATGCCTCGTTTACTAACTCGAATCTTCTGTCTGTCCCATCATATTAGGTATGGAAGAGGACGAAAAGGGTGACTGGGTTGTTAGATTTGAACAAGCTGAAGGTAAATTGAGACCGACTGCGGCAACGAAGAAGTTATTTCCTCAAATTGTGCATTCATTTAACATTACAGTGGACAGGTTGATTAAAGAATTGTTTGGTGGAGAGGAGGAAGTCCGCACCCTGTTACTTCGATATGTAGTGACGCAGCTAATATCAGATGCTGCTTTTTGTATTGAGAAGTGGAAGACAAAAGGAGGGGGAGATGAAAGCAGAAGTGATCACCAAAAGAATCTAGAGAAGTGGCTGTGGCGTGCGCTTTGGGATGTGTACGCCTCTGAAGAGCTTAGGAGGTTATACTTGACAAGATTGATAATGGTGAAACAACGCGGGATGAGGGACTTGGGCTCAACAGGGAATCTCTGAATAGAAAGTAGGTAGCTGTAGGATAGTAGATTGAATAGAGTATGAATCAATATTAGTCTCTCTACGTCTACGCATACTTTCCTATTGCCTCATTCTCATTCATCAAATTTCCTTTTCCTTCCACAGCTACTTTTCAACCTCATTTGAATTTGACCATCCACAGCGAGCATCGGCATACCACGGATGAATTTGTACACTGCCGAGAGCTCTCTCCTTTGAAATTCTCTAGTCGTTGAATTTTGGCAATTGCTGCACTTCCTTGTTCCAAATCCTACAAACCAACTCACAAGGAAAGGGAGAAGTTTCAGCTTGTATTCGAAGAAGACCTCAACAGGAATGTCAGGATGGCAGCGGCCGATCTTGATCGTTGCAGCATCCTGGAGTGAATGATATTCTTTGTTTATCTTCAGATACTGGACAATGGCAGGAGGGATACCACGAAAAGATTCTCCAGAATATGCATCTCCAGAAAGAAATAGTTTGCCGCTACCATCAGGATTTGACATGTAGCAGTAGTCATCACCAATGTACTCGAGAGTGTGATTAGATCGATACGTATTGTTGATGCTTGAAGTATCACAAAGCAGTCTAGAGAAAGCTGTCCACCCTGTGTTTGTAATCCCTGCCGAATCGGGCGTAAGAACCAAGTGCTTCAAAGTTGTGTTTCCTCTCAGTCCATCTACTAACGCCTCCGCACCTTCATCGCCAATATTCATATCTTCGATATGGAGAGTCTCCAATGGGCAGACAGAGGCAGAGGAGAACAGTTGCGACAATGCCCTCAATCCTGCTGCTGCAATTGACCGATTGCTTGAAAGCCACAAACTTTGTAGAGTGGTAGCATTTGTCAGCGCTGCTACCAAAGTTTGTAAGTCTTCGTCATCAAAATCGTTCCCACAGAGGAGAACCTCTTTTAGGTACAGCGCTGAAGACCTGAAGATCGTTCCCAGTGACTCGCACCCATCTCTTCCTATCAAGTTGTTCTCTAAGACACAGAATTCCTCCAAATACGGATAGCCGGTCAGTGCTGCACTTATCTCTTCTAACGCATCATTGCTGAGATTGTTTCTCGAAAAACAGAACGCAGTCAAAGATTTGTGTTGACGTTGGCTGAGCGCCATTGCAAGGCTGTGTGCACAAAAAATGTCGACATCAAACAACCGCAAATCTTTGAGGTTGCCGTTGTTCACAATGAAGGGACTCAAGCTGCTAAAATCGATTTCACAACGCCTGATATCAAGACGTTCAATGGATTGATTGCGGCATAGGCCCTTCATGAAGGCATCCATTTTATCTTCCTCTTCAGGTAGGCAGTACAGATTGAGTCCACGTATCTGCTTATTCCTACCAACGAAATAGCCCAGCCATCCCCAGTCGTCGCCCTCCTCGGCGCAGAAGTAGTCACCTTCAGAATCATAGTCCGCTATGAAGAGATCTTCATTCCATGCATTATCTCGCAGCTTACGAAGAATCTCTGCGTTCTTCTTGGAAGAAGTGATGCGATTCAAGTCGATGATTTCTGCAAGCATATCATAGTACTTCTGATCTCTCCTACTCAGATTTTCTTCGACACACAGCGACTCTAATTTCTTGTACCCACTCAGTGCTGCAATTATCTCTTCCAACGCTTCATTGCTGAGATTGTTATATTCGAGAGATAAACAAGTCAAAGATTTGTGTTGACGCTGGATAAGTGCCACTGCAAGACTGTGCACACAATCAAGCCCAAAATGGATGCCCAACAATCGAAGTTCTTTGAGGTTCGTATTGTGTATGATAAACGGGGCCAGTCTGTCAATGATGGAATCTCCCTCAATTTCATGATGGAAACGAAACTCTTCAATCGACCGGTTGTGCTTCATACCCTCCATGAATGCACCAACTTGATCACGATCTTTGGGTAGGCAGTACAAATGGAGGTCGCGTATCTGTTTGTTCCTTCCAATGAAATAGCCCAGCCACCCCCAATCGTCGCCTTCCTTGACAATAAAGAAGTCGTCACAATTAGAAACATAGTCCATGATGATGTAGAGCGCCCCTTCCTTCCCCTCTATAGAGGCAAGATCATCGTCTCGTAACCTCCTTAGAATCTCTGCGTTGTGCGCTGAAGACGTGATGTCCTCAAGCTTCACATCTTGTGCACGCACGTCATAGTAATTATTATCGTTACTCTCCATATCTCCGTATCGCTTATTTTTCTGGATAATAAATGGTGAAGAAATAAGCAGACTATTAGAATCCCGAGCATTCATCAATAATTTATCACGATACATTATGTACATACTACATCGAGTAAATGACACTCCGAGTGTGGCAGATACAGAACATAATTCTAGAGAATGCCCAAGAGATGCACCAAAAATCTCTACCATTAATAGAGCGCATCCCTTCTCTCACTCCGATGTACTCACCAAGTCAGAGACAGCAGGACTACTATCAACAAACAACAAAGATAGCACGCTTTCAACTTTCAACCATACATGAATGAAAGATGAAAGATAGACCGTGTTTCCATAAGCCCCCCAGAAAAAATAATCACCGATCTTGCGCCTCAAAACATTTTTTACTCTCTCGCTCCTCGATGATGACTGTAGCATGCAATCGTAAAGGCCCACAGGTTTGGCAAACAACAAGGCAACCAATGATAGTCGATAGTAATGATAATACGCTGATCCTGCTTCATTTCCTCCAAGCATAGACGCATGCTTCTCCACTAAGAACTACCCATCATAGAGCATCTCTCATCTCTACTATCATCCATGTTGCCATATCACAGTTGAACATCGCTTCATACAGTATTTCATTAGTACAATTATATTTACATGTGAAAGTGTGATCAACCTACTTGCGATATTTGCTATCTATTGATGTGATTAAGGATTGTTATTCCTCCACATCGTATGGATCAGGATGCTTAGTTGTTGAATTGCCATTTCTGTACTACTCCTCTAATCTCTGATCGATGTGGCTGTCTAGCAAATCAAAGTCAACACCTCGTCACAATGTACTCTCTACGAAATATGTCGCCGTGGGTCTCTCGCTTGTCTTATAATGAAAGTTTTCCTGTACTCCCGGGGCTCCTCCACAAGTACCACGTGCGTTTGTGCCTCACTCGGCAAATCCTCCATGACGACGCATCTCTCTTGCTTCTATCAATAACCCGGTCAGTTGTAACTCTTGCTGCTTCATTGATGCATGATAGAGCTGTTGCGTTCATGTTGTTTGTCGCGTTAGGATTACAATAAAGCCACTCTCACTCAGCCTATATTGTAGCTCGGCTACAAAAGTTGTACAATTATCCGTACCTCGCCAAGTCAGCACCAGCAGTTCAACATCCATTAAAAGGCAAATCTCCCAGCTATTTGTCGTGACGATTATTTAATCGTTTCGTTTTAGGCGGCGAAATAGGGCAAAGGCAATACAATGTCATCTTCAATCAACTCCGCCAGCCACCAAGATAGATATCATCATTTGATCCTCATCATTTCATCCACAACACTCCACTCCATTGTAGGTATAGGTTTGTCTATTGCAGTGTGCGCTAATATTTCGCTTCAGATTGGGTTGTGTGATATTTCAAGTGTCCCTAAGATCTTCACACCACTCTCCAATTATTGTTACATCAACAAGTTAGCGCGTCTATGATAGTCAGAGAAAACCACATCTACCAACTCCAATGCACTGCAAAACCCCAGAATACTGTTGAGACTCAATAATAACGTTTGGGACTGTTGATACTTCAATAATGGTTGCTATCTATCTCTCTACTTCCCATACACTGAGTCTGCTGCATTGCACGAATAATAACACTTTCGTCGTATGATGAACGAGCTGCGTCGTCTACATCCATCACAGTACACCCATCCAACAAATCAGAAGTTGTAATATCATCAATCCATGTCGTTTCGTTGTTTCTGAGAGTCGTGGGTGCCATGGATTGCCTCATAGGTTACGTTACGTACCCCCGATGATGTTATTATTTGTCTCTAGAGTCTGAATCGTACGCATTGATGACAGTATGTAAGAACATTCCACCGCCTCTATGACAGAAGGTATACACAGCACGTGGCCTCTCGAAGCTCCATTGCAACTGTAGACTACCGTTACCCCTTTTGACGTTGTTATTGTCCCCTCCTATCAAGTCGGTTGTGCCGATATAATGACATAATAACGACGAGTCGATTCGGAATAGACGAGCCGTAACGGCGACCCTCACCAAGAAACACGCCGCCCTTTCGTATCATAGCATTAAATCGTCAATTGATCGGTTTGCAGGGTTGTAGAGGTGCATAGATATAACGAATATGTTGTTGTGTAGGTGGCGATTTCGTCATTTTAGCACCAACGGACATAAGATGTGTTAAGGCACCGAAAATAAGGGTAGGTGCACAAGACAATTCATTCTTCGCTCATAATCGGTCGATATCGACCCACCACCGGTTGGCGGAGGCGGTTTGGGGTGGTAAATCCATCGGGTTGTTGCATGGGCATAGGGGGGTTGGGGGTCGCCGGTTGTCCGTTGCTTTTTTGTTGTTGAGGTGGTTAAGCTTATGGAACACGGTCTATTTGAGAACCCGCCACGACCGGCGACCCACGACCCACAATGGTGTAGGTACGGCGGAGGGAGAGAGTGGCACTGAGCTGTAATCGGTTTAAATTGGATGAAGAATTGTATTCCTTCTCTTCCAATGAATAGATGAATCTAATATTTAACTGTAACAACAAAATATATATGCATTGCCCCCCCCCCCCCCCATCGATGTTACTCGTTACTCTGCCTCTGCTGCGCCGCTTCCTGTTCAGACTAATCATATTCAGGTTCAGGCTTGAGTCTTTTCTGAGCCCACTCTTCTTCCTCCTCCGCTTTTTTGGAGCATCAGCTGCAGCTTTCGTTTCCTCTTCAAAGCAGTTTTCAAACACATATTTGCAGTATCCGTCTGCAGCATGCCACGAATAAATTTGTAAAACTGCCGATAGTTCCCTACTGAGAACGTGTTTCTGGGATTGTGTCCTTGTCAGCACTCTACCACTAGGAGAAGAATTTGAGTGACACGATCGAGCTCTTTGAAACCAGCTCATCACATGTGGAAGCAATTTCAACTGTTTCTGAAAGAACGGCTCCATATCGAGGTCAGGATGATTAAGGAGGATCTTAATTTTCGCAATTTTCGCCGCATCAATGTTTTGGTGTTGTTGAAATGCATTTAGCTGAAGATACTTGCAAATGTATGAAGGCGGGAGCGAATCATCGTACTGGTGGCACATTTGCGTAAGCGTATGATTGGACATGTAGGTGCTGTTGATGCTGCTAGTATTGCATAGAAGCTTGGAGAAAGCAGACCAACCCCGAGTCTGTGATGCCTGCTGAAACATATTCATCATTTTCATAGACTCGTAAAATCAATTTCCATCAAAAATTGATTGCCTACAAGTCCAGCAGCTAAACCTCTGCGCCATCATCACCAATATGCATGTTACTGAGGTCGATGCTTTCGATCCTGCAGTTTTCCGCCCCGAGCAGGCCCGAAATAAATCCCAATCCTACCGCTGTAATCGCTCTATTTCCCGAAAGGTTCAAATTTTTGATATTGGTACATTTTGACAGTTCTGCTGCCAAAACTTGCACCCCCTCATTGCCGATATTATTTCTCCCATATCAAGTCCTGTAAGTTGTGAAAAAAGCTTTAGATTGGATGACCGCTCCAAGTACCTCACCACCATTCATACCGATCTGGTTTTCTGCAATGCATAGATGCCCCAGTTTTGTAGTCAGCGATGCAGCGAGTTCCCCCAACCCCTCAGCACCAAGATTGTTGCGCTTGAGTTGAAGACAGAGCGGTGCTTTCTGGTCGCACTGTTGGTTCAGCAACCAACGCAAGACACCGTGCACGCTCACGCCCAATGTTAACACCCGTGATTCAATATGATTGAGGTTGTTGTTTTTGATGCGCATAGGAATCAAATCGTTGAAAATAGTGTCGTCCCCAAGATCATATTCGATACTAAGTTCCTGAATCGACCTATTTAAATTGACCCACCCAATGAACTCTTTATTCGCGTCCGGCAAGTACTGAATGCAAAGTGTCCGTAAAACTTCACTTCTGCCGATGAAATACCCAAGCCACCCAATATCGTCGCTGCCATCCTTTACGACAAACGCACTTCGATCCCAAATATCCTCCTAAATCCTTCTTCGGCTTCTTCTGATTCTATAATTAGTGACTTAAGTTCGGGGTCGTTATCACGCAGCTGTCTGAGAACCTCTCTGTTGTGTTGCGAAGAAGTGATGTCCTCCAGATTGACATTTCTCGCAAGCTGATCATAATCACGCTGCCGTTCTTCCCTATTATCCATGATATTAGTTAGCCCTTGCAACTATAAAAATGGAAGGAGAGGAATAAAAACACATTGAGAAGAGCGACGACACGGTGGTAAAACAATCGGCACACACATGCGACTTTATGACTATTTATGTTTAGATGTCACAAAAGAGTTCCACGTTCTCAGGCAACATCAACACACCAAACAACCAACTCACCTATTATTTGGTATTACTTATGGCGGACCCGTGGTTGGCTGCAGCTGGATTTATTCGGCTACAAACACACAACCCCTCAGGCTCTCAGGTCTCGGTCTCTCTCTCTGCTGATGGGAGCTGGGCTGGAGCCAAGCCCAAAACCAACGCCAGCTGCTACAGGGGAGTACCTCGAACTGTACCCCCCAAATTTCACTTGTATCCCCCCTCCTAACCTCAGCCTCAGTGTCAAATTTTTGTACCCCCTCCTCAATTACAGGGATTACTAGCACAAAGCAAGCTGACATTTTCGACTTGTACCCCCCTTGATCCCAGCCTAGTCAAAAATTTTGTACCCCCCGGGGGGTACAGTTCGAGGTACTCCCCTGTACTCCGACCAAATTTTTGAAGAATCATAAATGTCGTCCGGTACTAAAAAGTCCAACATCTCGCTCAGCAAGGTCAAGCAAGTCAAGCTCGTCCAGCTCAGTCCTTTGGACTGATACATCATGGACTTAATATCGAGAGCTTGGAATGAGGGACGTCCCGGAACCTCTCGTGCAGGTATTCATCTTCTGTCAAAATATTGGCGGCCAATACATACACATACACGCCGCAATATCATTATTGTATTGACACTTATGATTATGATTATGATGAAGATGAAGATGAAGTCCGCAACCGCAACCAGATACAGATATGTTGGGTAGCTAATATCGGATGCTGCTTTTTGTAATGAAGAAGTGAAGGCAAACGGTGAGTGAAACGAAAGAAATGTTGACGAAAGAAATGTTTAGCCTCCGAGGAGCTTCTTCAAGTGCTTATTCTGGTAAAGTATGGGAGCTGGTAAAGCAACAGCGACAGGAATTCGTGATCGTGATCTGAATTCAATTCAAAGTAGTAGTTCACGTTCAAGCTCAAAAAGGATAGTACTAGTAAGATTGAACAGAGCACCATATGAATCGCTACTAATATTTTCCCTTCTATCGTACGAATATTCCCAATGAATAATGCCCCATTATCATTCATCAAATTTCCTTTTCCTTCCACAGCTACTTTTCAACCTCATTTGACCATCCACAGCCAGCATCGGCATACCACGGATGAATTTGTACACTGCCGAGAGCTCTCTCCTTTGAAATTCTCGAGTCGTTGAATTTTGGCAATTGCTGCACTTCCTTGTTCCAAATCCTACAAACCAACTCACAAGTAAAGGCAGGAACTTCAACTTGTATCCAAAGAAGACCTCAACAGGAATGTCGGGATGGCATCTGCCTATTTTGATTTTTGCGGCATAATTTTCTTTGTTTATCTTCAGATACTGGACAACAGCAGGAGGAATACAAGGAAAATATCCCCCTGAATAATTTCCAGAACGAAATAGTTTGGGCCCCCCAAAAGGATCAGACACGTAGTGATAATCATCACCAATGTGCTCGAGAGTGTGATTAGATCGGTACGTATTGTTGATGCTTGAAGTATCACAAAGCAGTCTCGAGAAAGCTGTCCATCCTGTGCTTGTAATCCCTGCCGAATCGGGCGTAAGAACCAAGTGCTTCAAAGTTGTGTTTCCTCTCAGTCCATCTACTAACGCCTCCGCACCTTCATCGCCAATATTCATATCTTCGAGGAAAAGAGTCTCTAATGGGCAGGCAGAGGAGAACAGATGCGACAATGCCCTCAATCCTGCTGCCGTAATGGACAGATTCCTTGAAAGTGCCAATAGTTGCAGAGTGGTAGCATTTGTCAGCGCTGCTACCAAAGTTTGCAAGCCTTCGTCATCTAAATCATCATCATCGTGGAAAACCTGTTCTAGGTGCAACGCTGCCACCCTAACGATCGCTCCCAGTGACACGCATCCATCTCTTCCTATCAAGACGTTTCCTGAGACACTGAATGACTCCAAAGACGAATAGCCTGTCAGTGCTGCAGTTATCTCGGCCAGTGCCTCACTGCTTAGATTGTTCCGGCTGAGAACGAACCTAGTCAAATTTTTGTGTTGACGCCGGCTAAGCGCCATTGCGAGATTGCTTGCATTCTCTAGCGATATATCGACATTCCACAATTCAAGCGCTCTGAGGTTTCTGCTATTTATGATGAAGGGGCTCAAGCTGCTAATATCGATGTCACAACGCCTGATATCAAGACGTTCAATGGATTGATTGCGACAGAGACTCTCCATGAAGGCATCAACTTCATCTTCCTCTTCAGGTAGGCAGTACAGATTGAGTCCACGTATCTGCTCATTCTTGCCAATGAAATAGCCAAGCCATCCCCAATCGTCGCCCTCCTCGGAGCAGAAGTATTCACCACAATCAGAATCATAGTCCGCTATGAAGAGATCTTCATTCTCATCCCATGTATCATCTCGTAGCCTCCTAAGAATCTCTGCGTTCTTCTTGGAGGAAGTGATGCACTTCAAATCGATGATATGAGCAAGCATGTCATAATACTTCTGATCTCTCCTACTCAGATTTTCTTCGACACACAGCGACTCTAATTGCTTGTACCCACTCAGTGCTGCAATTATCTCTTCCAACGCTTCATTGCTGAGATTGTTGTATTTGAGAGATAATCTAGTCAAAGATTTGTGTTGACGCTGGATAAGTGCTACTGCAAGTCTATGCGCACAATTAAATCCTAGATCGACTTCAAACAATCGAAGTTGTTTGAGGTTCGTATTGTGTATGATGAACGGGGCCAGTCTCTCAATGATGGAATCTCCCTCAATTTCATGATGGAAACGAAACTCTTCAATCGACCGGTTGTGCTTCATACCCTCCATGAATGCATCAACTTGATCACGATCTTTGGGTAGGCAGTACAAATGGAGGTCGCGTATCTGTTTGTTCCTTCCAATGAAATAGCCCAGCCATCCCCAATCGTCGCCTTCCTTGACAATAAAGAAGTCTTCAGAATCATAGTCCATGATGATGTAGAGAGCCCCTTCCTTCCCCTCTATAGAGGCAAGATTATCGTCTCGTAACATCCTTAGAATCTTTGCGTTATGCGCTGAAGACGTGATGTCCTCAAGCTTCACATCTTGTGCACGCACGTCATAGTAATTATTATCTCGACTCTCCATATCTCCGTATCGCTATTTTGCTAGATAATTAATGATGATAAAGAAATAAGCAGACTATTAGAATCCCGAGCGTTCATCAATAATTTATCACGAATATCACGCAATACATTCTGAGTGTGGCAGTGGAAGTTAACATGCCCAAGTTGTATCCCCCCTCATCAATAGAGTCCCATCGCTGCACTTACAAATTTAGTGGCGAAACTCCTGCCTGAGGATATTAGCTATCCACACCACAGCAAGCCCACAAAGCTGAAGCGCAAGTGGCAAGTCTTGGCAAGCCGTCAGAAGATAGAAATCGGTTCTTTTTCGGGGCGAGCGGGGAAGAGAAGAGAGCAGATCCAGTCGTAAGAAGGGAATACCGTACGTTGACCGGCGTTCTTCCTTTGGTCCCAAAGAAAGTACTTGTGACACTGATATGTACTTACTTCGAGGCCACCCGCCCCATTCTTCATAAGGTAGTGCTGACGTATCGTGGAGACCGTGCTCGGTGCTCGAGAGCCTTCATCATCCTGCACCGCAACCTTAGCGGTCTACCGTCCACTGCGTGCTGTTGCTGTGGTCTTTTTTTTTTCGCGGCGGCTCAGGAATCTTCCGGAATGGAACCTCTAGATTTTTTCTGTGAAAAATGAAACGGAGTATCAACCGCTACCGCCGAACAACAGAGGTGTCAGAAGCTTCAAGCGGGGATTGGCTCGCCAATGACGTGTGGATGAATACATCTCATCTTCCATTATTAGTGCATTCATCATTCATCAGCATCGCTCTCCTCCATAGTCCATAGGCTTGGCAACAAAATACCAAACACATCACATCCAATGGCGATGCTACTAAAGTACAGAGAATCTCAAAAGAAGGCAGCATCATTACTTCCCACTTCTTCAGATGTCATGCCCTTCCTTCCACCATCGGACCGACCAAAAGTTCATAGTCCCGTCAACATTTCACGTCGCTTCACTTCTCTGGAAGTGTTACCCGCACCGGAACCTGAGAAGCGCAATGTCATCGGACAACAGAAGCACACTGTTGAAATTCGCTCAGGAGGAGTTATTGCCTTTCGTGTCCCTTTGTATCAAAAGATGTTGGTGGGTGGTATTTCTGGAGTGATTGGATTGTCTACAGTATTCCCGATTGACTTGATCAAGACACGTCTTCAAATCTCCGATGTTGGTTTATCTTCAGTGTGTCGTGATGTGTTTGCAAAACACGGATTCAGTGGATTCTACAGAGGATTAGGAGCTACGGCCATTATGGTATTCCCTGAGAAGGCATGCAAGTTGGGCGTCAATGATTATTTACGTGATGTGTTTTGCAACTATGATAGGAATAAAGAGACTGTTGTACAACAGGTGATGGCTGGTGCTCTGACAGGAGTGATACAGGTAGCAGTGACAAATCCTATGGAGATTATGAAGATTAGATTGCAAACGGCAGAGTCGGCGACTGTGTCACCTCTACAAGCTTTGAGAGAACTTGGATGGAAAGGATTGTATAATGGAAGTGGAGTCACATTGTTAAGAGATGTACCTTACAATGTAATCTTCTTCTTGAGCTACATTGAGATCAAAAGGGCTCTAACATCACCAGAGGGTGAAGTGTCTAGAGCCCGAATTCTTGGGTCTGGAGTAGCTGCTGGAATGCTAGCAGCGTTTTTCGGTACTCCTATGGATGTTGTGAAGAGTAGGATCCAAATGCGCAACAGTCCATACACGAACGGTGCAATTGACTGTGCTAAGCGACTCTACGCTGAAGGTGGATACGGAATGTTCTTTCGTGGAGCCTTCCCTCGCATGGCAGTACAAGGTCCTATGTATGGAATTGCGTTGCTCTTCTTTGAACTTCAATCTCAGTATCTTTCTTCATGACACGCGGCGATTAGGAACAGAGGGTGGAAGAAGTTATTTGTTGTTTTTGTTTTACTTTTTGTGGTCGCTTTTATTATAATATTTGTTGCGTAACAATATGATGATGATAATAATAATGATAATAGAAGAGGAATATGAGCGAAGTAGAGTTATATATTCCTTAGCACTATTCTTATTGTTTCATGTTCAACTCTATTCGACCACTCCCCGACCTAAAAGCTCCTACGCAGCCATGATCCTTCACAGATACGTTAATGATCATCTTTTGACTCAATAGCTGACTTATGCACGCAGCCAACTAATCACACATCATGGCAGTTTAGACAGTAGCAGGCTCAGCACCATAGAACACATTCACAAGACTCGCTTTATCTCCAGTTGCAGCCTCGTATTCATTCTTTGTGGCTTCCTTCCCCTTGACAACACTATCGACAAAGAGAGTGGAGAACTTTCCAATCACATCACGCACCCATGCACCAGCATCATGTGAAGGACACGCTGGGCACCCATCACTAGCGAAGATGCAATGAGTAATTTGATTGCCGAAGTTCCTTAGGTTGATGATTTGCATCATGACACGGTTGCTATTTGAAGTGATGTTGTATGCAGCCAACCCAGCTTGGTCAAGGGTTACCCCACAAGTCTGAATTGTAAAACCCATGGCAAATGTTGGGCATTCAATCTTTAGTGCAGGGACACCAGCGCCTCTTCCAAGCGGATCACAACCCATGTACCCAGCGGGTTTGAAGCTGAGATCTCCGCCATTCTCCTGCATGGCTTCGATGGCACTATAACCACCTGCAGAGTGTCCACCGACGAAGATCGTGGCGCTAGGTGATACGATGTCACCTAGGCGTTCTTTGATGTTGGCTTGAATATCATTGAATGCCTCGGCTGTTTTTTCTCCAGAAAGCTTCACAATGCTGCCGGGGCTGTTGTCGACGGTAACGAACATTGTTGATTGACCAGCTACACAGTTGGCGGCGAGGCCAGCGTAAGCGGTGCATGACATGGCGGTGCCGACAACGAAGAGGATTACGACCTTGGCTTGGCTCTTATCGGACACAACGCTGCTATCACATGTGGTTTGATAATCGTAGCGTGGCTTTGTCGACCTTCCTAGAATTGATGTCGAGCCTACGGACTGAGCTCCCGAGTTGATGATGTTGGTGGTAGACATGTTGTTGATGATGCTTTTGTAATGTTGTTGCTGTTCTGTTGAAGTACTTATTATGATTGGTAATGACGAAGAGGTCCTGGCTCTCAGTGCACGGCTCACAGTCTTGGAGGCGTCTTGGATTGTGCGTGTCTCCTCTTGCCTTGTTGACGCCCTTTTCCTTGTTGGCAGGCCACGCACGGCTCAGCGTCTTGGTTCTTGGTTGGGTGGATTTTGCCTTTTTGCCGCCCCTTTTCATTCCTTCGCAAGATCCATCTTCAAGTCAAGATGGTCAAAAGACACCCCTCTGAAAAAGACACCCCCCTCATCTTGAGAAGACTAGAGGAAAACAGAGCTGGGGCAACCGAAGATTTTTTCTTCCTTCTTCGATTCATGAGATGAATGCAATGAATGGACGGACCCTATCCTACTTATCTAAAACATATAATTGTACAACAATTATTAATCAAGTCATCGCATCGATAGATAGACTAAACAGGCAAGCTTAATAGCAGCAGTAGTAGCAACAGAGCAATTGCCGAAGAAAAAAAGTGTCCAAAATAACGAGAAGCCAAAAAATGACAGAGAACGATCCACAGCCACAAATTGCAGGTGTAGATGAAAATGACTCAGCTCATGACAATGCAACAGCCACCGCTGATACTATAGCCGCAGAGGCTGAAGAGGCTACAGTGGATGAGGTGGCAGTAAAGCCGGAAGAAATGATGCAACAAAATGACTCTGGTTCTCCCTTCATGATCGATACTGCTGAGTCTCTTAAAAGTAATGACGACGCTGCAGAAGACAAAAAGGAGGCAGCAACCGATAATAATAACGCCACCAAAACAGAAGAAGAAGGGGAAGAACAACAACAACAACAAAAAGTAATTAAAAAGGTAGTCCCACCCCTCCCACTCGACTGGACCAAAATGGCCGAATGCAACGAACAAGAAGACATCGCCCCCGCCGATGCAATTCGTTACCCCTGGGATGTCATGGAATTCCCACTCCCCCCTGACCAATCGGAAACACATTTAACCATTGTCGGCACGGCTGGACAAAAGATTACACGAATGGGGAGCAATCTTGACGAATATGTCTCGGATAATTTGACACATCTTGTGCTGCGAAGTCATTTGATTCGGACTATGGAGGGGGTATCCAAATTGAAACATTTGGAATTGTTAGAGTTGTATGATAATATGATTGATGAGATTAATGATTTATGTCCTGGTGAAGTAGTGGACAAGGGTGAAGATGAAGAGGAGGACGATGGTCTACCCGCAAAGAATTTACGTGTTCTTGATATCAGTTACAATGTCATTCGTGATATGAATCCAATCTCACAATGTCTCAATTTGCAAGAGTTGTATATTGCTCAGAACAAAATTAAGAGTATACGTGGGATAGGACAATTGACACAATTGCGTAAAGTTGATCTGGGTGCCAATCGTATCCGTTTCATGGAGGAAGAGGAACTATCTGGATTGATCAATTTGGAAGAGTTGTGGTTGGGGAAAAACAAGATTGAACACATTGGTGGAATATCCAAATTAACCAAACTACGTCGTCTTGATGTACAGTCGAATCGATTGACTAGTATTGAAAACTTGGAGGGGCAAGTGGACACATTGGAAGAACTTTATTTGGCACATAACGGGATTGATGTGGAGGGTGCCAAATGTCCAACTGGACTTGCGTTGCCATTCAAACAATTGAATACTATTGACATGTCGAGGAATCGTCTTACGGATACATCACCGTTTGCTCATTTGACTTCGTTGAATGAGTTGTGGATATCAGGAAATGATATCAAGACATTTGATGATGTGGAATATATTAGATCATTGGTGGAATTGGATGGAGTGTATCTGGAGTATAATCCTGTGGCGAGTGATTTTGAGTATCGGAAGAAACTTGTGGAGATCGTTCCGAATTTGACGCAGATTGATGCCACGATGGTTGGAGGGATAGGTCAGCACGGATACTTGACTGGTGGTGGGAGTGGGGACAATTTATTGGAGAGGATGAGACAGATGCAGGATCAGGTGATTCAAAAGGCTGCGGCTGAGACGGAGGCGAGTGGGTCGAAAGAAGATGAATAGAAGAAAAAGGCAGCATGGTTGAGTTATGTAGTGTTGTTGTCGTCCCTATGCAACTGCGATTAATTAAATTTACGTTATCTGCTTAGTGTTCGTTCATCATGGACCTTATCTCTGCCAACCTCTTCTCCAGAATCATTTGTTCTCTTGCTATACTTTCAAGGTTACGCTTTGCTTCTGCATCTGCCGCTGTCACCTCATCTGTAGTTCTAGTTGCAGTAGATGAAGCAGGAAGAGAATGAGGATGAGGTGGTGGACCAGCCATCCCTATTAGTCCGCATTGTATTCCAAATTCCGGTAGCTGAACTGCTGTAGCAGGAACATGATGTGCACTTGAAGCAATATCATTGTTACTATCTCTTCTTGTACTGCCTGATAATGCACCCAAAATCATTCGTCTTGACTGTTGTGTCTGTGACATTGCATCTTGTAATTCATCGTAGTTGCTTCGGTTGCTCAGTGTGGTGCTGTCGCAACTGATCGTGGCATCTCCATAATGAGGCGCTTCTGAGCCACTACCAATCATCCTGTGGAAACGTGATGACTGCTCATCCATGCTACGAAAGAACGAGGTGGGTGATGAGGAATCCTGACTTGATGCTGGAGGCATTGATTCAGAAAGGCTTGTCCGTCGAGGATCTTGATTATGACTCAACGTCTGACATTTGTTAATGGCCATTGATTCAGGGAGGCTTGTCCGTCGAGGATCCTGATGACTCAGCTTTTGCCAGTTGTTTATGAACTCTACACTGGAGCGGTGAGTTGTAGGACAGCTTTTTGTCCTGTCCATGAGATTATGCCCTGTTGCTCCAATAGTAGCAACAAAGGAGGATGAAGTTTGATCCGCTAGCGATAGCATATTATGGGATTCCTCGATATTGGTGCTACTATCAAAGGTCATGCGTGCACGCTTATAGGAGCCTAATCGATCGTTCCTATCTTGATCATTATACAGCATGGTAGGAGATGCCGTTGCACACGTAGTAGGCGGCTGACAGAGTGTGTTGGTCGTCAAATCAATTACTGCTGGTTCAGTGGCCGTCAAATCAATTACTGCTTGATGAGAATTGGACGACTGTGACTTCGACTTTAAAGAGGAAGATGAGGAGCATGACGCCGAGTAGTTGTTTATGTTACTAACATGCACATCACCTGATGACGCCAACTCCACCCCGTCCTGTCGAGCAGCACGTAAAGCAGTTTGGACATCGATCCCAAACATCCTTTCGTCAGAGCGAACGTCATCGAATGAGGATTTGCGTTTAAAGTCGCTTCTCTTTGGGCGATATGCCGTTGATGATGTTGCTCCCTGTGACGACCGTGAACGCTCGAAATCCTGCTCGAAAACGTCGGTAGTTTGCAACCATTCTTCGAGTTCTGTTTGAGATACTTCGTCGTTGAGATGGTCCATCATGATTGGCCAGATGGTCTTCGTCGTCGATCGACTTTACTTTATGAGCCACACCGAACACACCGCTTCCTCTTTTTGTTGATGGTCGCCTAATCGTAATCGTAATGACCCGATTTTGGTTTGCAGATTAGCAGGAATCGTGGCTATCGCTATGATTGTAGAACGAACCCTGAGCGTGTTTATGACCTCTTGGGGTTGCCGGTTGCCCGAGAGATTATGTATGCTCAATAAATGATGAGCTGAATCACAGCACAGCTGAATCATTCACTTGTCACCTTGTGAAAGTCGTTCACTTTCACTTGTGAATTGTGAAAGAGAAGCAGCTACATACAACCTTTCCTTTCACGACCACAAGTAGATTTTGTCTGTCCAACGTATATGAGTATATCTAATAAGTCATCAATCTAAAATGGTACAGACGTTATCATTGCATTTTAGTACCAGTCGTCGCAACGACACCCAACTCTTCATTCACGGATAACTTCGCTCTTGCTTTTCAGACGAGGAGAGGAACAGCTTGGGTTTCGCGAGAGGCGACGAAAGAAGTCCAAGCATTGTCTTTACATGCCAGGAGGAAACGCAACAAAACCAAAGAAACAAAAGCAGGCAGCTTTGACCAAGCAGCATCAGTAGGGGGGCACTTGAAACACAGATAGCGCAGCTGCAGAATGACTTTCGCTTGCCGTAACCGAAACACGCAAACCGCTGAGCCGAAGTGAAGTGTTGTGTTTATGCTTGGGCATGGACATTGATTGGCATGGACTAGACGTATCTTGTGAGAGGATTTTATCAAGAGTATGATTACGCATCAATAATTTGATTCAAATCTTGTGAGAGGATTTTATCAAGAGTATGAGTACACATCCATAATTTGAAGCAACACGTGTTCATGGCAAAGAGCTCAAAATATTAAGATGAAGATGGAGTAAGCATGGACAAGAAGTAAGTATCTTGATCTTCTACTTGTATGTACATACTCTAAGTTAATCAGATAGATTGACTTTCTTCCATTAGTGTTGAGGCCAAATATCTGTATCCTACAAATGAATATTCTATTTGTCTATTGTTCCATATGTATTCATATTCAACTATTGATTTCTAGGGAGATGACAAGAGCTGACGATCACGACTCCTTTTCTAAACTCTCCACCCCTGTTACAAAATCATCAAGTTCAGGGAAAATCTCAGCCCAAACTAAATCCATAATCATATATGCCATACTTTTCAATACAACTCGGTTCTGGAGCATCTCGTGCAACATGTCAAGCCCCTCATCCGTGTGCTTCCCCAGAACAGTCTTTAGTTGATCGGGGAACATCTTCTCAAGTATCTTCTTAGAGTTGCGTTTCAAGTCTAGCTGCTGCTCCTCCGTCAAATCCGGGCCTTTCGTGTAAAAGACTCCATCGGGCCAAAACATTTCTACCAAATAATATATCCAGCCAGAGATCCACTCTCCGTTCATGTATGTCAAATGCATCTGAGATAGCATCGCTTGGAAGTCTTGCGCAGATGCTACAGCGACTGACATTGTTTTGAGAACGGAAATTACCCTCGAGCGGAAGAAGGAGGCGTTGTCGAGATCGAACATGTATCGCAGCAATCTGAAGATAGATCGTCTCACTTCTTTTAGGCGTATTTCGCCCGCTCGGATCATCGAAAGCCGTTTGGCCGCACTGTTATATTTGGTCTTTGCAGATGTGGGTGTCTCCCCTGTCGGCGCGGGTGTTGCTTCCAACTTCAAAATTGTTGTGTGTTCTTTAGTTGACTCTAGTCTGGGAGAAGTTGCGGCTTCCAACACCACCGGCTTAGCCGTTGGAATATCGATTACCTTTTCACCCTTCACGCTATGCTTCTCTTCGACGATGCCAACTTTCAACTTTTCTGTCACAAGTTCTACGCGCTTAATGTCTTCCCGACCGTAGGAGTCATCTAGTTGCGCGTTCCCACCCGCTGGAAAGATGGGAGTATATGCTCCAAGGAATTTAAGCAATTCTGGACACTGACTAAGCAAATTGTTTGGTGACACCAAATACTGGAGATATTCATCGAGATGCTTCTTTCTCCTCTCCGTCACCTTTTTTGTGCTGAGGCCGGGTAATGCACCTGCTTTTGTTGCATGAGATAGCGACGGTACCAAGGGACCCCTCCCACGCTCGCTGGTTGCATTGACTCCTCCAAGGGCTGATGTGACATTACCGACCACTGATGACGCTACACCGGCTAACTTCGTCCCAGTAGTTCCTGACGACTCCGTCTGGGCAACTTGACCTTTAATGTGCTTGTGAAATACAGAGAAATCTCGTAAAGAACGCAGTACAGTCCATTCTTCGCGAAAGTATCTCGCTTTGTTACTGCTCGTCGTCTTTCCCGACGTGTCAGCACTATCTCCGGCAAGGTCATCATCCTCATCTACACCGATGTACTCAGCAATTGCAGTGCATCGAATCTTGTAAAGAATGATGGAAGGTGAAAGAAGATCAAACTCGGAAGGTGCCTTGGCCTCTACTGTGCCGATGATATTCGTATTTAACCCACGCAATATCGTTGGATATCTAGGATTTAACAATCCATTCCGACTCAATTGTCCCCGATCAATATGATTCATTCCTAGACGAAGGTCTCGAAGCAATACAGACTGATGCTCTTGACGACGGCTGTTTGCATATTGAAGGAGAATTAAAGTTGGCTGAAGCCATTCGTCTGATTTCGTCTTCGCAGATGATCTTGCAGAACCACCTCTAATACAATAGTTGAGACAAAGCAACTGTGCCTCTTGTTTAGCCGACTTGACATACAGTGCTGCGCGGATAAAAGATGGCCGGTAATGTCTGGCTTCTTCTTCCGTGCCCTCTTTCGTTGGCGATCCACTGCTATTATTTGACTTGTTGGCACGTAAAAGCACAAGCGGAGTTCCCTCGGTACTGACCTGTACTTTGAAGTCGGTAGTAAATGTGGAAGAATCAGAATCACTCATGTTCAAACCGCGTGCACCACGTGTAATGATGGCAGCAGACATCGACGCATCACTAAGTTCCAAGGCGCTTGCATCTGCTCTATGCGAGGCCGCATCGTGGACAATAAACTTCTTTCCACCCAAGTCAACGATGGGTCGTCCAAAAAGAGATGATCTATAAACAAAGTCGAGAGCTTTTCCAGTGCGTGGAGTCGCGGCAAAATCAGTCGGCTCCATCAATGGGCTGCTGAGAATGCCACCCACTGCAATTTTCAGACAGGCGTGTCTGAGCTTTTGAAACTCTTCTGTTAGTACAAATTCGTTGTTTTCATTTGCACGACCATCTAATGTACGGATGTCTTTAGCAACTGATACTGAAGCAGTTCTATCGCTAGGATAGTACTTCAACAAGCACTGACGAAGGTATCGTCCGCCGTAGAATCGTCTAAAACAGAGGAAAAGAATCAAAGGGTAAGACGTTGGTAGTGCAGTAACTCCATCAATATTGAAGAAGCCATAAGTATATACTTACTTTGTCTTTGGATGAATAGCCGGTTCTTCATACATGGCAAAATAAATTTTGCATGCAAGGTTTGGATTGCGCTGATCTCTGTGAATTCCTGCAGGCTTCAGAGGCTTCGCCTGGACACGTAGTAAAAATGATGAATCTTCGTCTGGAACTTCTAGCTTCCTTCTGTACGAAACACCTTTCACAGAGATGTTCGCTGCCGGTTCCAATGACCTTGATTCAGCATCGAGCATCGGACACGGTTCAATTCGCATCTCGCTAGTGTATGTGTAAAAGAAACGTGCAAGGTGATGAAGTTCTCTATGCAACATTGCATCTTTGTCTTTGATACCTCTGGCCCTGCAAAAGAACTCTATTTTCTCCATACCAGTGATTTCTTTCACCCAGGACTCGTGACGCCGCTCTCTTTCGGACCTTAAACTTGAGGCGAAAGTCGAGTTTTTGCTGAAATCCAAGTATGCTGGAGTACTGTGATTCTTATTTTGGGCCTGGAAAGCAATGTTTGCACTGAACGGTCGCTTGTTTGTACTAGAAGAGCTCTCGTCAAATGGGATGTGAAATGATTCCGATGCCGACTGTGCAAAACGAGCTATGCGACTAAAGTTCTGCGCTGATTTCGCTCTCATGGAACCTACCATTGATTTCTGTCCAAAAATTCCTTGCGAGAAAAGAGGCTCTTTAGCTAGTGAGCGGCCACGCCTTTGAGGGAACGGATCATCCTGCTTTTGGCCAAAGTCATTTTGAAAGGACTGCATCAAAATTTCAAAGCCACTACCAACGAGTATGCATTGGCTGGAAAGTACTGAATGTGTGTCCACCAAAATTTCAACACCATCCAGCTGCCGTAGCAGTCGAGTGAAGTCACTGGCGTAATTCTCTCTTCTTAGGAAAGCATTGCTGTGATAGAATGGAACCAAAATCGACTTCTTTGCGTGTGCAATAATGGACAAGACCTTGAAAGCTTGTCCAGTGTGCAACCACGCTGCAATCAAGGTGCGTAATGTCGAAAGCGCATTTGGCTTTGGAATGATGAATGAGTTCTGAGTACCGTCATCAAAAGATGCATCATCAGCACACTCATCTTGCTCGGTATCTAGAATCAATTTCTCAAATGCATCAATGTCACCTGTAAGTTCCATCAGCGCTGCAGAGAGGGTAGCGTGCTGATGCCCAGTAGAAGGCGCTGTGGCCGAGGTTATCTCTTTCTCGTAAATTTCTACCTCAAAGTCGTCATCATATTCCTGTTCCATCACTGATAGATCATCATGATCAGTGCCTGAAACAGCCATCGACATTCGTTTCCGCTCCGATCGAGCACCAAGCAATAGTGCAGCTTCAATCACGAGAACAAGATGTTTCACAGCTTTCCGGCAGTTCGATTGGTCCCAATCTACCAAAATATCTTCATTGCGCTCACGAGCGTAACGACAGTCCTCAAAGTCAATGAATCTACCCAACTCGATAATGGACATTGAAAGCAAAGTAATGATTTGTTCAGCATCATTGCACATCGTATCATCCACGTATTCCTCTTCAAACAATGTTTCGTCCATTTCTGATCTTACAGATCCATCCCCGGTAATGATTTCTTCCACTACACCATCAACAATTGCATCGAGAGTTTGTGTCTTGTCGTCACTTTCACCGCTGTTGACAGGAAGTAATCCACTCAAGCTGTCATGGGCATGTCCGTCTAAATCCGAAACAACTGATTGGTTGGTACAAACGAGTGCGTCTTGACTATCCCTCCTCAGTATTGCGTCGGAAGCAGTACCATCCGCCGCAGTTTCGTCATTCTTCGTAGTAGTAGAAGAAGCAGCAGCAGCAGCAGCATTGTCACCCTCTGCCCCTCCATCTTCTAATAAACTCAGTCCTTTAATCAACCACCCATTCACATAATCAGGAGTAAAACACCCCATCGACGGACACAGCACACACGACGCCAGCATTTCCACTAACATCGTCCTCACCACCGAAGATTCAATTTCATTCTTGGGCACTACCAATTTGGCAACCTTACTCGCCAAGACACGATTGTAATCCAATTCACATTCGGCAATCAATGATGACTCGGGGGATAATAACCGATTTTCCAATATTGCATCTTCATCGGTATGTCCTCTTTGTCGATTCCAATCATCATTTCCTTGGTGGGATGGGCCTGGAGGACAATCTTTGCCCAGTGGATCGGCAAATAGGAGGGATGGGACATCCATCCCAAATGTTAATGCTGCGTGGAGACGCCCAGCGAGGAGGTATTCACGAATGATGGCAATTTCAGATACATCATTACTTTCCAATTCCTTTTCAGTATTGGTGGGCATGTTGTTGTTGATGTTGTTGTTATTGCCCGACAATGATGCCATTCCCGAGGACACCGACCCTCCCAACCCACCACCACCACCACCCTTCACTTCCCTCATCGCCTCCAACTGTCCCCTCCGCCACTTCTCCCTTTCCACAACAATCCTCCTCCGTTTCTTCTCTAACGCCACCTGTTTCATCTCACGATACACACGTAAATTCTGTGCCAAAATGTGAGGAAAGTGCAATAGGAATAATTCCAAAATATTGACATTTTCAGAGGAGCGTGTGGCCATCATTCCGAGTAGGTATGCAAATGCTGTGTAGAGTGAGTCTATGAATGGGGAGGATTGTGTCCCGGTGGTGGTTAGGACCATGGTTCGTTGTTGTTGTTGTTGTTGATTTGTGTTGTGTGAATTGGATGATGGAGAATGGAACTGCATAGGGTGATTGAAATATTCGTGGATCAACCGCAGCGGCGGCGGCTGTGGAGGAGGATAGTGAAGTGAGTGATGTTTGTAGTTCCACCGAGTTGGAAGTGCGAGGTCGGATTGTGGATGTGTTGTTGTTGGTAGCTCAGAAGCGGAGCGTGCAAGTCCACCACCCCTGCTACTACTAAGAGCGGTTGCAGCAGCAGCAGTTGATCCAACAGTAGTACCAACCTCGGAGGATGGTGTAGTACTAGTAACACTCATTTGCCTCCGCTTTGTCACACTCTCTGACCCCGACGGTGGTGCCGTCGATGGTCGATTACTCCCTTCTCTATTCCCACTAGACAGCACCAACTCTTTCTCCTCAACTCCCACTGCCCCCGGTGCTGCCGTCGCTGCCGTCGCTGTACCATCCACCACTCCAATAGACGAAGGATCAGTATAAACCACATGCTCATCCACCTTGGAATACCAACTACTCACATAATCCCGTAATACAAACTCTGTCAACTTTGCCAACGAGTCATTAATTAAAGGTGATAAATTCGGCCACATTCTTCTCATTTGTGTGGATGCATTTGTGCCCTTGTCAAATCTGTAAATGCTCACTCTCGGCTGCTGTTGCTGCTGCTGTGGTTCTATGGCATCATCAACTGTTGTCTTCAGCATACCATCCTGCTCCATTTTTTTCTGCAACAACAATGAGCGCTTGGCATCATTGGCACTCCTAACATCCACAGCCTGCTCCCCCCGTACCATTTGAGCACGCATCATTCCATTATCGACAGTGTAGCCTGCCGATTTCATTAGTGAATGGTAGGAATTTGCATCTTCCATTAGGAGGGAGGTGTTGTGCTCTTTTAAATTGGGTTTGCTGTTGGAAGAAGTTACTGTGTTGTTGGTTTTGGTTGTTCGTCGGTTGTAATTGTCTTCACCTATAGTACCATCTCTATTACCACCACCAGCACCACCGTTAGTGTCAAGCTGAGCATCCGAAAGCACATCATAAACATGTCCCGCCAATCCCAACCCCAAACCAATCCCCAACGTAATCCCCACTATTCGCAATAATGCCTGCCAGATGTTGAGAAGGAAGGATGATAGGCCACCAATTGTCATGAGCCATATCCAGCCTGCTGTTGACATTTTCACATCACTGCTGTTGTTGTAGTGGTGGTGGTTGGAATGGGCAATGATAGAACTGGCTAGAATGGGCAGTATGACAAAAATTACCACTTTGCGAAATAGAGTGGAATTTTGTCGTGTGTCGTATTGTTGTTGGATGAGTGTTCGTATGGACCATGCTGTTTGTTCGAGTGCTTCTCTCATGGTTAGATACTTAGGGTGGTGTGGTGCTGTGTTATTGCCGTTGTGAAGAGGGTGGGGTGGGGTCATTGACTCGGCATCATGGGGCAGTTTTGACATGGTCTTTGAGTTTGGAGCAGAGATTTTGCAGACCATCACCTCTCTTTCCCGCCCTTATTGTACGTAGGAATCAGTTGTTCACCGCTCAAACATCGCCAACAGACAGAACTTTCACTCAGAGGGGATTTGATACAGAGATTAAGACAAGCTTCATGTTGGTCCAAGGCAGTGCTAATCATTTTCATCATATCATCATCACCATTATCTCGGGCGAGAGCAGTGTGAGTCGTATGTGACTTGCGTGTTGAATTTTGTGTGCTTCGGCTTCATTCGACATGAAGATGAAAAAGAGCCCCGTGTTGCGTGGCGTTGGCGATACCTCTGCATACTGCGGCTGCTTTCACATATGTTTTTGACACACTAACAGATTTTCTTCTTCTTAAACAGAAACAATGAAGAAAGATAATAAGCATGCGAGGGCTCCAACAAGCCGGGATGTCACGTCCAACGCTCACAACGCAGCCCTACTTGACCAAATCCGCCGTAATAACACCTTGAAATTGTCAATTGTAAGCCGGGATGTTGCCGCTTATAACTACAACATTAGGTTCACTGTAGACGATGGTGACGATATGTACTGGTTGGGATATTTTATCGGCAGGTGTACTTCGCTACTTAATCTTTGCATCAGCGGAGAAGAAAGTGGACGAGATCGAGATGCGTTGATGAGGGGAGTGAATTCCAATAGATCAGTTGAAGTCTTTGAACTTTATGATCATTTGGATTTTGATATTAGCCTTTTGGATAATTTCTGTGCAAACAACCCCAAGCTGGAAAGTCTCACTCTTGATGGCAATGATATTGGGGATAGTGGAGTCGCAACGCTCATGAAGTCATTGGCCAATCACCCTCAATTGAATAATCTCTCCCTGGGCAGCAACAATATTGGTAGAGTTGGATGCGTCGCACTGAGTTCTATGCAAAGTTGCACAAGTGGTTTTGGTTGGGTTGTCCCATGCTTGGTACAGCTCGATCTGTCATATAATCGGATTGATGATACAGGTTTAGAAGCTTTAGCTTCAAGTCTAGCAAGCAGCACCACTCTCAAAAGGTTGAATCTTTCATCAAACACATTCATCACGTCGTCGGGATTGAGATCTTTGTCTGCTCTTCTTCACTCCGAAAAAAACTGCATATTGGAAGATCTTCATCTAGAATCAATGCCCATTGGTGATGATGGGGCAGATGCTTTAGCGGCCGGATTGACAGGCAATGTGTCCGTCAAGCGCTTGATGTTTAGCTCTGATGTAGCAGGTAGTATTACAGAGTTGGGATGG
Source organism: Skeletonema costatum (assembly GCA_018806925.1). Lineage (NCBI taxonomy): Eukaryota > Bacillariophyta > Thalassiosirophyceae > Thalassiosirales > Thalassiosiraceae > Skeletonema > Skeletonema costatum. The sequence continues at coordinate 294,553 of JAHBBA010001024.1, read as the reverse complement.
TCATCTTTCTCCAGACTCCTTGTGACGCATCAAGTATCAACAGTATACACAAGTCAAACCATACTCTGGAACAAATTGGCGACACAGTGATGACAGCCGTTCCGCGTGGCCATGATCTTCGTCATTATCTGATGTTGAACAAATCCGCAAACCTCCATCGAACTGCACAGATCAAGATACTCATGCATAATATCGATCTTGATATCGAGCCTTTCTACGTTTACAACCTAAAGTTTCTTCCACTGTTGGTGCATTGGTTCGAAAGTGGTACATTCTGCAGGAACCATTTGAAATCAAAAGAATCTTTGCGAACGTTTCGCAGTAGAAAGCTTTCCGTAGTTTACAAGTTTGTTAGAAGCATGCCGATGTTGGTAGCTGATGCTCACTGGAATCGCATGCTAGGCGTCGTCCATTTGAAGAAGAAGATGATTTGTGAGAAGAAAGATATAATTCATGAAAAGAAACGAAAGTTAGATTTGGAACTTCAAAAGCTGTGCGAGGATGCTCAGAGACTTGGAGAGGATGAGATGTCGCTATTGAAAAGAGTTAGGCACTGATTGGAACGTATTCTTGACAGGTAGAAGAGAGAAAGGGCGCAGGAGAGGTTGAGAGGAGGAGACTTCATGAGCAATATCTGCTACATTCGTAGAAATAAGAGACATAATACTTGCATTATCTCTTCAAGTAAATGCGAGGGATTGTCCGAGATTGTTATGATCTCGAAGTTGAAGACTGAAGTTGAAGACAAGGCATGCGTAAAGAGTATTGTATGCATCACTTAATGATCACTTCTTCAGCACAAAACATTAGATAATACCGAACAGCTTTGATATGCGGTTCCTAATCACCGCATATCTCATAGAAAGATACATACTGAGAGTAAAGATCGAAGAGCTCGAGAGATAGCACAAGGCACAAGGACCTGCTGGATGAGCGATCTGTTAGACCGATTATCGATATCCAATGCCAACCAACGATGAATACCAGAAAAGAGAACTATCAACTGTGTACAAATTCATTCGCGGGATGCCGCTATTAGCCTGAGATGGTTACTGGAATCAAAGGTTGAATATTGTCCGTTCGAAGAGATGACAGTTGCAGCTGGACCTTCAAATGCTGGAAGATTATGAGCAATGCTTGTTGAAGAGACTTAGACGCTAAATATGATTCGGAGGGGAACGTGAGTAGCATGGAAGGCCTGCATTGGGAAGTTCAATGTGAACAAACATTTTGGGAAGTTCAATGTGAACAAATATTATTGGGATGCCGGTGTTGGCTACAATCTTCAAAGTAAAACATTCAGATAGACGCGGGGGAAGCGGGAATTCGAGAGCAGGGAAGATTCAAACACACAGGATACTTCTGCTTTTATCATTTAAATGTTTTGTCCACCAATTCATCTGTTCAATTGCCTACAATATGCCATTATTACCATTCATGCTGTTAGAATGCTTGTTATGCAAGAACGCTCCTGAAGAGCCACGGCGGATCAGTGCAAGTGAGCGTGGAGTGGAAATCCCCCTGGTCCTCTGCAGAAGTTCAGCAAGCAACGCGCTAGCTGTCGAGTCAGCCCCAGCACTTGGTCCTTGGATAATAAGTGGGTAACGTTCATGTCGCCGTGTAAAGAAGCGGACACAAGAACATCCGGGAGGAGAAACTGCGAAAGCATGGTGGTTTGGCACCTCCGAAATCCGAATCTGGACACTTTTTGACTTGACATCAATACTTGCTATGCTTCGCAAGACACACCCCTTTGCGTTGGCCGCATCCACACGTTTCTGCACTTGTTCGTCAATGTATGGCGGAAGATCAAGAAAGTCTAAGTTGTCGTCAATGTCCACGAGGACGTCACTGCTCATTTTTATCAGCTCTGTCTCATTGTCCTCGTCCATCCCTAACTCACGAGCGAGAGCCATCAAAACTCGAGCCGCATACTCGTTGTTCAAATCAAGAGCTGGATTGTCTTCAGTGAGTCCTAAATGTACAGCCTCTCTCACAGCTTGGCTAAAACTGCACGCCTCGCCAACAAAAGCAGTAGAAGATGTTTTCATATCTCCCTCAAACACACCATTGCTTGAAGTCACATCAAACTGACTACAGGCTGCCACATTGGGAGGTGGGGAGATACGAAACATGACATATGATTTGACGACTGTAAAGATGCCGTCAATCCGCCTAATCTTGTCACCTGAGTGAAGAAGACTACGCAAAGTGCTGATGATTGGAAGACCCCCTGCTACGACCGTTTCTCTTAAATAAACCCCTGACTGTTTCCCATTCGACTTCTCCGCTTCTTTGATGTCTTCTCTCTGATGTTTGGGGCCGGAAAGACCTCTATTGTTTGCCGTGATAACATCTATGCCAGCTCTTAGCCAACCCGCATGATAACGTCCTGATGCTTCATCATTTGTGCAATCAAAGATAGCATGAATAGTGCATTCCTTCCGAAATAGTGTATCAAAACAAAGGCCTAGCCCGCCCTTTGACACCACTGCAACTTGCTCCTCGTCGGCAAAAGTTGTTTTTGTCGTCTCGTCTAGATCTTCTGTCACTCTTGTGATTGCACCAATAGTGAGTGATTGTGTACCACTCTCAGTATCGTTATTCAGCGAAAATATCTCTTCACTGCCTCTCTCTGGACATACCATGCAGACTTGTATGTCTAGATCAAAATTGGACTTGAGCGCATCTCTCTCTGCTTCCAAAAGTCTCAGTAGACTAATTCCAACTTCACTCATACCAATGATTCCCACACGAGCAGTCATATTTGAAAGGTTGAAAGCAGCGTGTACAGCTCGCAATGCTCGTGTAGAATCACTTGACCATACCACAGTAGAGATGTTGCGCTCAGAGCTACCCTGTGCAATTGCCAAAACATTGATTTCGGCACCCCCCAAACTTGAGAAGAAACGTCCTGCTACACCAGTAGTATCCACCCTGGAGCGACAACAAGTATTGTGAGTATTTGAGGAAAGCGATTGCACGAGCAACACAACGAGGACTTACATTCCATCTCCAACAGCAGCAATAATACTGACAGGGGCACGAATATCTACGCTCGATACATGCCCGAGCTTGAGCTCTCTCCTAAACTCTTCTTCAATGACACTCTTTGCAAGTTCAGCTTGATCTTCCGATGTTGCAAAGGTAACTGAATGCTCAGAGATGGCTTGAGAAATAAGGGCAACATTGACATCATGATATTCTAGTACTCCAAAAATGCGCTTGTCTACACCTCTAATGCCAACCATACCAGTCCCCTCCACATTGACAAGCGCCATACCTTCCACGCTACTAAAACCACACACTACCTTTTCATTTTGCTTGGTCCTGAGTATGTGAGAAAGAGAAGCAGCCAGCATATGAATGGTTTTTAGCAATATGAGAGACAAAGTAATGATGACATAGTTGTAGAGACAGATGTGAGAACAAGCTAACGCAGACAAAAGATGACACTCACGTGGTTGCATTGGTAAAGATACGAGTTCCAGGAGATCTCGTATTGAATGTGTTTTTAATGTAAATCGGGATTTGAGGATCACAAGATAAAGCAGGCTGCATGGTCTTAGGATGTATCACTTTCGCCCCAAAGTACGCCAATTCCATCGCTTCATCATATGACACTTCTGGCAAGACATTCGCCAGTGGGACGCGCCTAGGGTCAGCTGAAAGAACTCCATCCACGTCAGTCCAAATAGATATTGAATTGGCTCTCAAAATCTTCCCCATGATTGCAGCAGAGTAGTCTGATCCATCACGCTTCAATGTAACAGCAACTCCCTCTGTATTGATGGCAACATATCCTGTAATAATGAAATGGCAAAGGATGGAATCACGAGCATCACCAAGTTTTGCCTCTTCCTCTTTGAATATTTCCATGAATTTCTCTTCAGATACATGCCAAACAACTGCACCATCTTTAATGGCATCTTCGTCGATTGTAATGACTCGTCTAGCATCCAGAAAGACGTAATTGTGATGGATATGACTCGTTGTTGTTAAAGCTTTCACAATATTGGAGATTGAGTCGCTCCCAAACTTTTCAACCAATCTTTGATTTGAGCGCATTCTCAATAGAGCACTGAGAGATGTTGAATCTGGTTTAGACGACATATAGACGCAAAATCATGATAACCACACATTATGTACTCACGTAAGAATTTGAGTTGACCATAGCTCCCCAAAACCAGAGACGACCTCTGAAAGAAGCACAAACGTTAATCACACAGCAAATATTAGTATCAATATATCAAACTTTTATTCCATCCAAATCATCATTAACTCACCCGAGATGCGTTCCGCTTGCCACTTCATAAGAGATACCGTTTTTAAGATGTCACGAATATCATTCAGCCCCCCTTTGATAATCTTTATCAGCCTCTCCTGCTCAGCATATTCTTTATGGAACAGAATTTTCAAGCATTCACTATGCTTCGAAAGAACAATGTCCAATTGATCATCCACTTTATCGTGTTCTCTCATGGATGCATGCCGCACAGCTTCTAATAACAAATCTGTTACTTTTGGCTTACCTCCCATGGCTGAGTGAGCGCATATTTAATGTTAGTCATATCATACATAACACTTCTCATGATATCCATTAATTGTAAACTCACCAGAGACTACCACCGCCAGATTTTTCGCATTGGGACCAAGCACATCATTATTAATGTCAAGCTGGTCTTCGATGATGTGTGCAACTTGGAGGAAACAATTTGCATCAGCGACGGATGTCCCACCGAACTTGTGTACTTGCCAACATTTGGAGGCTAATCCAGGGATGAGTTCGTCGTAGAAGGACGACATGTTGACAAAAGTGCTACTTTGTGCTGAAATTAATGGACTCAATGATCTACCTCACTTCAGTCGGTCGATGCCGTCTGCTTTTGATGATGGAACGAATTCGGGCGGCATTTTGATGTTGGTACGAGCATACGCAAAATAAGAACCCTATTTTAGAAATAAAAAGACACCAGAGGTGGGATCCACTCAATTCCTACGTTGTCAGCAGTATCGATATCTGAAAATTCAATCTCTTGAGCTTCATGCCGCAGATTTCCCCATACTACAAAGATATGCATTTACTTAGTCCTATACCGAACATTCTCATGCCGACAATCGTGATGCACACAGATCAAAAGATGATGATATCTCTCTTACTTCATAGATATGCTCTATCTAACATAAGTAATCAGCACTCTTTTATTGCACCAAATGAAATATCCATGGCTCCTCTTAACGTAGGCATCGTCGGTGCAACCGGTGCCGTAGGAAAAGAAATCATCGGATGCCTCGAGAAGTGCTGTTCCTTCCCCATCGACAGCCTACGCCTCTTTGGTTCAAAACGCAGCGCCGGTCGAAAGATTGACACATCAAAATTTGGCAACATCACCATAGAACTATTCAGTGAAGACTCCGCACGAGAATGTGACGTTGTCTTCTTGGCTGTAGACGGCGACTTTAGTCGGGCACATGCTGAGAATATATGCAAGGGAGATGATGGTGCAATTGTGATTGACAACTCGTCTGCGTTCCGATACAAGGAAGGTATACCATTGGTAGTTCCCGAGATTAATACTGAGACTACCAAGGGGAAGAAATTGATTGCCAATCCTAATTGTACCACGGCTATTGGACTCATGGCTGTTTGGCCATTGCATAAGTTGTTTGGATTGTCCAAGATGGTCATGTCTACATATCAGGCGGCTTCTGGTGCTGGACAGCCAGGTATGGATGAATTAATGGAAGGGACACGATCTGTTTTGAATGGAGAGAGGGATGTGGCTGAAAATAAAGTATTTGCTCATCCACTTCCATTTAATGTGATTCCTCACATTGACAAGTTCCAAGATAATGGATACACTAAGGAAGAGATGAAAGTAACTTGGTAAGGATTTTGTGCTCGTCTTTTACATTTATGTAAGTGTATATTGATTGTCTCTAACAACAACAGACAAATGTATAGGGAAACACGCAAGATTTGTGGTTTAGCAGATGATTTCCCAGTTAGGTAAGTCTAATAAAAGATTTGTGATCATTGTTGGATGAACTTGATTGCTTTGTATCACTTTGACAATCAGCACACTCACAACACTTGTTCTTGAACTATACAGTTGCACAGCAGTTCGAATACCCACAGCTCGTGCCCATTCTGAGAGTATTGTGGCACTCTTTGATAAACCTGTTGACATTGTAGCTGCGCGCAAGGCATTGGAGGAAGCTCCTGGAGTCAAACTCGTCGATGATATAGATAATTTGAAGTACCCCATGCCATTGACTGCAACTGGACAATACGATGTAGAGGTGGGACGATTGAGACGAAATATTGCCTTTGATAATGCATTGGAATTCTTTGTGTGTGGAGATCAATTATTGAGGGGTGCTGCCCTGAATGCTGTGCTTGTGGCAGAGGCGATGGTGAAAAATGGGTCTCTGAAGGCGAAGAAGGCGACGTAGTTTTTCGCTGTTCAACTCAAACTCAACAAAATCTGGCTAGTCTCCAAGCAACGCAGTCTGATCGGAACAATGTAGACGTTTCGTACACGAAGCGGTAGATGTGGATGACTTGATCAAGATGAGGAGGACAACTTCTGATAAAAGGCATCCAGTATCTAAGCTCTGTTGACTCCAATACCATTCGATACGCACCACCTAACTAACGCAGATAGTCACAACACATCAGTCTATTACAGCAACACGTAAATCACAACAACAGACTGCATCACATATCTTTCGTCATCTACCTCGCTCGACACAACTTCCAGAAAGCTACTCTCCATGCAGTGCAGTTTGGTCAGTACGATGAAGCACATCACACAATAATTTGCTACGATAATACAGCGTGCACACGAGTCTAATTCTAGTTTCTCTACTAAGTATTTACTGACAGCTGTCAAAGTCCTGTCAATGTCAAAATTATTTCTTCTCTCTCTCTACAAAAATTGTCCACAATAGCTTCTCGTCGAGGGGGAGTCTGATTGTGAACCCGACCTACCTGCAAGACAGCTTTTCTTCTCTGCTTCACACGCAACTAAATGCTATTGATTAGCAAATAAACCGCGATTGCGGAGGTTACAGCCGCGACAGAAGACATAGAGGATGCGCCAGATGGCTCATCAGATGGGCTTGCCGCTAGAAGTTCAGGTTCAGAAGGAGATGGCTCGTCATCCTGAGACTTGGACGCTTCGGGAAGATTGTTTCCGATACAGTTGGCACAGTTAAATATGAACTGGGGATCAACAGCCTTCTTGATTGCCTCAAGCCGGGCTAGCCTCTCTGTCCCGTAAATTGCTTCCTGGAAAGAGATGCATTTTTCTCTGCGTTCCTCGAATGTCCATTCGGGAGGACAAGGCTTCGTCCAATCTTCCTTCAAAGGTCCAGCGGTGAGAAACCCAGCATGGTTCGAGCCAAAAACAGGAGGAAACTTGGTCTTGTCAGAAACGTCAAACATCTGAGGGAATAGATTGCCCCAGAAGTAGTCATCAGAGAAATACGCCATGAAAGCAGCATTACGATGAGCCTGGGAAAGAGAATTGGCTTGATCGGGACCACTTGCAGTAGCGCCTCCAAAAGCATAGTACGGTGTAGTCAATTCATTCTCCAAAACAGTCATAATATTCTCTTCACTTTCATCAAGCCAGGACTGCGGCACTAACACTCCAGCAAGCGGATTATTTCCAATCGGTGAAGGAGCAGGACTATCCGGAACTTTGCCAGGGATACGGTCATTTGAATTACCAAGTATCGCTAACTCAGGCCAACCAGGAACTCCAGAAATGTTAGAAAGACACGCCACCTTGGCTGGATCAGCCAAGTTGTTCAGATCTAGGAGCCTTGCCCAGGCTTGCATGACATCTTCTTCGCCGTAACAAAAGATCTCCCCGAAGCTATCAGGGCTGCCACAGGCAAGACTGTGCTCCTTCGTCACGTTCAAAAGAGATGGTGCTGACATGTACTTGGCCATAAACTCTGCAAATTGAGGGGCGATGGCAGAGCACTCTTCTGCTCCTACATTAAAAAGATAATAGCTGAAAGGAAGGTAGTCGTGAAGCTGCAGAAATACTGATGTCACGACTCCCCAGGTTCCTCCTCCACCTCCCCTGACCGCAAAATACAAGTCATTGAAATCAATATCAAAGTCTTCAGGGCAACGTTCCCAGATCCATTTTTCCTCATCGTGTTCATCAGGATTGCTTCGACAAACTCCTGACACTACCTTCGTGCGAGGAACTATGAATCCCTCTGCACTTGCATCCTCCATTCAGTAGGCCCGAACTTCACATGAACGCCATTTGGCAGCACCATCTCTAGTTGCACAACCTGATCTACGCCAAAACCTGTAATGTTTTGAAAGTCGGCGGTGATTACAAAAGAAACTGCGAAATGTACCGCCTACCATGAAGCAGGCCATGCACTCGTTGGTGTCTTGACGGATGGTTCGGATACAATTCACAAAGCCACGATCATGCCACGTGGTCAGGCGTTGGGGATGGTCATGACACTACCAGAGGGTGACCAAACATCCATGAGCTACAAGCAAATGATTGCACGAATGGATGTGTGTATGGGTGGACGTGTCGCTGAAGAACTCATTTTTGGTGAAGAAAATGTCACTAGCGGTGCCTCATCGGACATTCAAATGGCAACTCGCATTGCAAGGGCGATGGTGACGAAGTATGGTTTTAGTGACGATTGTGGTGTTGTGTACTATGGAGGTGAGACTGGACAGAGTGATGCTAGTGCGTCGACCAGGGCTAAGATTGATGAGGAAGTCAAGCGGCTGTCGAGTGCTGCATACGAAAGAGCCACAGTGCTCTTAAAGAAAACACTCAAAGGAGCACAAACTGCTGGCAGAAACATTATTGGAATACGAAACTTTAACTGGGGATGAAGTGAGGGAATTGATTCTAAAGGGGAAGAAGCCAAAGCGTCCTGTGGTAAACACAACCGGTGGAGGTCGAGGGGATCAGGCTCTTGTTGCAAAATCGAAGAAAGAGGGCAAGTCTCGACTTGCTGGATTGGCCGACAAGATTCGTGGAGGTAAGAAGGAGGATGCTCAGTAGACATATAAATCAAAACCTGCATAAATCTGTAGACGTGTCTTGGATCCATTAATCAATTTTATTAACGCTAAAGCTAGAGTAGTATGATGTACTATTATTTATTATGTGATAGATGCAGCAGGCAGTCTGCTCTCATCTTAACTTCATACATCTACCTCGGCGGTCACACACTTCTTATTTATTTTCTCCAAGTCCAAGCACAATCTATCTTTTCTTATTCCGCAACCGCTCGTGTACTGAGGATTCTGACGATCCCCGTCACTGCATCGAAAATAAATGACCAGCCAAATAGTATTGGTTAAAACCACCCCGACTTCTTTGCTGGCTCTTTCCCACTCTCAATAGCTTCCACTTTGGCAACAACATCCTTCTTATAACTAGCAAGCCGTCCCTTGAAGGCCAAATACCAAACAAAAGAAGGAATAGATCTCACCGTCATAAAGTCGCTCCGGAATTTGGCACCATCGGGCGACATGGCAAAGATCAAAGCTCCCATTGCATTTTCGGGTGCATCTTCCAATATCTTTCGTTGGACTGGGGATATTTCCTCCGGCGTAAAGTATGCTCTCATGAGTGGTAAAGCTGTCGTTTCTTCTACTTCAAAGTGTTTGAGCATGGTCTCCTCATATGTCGATAGAGCATCCCGCACGGTGACAAGGGTGCTCTTCTCTGCGTTCAATCTATCAATGGCGGTTTGTACCTTGTCTTTTACACTATCCAACGCATCATGAAGTTCATCAATCTCGGCAGGCCATCTGAATCGCTCACTAAACATTGGCTTGTACACTGTCTCTTCTGACTTACAATGATCTGTAGCGTGAGCAAACATGAGATATCCACCACTCTTCGATTGTATTGATAGCCCATTGTGGAACATTATCATCGTCGATTCTGCCCATGAACGTTCCAAGTGCCTGAATCATGGAGTTGATCTCACAACGGAGGGCGTTATGTGAAAGTATCCACTGATCGCTCTCGAGAGGGATCTCCCACTTGCTGGCCTTGTCGGCTGGATATTTTACGGTGTCTACTGCGTGCTCTTTGGTTGGGTCAGATATCCAGCCTTCAGGATCGACATATATATTATCTGTCAAAGCCTGAGCAACGGTTTGATTCAAATGACCATTCTCGCTAGGACGAGGCCAGCTCATCTCCCAACCAAGAAGTAGATGAGGCAAGCACATTCCAGAGGGCTGATCGATTAATGCATGGTTTGTCGGACTAGGCTCAGAAAACTCAGGTACACATTCGTCTTTGTAGTTATCGTAGGAAGTGTCGATGAGAGATGCGGATGTGCTGAGCTTCGAAGTCAAGGCGGCCCAATCGAGGTCACTGCGCCATCCCGATTCAGGTGAAGCAGATGCAGCATCGGCTGTCGACGTAGACAGATTGCCTGCAAATCCCAGGACAGTAAGTAGGAGGAAACGTGCAGCGCCGGCAAAGGAAGCCATCATGAGTTGTTTATTATGTACTGCTTGAAGTCGTCCGTCTGATGGAAAGAGTTTCGTTTTATGATGATCATATCATCCGTCTATCTATCAAACTGCCCGGTCCGGTGGCTTTTTTCTCCGGCTTCGCCTACGGTAGAATTGGATGTTATCTTGATCGCTGAAGAATCGCCGGATAAGATCGGCCATCTGCTCGATGCTCGAGCCATGCCACCAAGCTGATAATAATGCAATAGAGTAAGTGTCCACGCATTTCAAATTCCGACCCCAAATTATGTACCTTCGGGGTCAGATTTTGAGGTCAAATTTTGGGGTCAGAATTTGAAATGCGTGGACACATAAAGCAAATTTTGACCCCAAAATTTGACCTTCGGGAACTCTCTATGGGGGCTCTCCCCCCTCTTCACATAAAAAACCTCCAAAATTTGCCCAAAGGTTCGGAATTTAAATTTTGGACCTTACCTCGGAATTTGAAAAAGGTCCAAAATTTGACCTTCGGAATTTGACCCCAACCCTCAGAATTTGACCCAAAAAGGTACAGAATTTGGGGTCAGAATTTGATGCGTGGACACTCTAATCAACATGGTCGACAAAGCTAAATGGCATGTGATCTGATGATAATGTTGTAATGTTAAATCGCAAGATTGACACATCAAAAATTTGGCAACATCACCATAGAATTATTCAGTGAAAACTCTGGCACGAGAATGTGACGTTGTCTCTTGGCTGTAGACGGCGACTTTAGCCTGGCACATGCTGAGAATATATGCAAGGGAGATGATGGTGCAATTGTGATTGACAATTCTTCTGCGTTCCGATACAAAGAAGGTATACCATTGGTAGTTCCCGAGATTAATGCTGAGACTACCAAGGGAAAGAAATTGATTGCCAATCCTAATTGTACCACGGCTATTGGACTCATGGCTGTTTGGCCATTGCATCAGTTGTTTGGATTGTCCAAGATGGTCATGTCTACATATCAGGCGGCTTCTGGTGCTGGACAGCCAGGTATGGATGAATTAATGGAAGGGACACGATCTGTTCTGAATGGAGAGAGGGATGTGGCTGAAAATAAAGTATTTGCTCATCCACTTCCATTCAATGTGATTCCTCACATTGACAAGTTCCAAGATAATGGATTACACTAAGGAAGAGATGAAAGTAACTTGGTAAGGATTTTGTGCTCGTCTTTTACATTTATGTAAGTGTATATTGATTGTCTCTAACAACAACAGACAAATGTATAGGGAAAACACGCAAGATTTGTGGTTTAGCAGATGAGTTCCCAGTTTAGGTGAGTCTAATAAAAGATTTGTGATCATTGTTGGATGAACTTGATTGCTTTTGTATCACTTTGACAATCAGCACACTCACAACACTTGTTCTTGAACTATACAGTTGCACAGCAGTTCGAATACCCACAGCTCGTGCCCATTCTGAGAGTATTGTGGCACTCTTTGATAAACCTGTTGACATTGCAGCTGCGCGCACAGGCATTGGAGGAAGCTCCTGGAGTCAAACTTGTCGATGATATAGAGAATTTGAAGTACCCCATGCCATTGACTGCAACTGGACAATATGATGTAGAGGTGGGACGATTGAGACGAAATATTGCCTTTGACAATGCATTGGAATTCTTTGTGTGTGGAGACCAGTTATTGAGGGGTGCTGCCCTGAATGCTGTGCTTGTGGCAGAGGCGATGGTGAAAAATGGGTCTCTGAAGGCGAAGAAGGCGACGTAGTTTTTCGCTGTTCAACTCAAACTCAACAAAATCTGGCTAGTCTCCAAGCAACGCAGTCTGATCGGAACAATGTAGACGTTTCGTATACGAAAAGTTAGATGTGGATGACTTGATCAAGATGAGGAGGACAACTTCTGATAAAAGGCAATCCAGTATCTAAGCTCTGTTGACTCCAATATCATTCGATACAAACCACCTAACCCTAACGCAGATAGTCACACCCCTCATCAGTCTATTACAGTAACACGTCAATCACGACAACACTAACAGACTGCAATCACATATCTTTCGTCATCTACCTCGCTCGACACAACTTCCACAAAGCTACTGCTCCATGCAGTGCAGTTTGGTCAGTACGATGAAGTTTTTGATAGTAGATGCATATTGAGAGCTTACTTTCCATTCCTATATGGCACGAGGCAAGATGTGCAGGGGACAACCTACATCATATTCTATAGCTTCTTCTATCCCTCTTGTGGATGTTCGGGTCACTTGGACTTAGCTTCCACGTGGGAACTCTTATGTTTAGAGACGACTGCCGCTCTAAGTCCTGGGCGACCCTAATATGTCAAAGGTAGGCCCATTTTGTGCATAGATGGGATATATAAATGCGTCGACATTCATACGAATATCATCCATCGGTGGTTACCTAGGCGTAGGATGATACCCCCGGTCGCTCCAATTCTAATGGACCATCGGCGTCACCCAACCGTACGTTAACGTTAAGTCAAGTTTAAGTTTAAGTGGGTCCTCGTCGGCTGAGTCTGAGTTATTCACAAATGGAATTGGAATAACATTCACAGTCTTCTAGATACATCACAATAATTTGCTACGATAATACAGCGCGTGCACACGAGGTCTAATTCTAGTTTCTCTACTAAGTATTTACTGACAGCTGTCCAAAGTCCTGTCAATGGTCAAAATTCTATTTCTTCTCTCTCTATCTAACAAAAAATTGTCCACAATAGCTTCTCGTCGAGGGGGGAGTCTGATTGTGACCCGACCTACCTGCAAGACAGCTTTTCTTCTCTGCTTCACACGCAACTAAATGCTATTGATTAACAAAAATAAACCGCGATTGCGGAGGTTACAGCCGCGACAGAAGAGCATAGAGGATGCGCCAGATGGCTCATCAGATGGGCTTGCCGATAGAGGTTCAGGTTCAGAAGGAGATGGCTCGTCATCCTGAGACTTGGACGCTTCGGGAAGATTGGTTTCCGCTTACAGTTTGGCACAGTTAAATATGGAACTGGGGATCAACAGCCTTCTTGATTGGCCTCAAGCCGGGCTAGCCTCTCTGTTCCATTAAATTGCTTCCTGGAAAGAGATGCACTTCTCTTCTGCGTTCCTCGAATGTCCATTCGCTGAGGACAAGGCTTGGTCCCATCCGTCTTCCTTCAAAGGTCCAGTGGTGAGAAATCCAGCATGGTTCGAGCCAAAAACAGGAGGAAAGTTGGTCTTGTCGGAAATGTCAAACATCTGGGGAAACAGATTGCCCCAAAAGTTTGCCTCGTCATCTTCGAACCAAAACACCATGAAAGCAGCATTACGATGAGCCTGGGAAAGAGAGTTGGCTTGATCGGAACCGCTAGCCGTTAGCGCCTCCAAAAGCATAGTACGGTGCATTCGTTGCATGCTCCTGAACAATCTTTATATTCTCTTCACTTTCATCAAGCCAGGATTGCGGTACCAACACCCCAGCAACAAATCTTTCAACCGGCGAAGGAACAGGAGAATCCGGAACTTTGCCAGGGATACGGTCATTGGTATTAGTAAATATCGTAAGCTCAGCAAAAACTAGGAGGTGCAGGAAGATTATCCATGAGATGCCAACTTGGCAGCACTAAAAAAGACATGCCACATTGGCTGGATCAGTGGAGTTGTTTGTATCTAGGAACCTTGTCCAGGCTTGCATGACATCTTCTTCGCCGTAACACCAAATACTCATGAGGACAGGGTCACTGCCACAGGCATGACTGCGCTCCTTCGTCACGTTCAAAAGAGATGGAGCCGACATGTACTGAGCCTTAAACTCGGCAAATTGAGGGGTGATGGCAGAGCACTCTTCTGCTGCTCCTAGATTGAAAAAATAAGGGCTGAAAGGAAGATAGTCGTGAAGCTGCAGAAATACTGATGTCACGACTCCCCAGGTTCCTCCTCCACCTCCCTGACCGCAAAATACAAGTCATTGAAATCAATATCAAAGTCTTCAGGGCAACGTTCCCAGATCCATTTTTCCTCATCGTGTTCATCAGGATTGCTTCGACACACTCCTGACACTACCTTCGTGCGAGGAACTATCAAAACTGGTGCCGTGCAGCCTGGCTGTGTAGCCTGTTCTGGAGCTGACGGGACAGAAAGAGAGCTGCAATGCGGGCCCTCGGGGCCTTGTCTGGTACATCTACTGCTTTTACTGTGTTAGTGTTTTTTTTTTAAGGGTTACCCTACTATAAAGTTGCTCTGCAATGCTATGTGTTGTGTGTTGTGTCTTCTTGTGTCTTTCTCGCTCTCATGTCAGGTACCTACTTTCGTTCCTCTTGTCTCGCAGAGCTCTCTTTTCTTTTTCGCAGGTTTAGTGCGCTCGTTCGCACCCCCCCCACCAGCTCTGCCCCATCTATTTATTGAACGTAGGTAAGATTGCAAATGGTGTAAGTAGATGTAACTACCTACACGCAGCGTAGTTGGACGAAGACAGACGAATAGCAAATCAAAAAGTCCAAAAATAAAGCAAATAGAACATTTTGGGGTCATTTGAGGTCATTTTAAGTACCGCACACTTTCCATATGGTTCGCCGTAACGAGAACTTGTCCAAGCTTCTCCGAGATTGGATTGAACGTAAGATTGCAAATGGTGTATGTAAGTGTAAGTATTGTAGATGTAACTACACACAGCGTAGTTGGACGAAGACAGACGAATAGCAACCAAAAAGTCCAAAAATAAAGCAAATAGATCATTTTGGGGTCATTTGAGGTCATTTTAAGTACCGCACACTTTCCATAAGGTTCGTGGTGGTCAAAACGAGACCACCAACCACCAGTCTCATTCCGTAAACTTTGTATGCTTCCCTTTTCTCCTCTTTCAACAGCACAGCCCACACTCAAACTGGACTAGTGGTGGGAAGGGCAGTGCCGAACGGCTCACCTTGGATATACTGTGTTGGGAAGTGCAGTGCCGAATGGTCATTTTAAGTACCACACACTTTCCATATGGTTCGCCATAACGAGAAAGCATAGTGGACTCTCAAGCACACACACTCAAGACTAATGATGGGAAGGGCAGTCACGAACGGCTCACACTTGGACGTACTTTTGGTAAGTGCAGTGCCGAATGGCCAACTACTCACACTGAAACTCAAGGGTATGTATTAAGTGCCACGTCATCAAACTCAATTTGATTTGAGAATGGCATTTTTGATTTTTGTCTCTTGTCTCGGTCCTTCTTTCAACAGAACGCACACGCACCCCCCCCCAAAGTATTGGCGCGCCACAACATCAAAAAAGTCATCCCGGCGCGGCCCAAGCACCAACACCTCAACCATGTTCCTTGCTCTGCCCGTCTCGGAAAAATGTGGAATATCGATTCTGATACTATAACAATCCAACGGAGCATCAATGACTGTTGGTAATATTAATAGACAAGATGTTGCGACATAACAACTGAGCATCAACGACGTGCGGCAAAAAAGCCAGCCAATTATTTTGACGTCACTTCGCACAATCAACACGCCAGCAGCCTGCGGTGGAGAGTGTCAGTAGAAGATAATACATAGCAGCATCATTATTATATATTAGGCCGAGGCTCAGTCTCTCTAATTTCCGGCCAGTACCCCCACGGACATCTGCAATAAACCATGCCTTTCGCGTCGTTGGTTCTCATAATCACAGCCGACCGCCGCCAAACTTTCGAAGCACTTTTGGCACAACTATGCTATCGGAAGCAAACCGTATGCGCGCGGTATTGGATATACGAAATTCACACAACTTCCTATGTAGTGGCTTGCATCTGCGGCTCGAGTGAAATGAACAAATATTACAGCACCAGCGGGCACCAGGTACCGTGGGAGAAGAATAGAGATCTATCATGTTGATGTCTACAACAGCATCAGATTAAACGCAACACCCGATGTCCAGATATCTGGCGCAACCGGCATGGAGCAATTAAGTTGCAACTGGGTAGATCAACGTGAGAGCGAAATGAATCGAGTGTAACAATTGCAGAACTTCGATTTCAAGCTGAGTTGATAACTTGAAGAGCAAGCAACAATCAACTGACTTGACAACAGACCGTCCATCTGAAATGATAAAAGAGCCCCAAAAAAAATGTAGCACACTCTAATTCTGACGGTAAGTCCCCACCGCATCGAACAAAAAACAATTTCGGTGGGGACACGGTTGTTGCACGGTAACACGGTACCCATCGTGCAATAACTGTGTCCGGCACCCAATCATGCAACTTCAGATTGTATCATCTATTAATTTACCTAGATAAAACGGACGTCAGACATGACCGTGACGCTCTCAGCTCGTGCAAACCTGTACCGTGCAACAATGGAACCGTGCAACAACCGTGTTGTCCCCACTTATATGTTGCCTGTTTCGGAGAATTTGTATTTGCTTCTCTTTTCTCTTCTATTGTACAGCTTTTCTGCAAGATGAATGCGCAGCACGCAATTGGGAGAATCCACGATTAGCGTGCGTGGAAAGAGTTGCGGAGGTCTCCTCGGTATTCAAGATGCGAACTCAGGCACCGCGATAGCCGAGCCTCTTGATTTGACGCGTTGGAAAGAGTGGCGGAGGGAGCGGAGAGATTCGCTCGGTATTCAAAATGCGAAAGTAGTATTCAAGAAGCGAACTGTGAATGTCAAGGAGTGCCAAAGAACTCTGATGTCAAAAAGTAATGTCACGTATGCGAACGCGACAAATTTCACTCGATAAATTAGTGTGCACCTGTTATTTTGTTCGCGGTGCCTATTGCAGCCAGAAGCTGCCCCTTGTTGAAGACAGCCATCCTAAATCAAATTGACCAAAATTTGATCAAATTGACCAAATGACCGATCCGGTCATTTTGTTTTTTGCTTCTCTTTTCTCTTGCACAGCTTCTCTGTAGGATGAACGCGCACACAGCACTGTGAGAACCATATGAATTAGTTTTGCACTTTCTTGCAATGACAATTTAGATCAAACTCGGGTGGCTCTAGAGCATACCTGGTACTTTTTTACATAGGAACCCATACAAAATCAATTCCTACTGTGTAGCCGGTATGGTCTAAAGGGCCTCTACGTGTTAAACAGGAAATGTTTCTTCCTAAATCCTTCATATACTATTCCTACGTAGGCTCCTGTAGAAATATCTGGCCTCACTTAGCCTCATTTGCTCACATAGAATTGAGGGCACCTCCAGCACCCCGGAATTACGCTCCACGCAATCTATCCGGGGCCCCGAGGGCCGATGAATCCCTCTGCACTTGCATCCTCCCACTCTGTAGGCCCGAACTTCACATGAACGCCATTTGGCAGAACCATCTCTAGTTGCACAACCTGATCTACGCCAAAACCTGTAGATAATAGTATATAAATATAAGGATTAATCAATACAGTTGTTGGCCAAACGTTCTATATCAGCTCGACAAGGGCAAGGGAAATCATCAAATAGATAAGCACACGAACTTACCGTAGAGTCGGCCTGCCATTGTACCCGGGAGGCCACCTTGCCAAGTCCACCCCACTGTATCATTATCATCGTTTCAGCCAAACAAACAAGATGGACGGTTAAAATGAACAAATTATTAGTTGACATACATTATACATTTGGCAGCATCGCCAGTAGCATAGACGAGAACATTACTCACTTGGGCTTACAGTGCCTGCTGCGCCTCCTACTACGTGATACTTATCAAACTGGTGCCGTGCAGCCTGGCTGTGTAGCCTGTTCTGGAGCTGACGGGACAGAAAGAGAGCTGCAATGCGGGCCCTCGGGGCCTTGTCTGGTACATCTACTGCTTTTACTGTGTTAGTGTTTTTTTTTTAAGGGTTACCCTACTATAAAGTTGCTCTGCAATGCTATGTGTTGTGTGTTGTGTCTTCTTGTGTCTTTCTCGCTCTCATGTCAGGTACCTACTTTCGTTCCTCTTGTCTCGCAGAGCTCTCTTTTCTTTTTCGCAGGTTTAGTGCGCTCGTTCGCACCCCCCCCACCAGCTCTGCCCCATCTATTTATTGAACGTAGGTAAGATTGCAAATGGTGTAAGTAGATGTAACTACCTACACGCAGCGTAGTTGGACGAAGACAGACGAATAGCAAATCAAAAAGTCCAAAAATAAAGCAAATAGAACATTTTGGGGTCATTTGAGGTCATTTTAAGTACCGCACACTTTCCATATGGTTCGCCGTAACGAGAACTTGTCCAAGCTTCTCCGAGATTGGATTGAACGTAAGATTGCAAATGGTGTATGTAAGTGTAAGTATTGTAGATGTAACTACACACAGCGTAGTTGGACGAAGACAGACGAATAGCAACCAAAAAGTCCAAAAATAAAGCAAATAGATCATTTTGGGGTCATTTGAGGTCATTTTAAGTACCGCACACTTTCCATAAGGTTCGTGGTGGTCAAAACGAGACCACCAACCACCAGTCTCATTCCGTAAACTTTGTATGCTTCCCTTTTCTCCTCTTTCAACAGCACAGCCCACACTCAAACTGGACTAGTGGTGGGAAGGGCAGTGCCGAACGGCTCACCTTGGATATACTGTGTTGGGAAGTGCAGTGCCGAATGGTCATTTTAAGTACCACACACTTTCCATATGGTTCGCCATAACGAGAAAGCATAGTGGACTCTCAAGCACACACACTCAAGACTAATGATGGGAAGGGCAGTCACGAACGGCTCACACTTGGACGTACTTTTGGTAAGTGCAGTGCCGAATGGCCAACTACTCACACTGAAACTCAAGGGTATGTATTAAGTGCCACGTCATCAAACTCAATTTGATTTGAGAATGGCATTTTTGATTTTTGTCTCTTGTCTCGGTCCTTCTTTCAACAGAACGCACACGCACCCCCCCCCAAAGTATTGGCGCGCCACAACATCAAAAAAGTCATCCCGGCGCGGCCCAAGCACCAACACCTCAACCATGTTCCTTGCTCTGCCCGTCTCGGAAAAATGTGGAATATCGATTCTGATACTATAACAATCCAACGGAGCATCAATGACTGTTGGTAATATTAATAGACAAGATGTTGCGACATAACAACTGAGCATCAACGACGTGCGGCAAAAAAGCCAGCCAATTATTTTGACGTCACTTCGCACAATCAACACGCCAGCAGCCTGCGGTGGAGAGTGTCAGTAGAAGATAATACATAGCAGCATCATTATTATATATTAGGCCGAGGCTCAGTCTCTCTAATTTCCGGCCAGTACCCCCACGGACATCTGCAATAAACCATGCCTTTCGCGTCGTTGGTTCTCATAATCACAGCCGACCGCCGCCAAACTTTCGAAGCACTTTTGGCACAACTATGCTATCGGAAGCAAACCGTATGCGCGCGGTATTGGATATACGAAATTCACACAACTTCCTATGTAGTGGCTTGCATCTGCGGCTCGAGTGAAATGAACAAATATTACAGCACCAGCGGGCACCAGGTACCGTGGGAGAAGAATAGAGATCTATCATGTTGATGTCTACAACAGCATCAGATTAAACGCAACACCCGATGTCCAGATATCTGGCGCAACCGGCATGGAGCAATTAAGTTGCAACTGGGTAGATCAACGTGAGAGCGAAATGAATCGAGTGTAACAATTGCAGAACTTCGATTTCAAGCTGAGTTGATAACTTGAAGAGCAAGCAACAATCAACTGACTGACAACAGACCGTCCATCTGAAATGATAAAAGAGCCCCAAAAAAAATGTAGCACACTCTAATTCTGACGGTAAGTCCCCACCGCATCGAACAAAAAACAATTTCGGTGGGGACACGGTTGTTGCACGGTAACACGGTACCCATCGTGCAATAACTGTGTCCGGCACCCAATCATGCAACTTCAGATTGTATCATCTATTAATTTACCTAGATAAAACGGACGTCAGACATGACCGTGACGCTCTCAGCTCGTGCAAACCTGTACCGTGCAACAATGGAACCGTGCAACAACCGTGTTGTCCCCACTTATATGTTGCCGTGTTTCGGAGAATTTGTATTTGCTTCTCTTTTCTCTTCTATTGTACAGCTTTTCTGCAAGATGAGATGCGGCAGCACGCAATTGGGAGAATCCACGATTAGCGTGCCGTGGAAAGAGTTTGCGGAGGTCTCCTCGGTATTCAAGATTGCGAAAATCAGGCACCGCGATAGCCGAGCCTCTTGATTTGACGCGTTGGAAAAGAGTGGCGGAGGGAGCGGAGAGATTCGCTCGGTAATTCAAAATGCGAAAGTAGTATTCAAGAAGCGAACTGTGAATGTCAAGGTGAGTGCCAAAGAACTCTGATGTCAAAAAGTATTAGTCACGTACTGCGAACGCGACAAATTTCAACTCGATAAAATTAGTGTGTGCACCTGTTATTTTGTTCGCGCGTGTGCTAATTGAAGCCAGAAGCTGCCCCTTGTTGAAGACAGCCTCCTAAATCAAATTGACCTAAAATTTTGATCAAATTGACCAAATGACCGATCCGGTCATTTTGTTTTTTGCTGTCTCTCTTTCTCTCTCTAGCACGCTTCTCTGTAGGATGAACGCGCACACAGCAACTGTGAGAACCATATGAATTAGTTTTGCACTTTCCTTGCAATGACAATTTAGATCAAACTCGGGTGGCTCTAGAGCATACCTGGTACTTTTTTACATAGGAACCCATACAAAATTCAATTCCATACTGTGTAGCGGTATGGTTCTAAAGGGCCTCTACGTGTTAAACAGGAAATGTTTCTTCCTAAATCCTTCATATATACTATTTCCTACGTAGGCTCCCTGTCGAAATATCTGGCCCTCACTTAGCCTCATTTGATACACATAGAATTGAGGGCACTCCAGCACCCCGGAATTACGCTCCGACGCAATCTATTCCGGGCGCCCGAGGGCCGATAACCTTGCCTCCTTCTTTGCAGCTATCACAGCCTCGGTACACCTTATCTGTCATCCATCGATGAGTGTATGTCAAGACGAAGTTGGATATTAGAAAACATGGTTATACAATTATTAATCGGACAATTTGATCTGATCAAATCAAAACTGTACCAAAGTTCTCGCCTCCACCAACACGAAGACTGGGGACTATTGTTCTTTGCCAATGACAAAAAGACATGGCTGTTGCTCAGGATCCTCAGTTACCGTGCTACCCAAGATGGATGCATCACAGTCGTGATTCCAGTTGCAGCATAAATGGGTTGTATCGATTCATGTTGAGGAGCAGAGTGTTCTTCTTTGATGATGCACCTTGATAACTATGGCCGCTGTTCTCACATGAATTTCCAAGTGGACACGTTCTCCTTGGCAAAGCGTAGACAAGGGAGACCCGGCAACAACATCCGAGCAATAGAGTGGAAACAACACTTTGTAAAGGGAGATTAAGGCTTGGATTAGTTGGGTCCCAGCACCACAAGCTCAAGATTTGAAGGATCGCACTGAATATATCTGTACGCACAAAAGCGCCTGAGCACGGTCTTGAATTCAAATGACCATTTCTCGCTAGGACGAGGGCAGCTCATCTCCCAACCAAGGAAGTTAGATGAGGCTAAGCACATTCCAGAGGGGATTCGATTAATGCATGGTGGTGTCGGACTTATGCTCATAAACTCAGGTACACTTTCGTTTCTTTGTTGTATTTTATCGTAGGACGTTGTCGATGAGAGATGCTGATGGGCTTGAGATTCGGAAGTCAAGGACGGGAGCCCAATCGAGGTCCACTGCCGCCCATTCCCGATTCACGTGAAGCAGACTGCAGCATCGGCTGCGACGTAGACAGATTGCCTTGCAAAATCCCAGGACAGTAAGTAGGAGGATAACGTTTGCAGCCGCCGGAAAAGGAAGCCATTGTGTGGAGTGATGAGTGTCTGTGGTGGAAAGATTTCGTTTATGATGGATAAGTGAGAGGCAATGATCAGCGGGGCTGTGGAAACAAGTAGATAATAAATGACATTCGATACTCACAGTCAATTGTGATAGCCGTGGGAGCCGATTGGATGGAAAGCAGAGTGCCAGCAAAACACCTTTTACAATGCAATCGATAATCGTGTACAAACTGTGGTAAAACTCGAGCAGCTACGTAAACGTAAAAATCGTAGATTACATCCGGTCATCATTTGATAAGCTTCATTATTGGCTTCTTTTAATTAGATTTTCAATCTACTTATTTTGGATTTCAATGTAGCATTCATCCATCCTACGAAGCGCTTTATCATGTTACCCACCACAAGATCCGGAACAGATGGCATTTTTAGGGCGAATTAA
The DNA here is from genome assembly GCA_018806925.1 of Skeletonema costatum. Taxonomy (NCBI): domain Eukaryota; phylum Bacillariophyta; class Thalassiosirophyceae; order Thalassiosirales; family Thalassiosiraceae; genus Skeletonema; species Skeletonema costatum. The sequence goes on along the minus strand of JAHBBA010001024.1, from coordinate 271,858 downwards.
GACGCGTGTTCCTGATTTCCAATTTTAACTGGGATTCCTTACGAATGGGTCTGCACTCCCACTATGACGGAGTCCCGAATCCCGAAGGCGAGACTCCTCAGAGTCTCCCAACCATCATGAGAAATGAGAACACGCGCTATCGCCCGCCCGGGACCTACCATGAATAGATTCCTATACGGCAAAACCATCGATTCAAACAACATCCACAACATCAACGCCACCACATTTCCCCACGCACTAAAAATGGCCAATAGAACCTCCTCAGACGAAGTTCCATCTAACATCTTGGAAAGAGCAAATGACATTTGGAGAAGACAGCACCCCACAGAAAACTTTGGCCTATCCTACAAAAGCCCCGACCCATCCACATACTACACTCAACAATTCGGACGAGACATTTGCTTTGCAACTGGCTCTGCCGGTCTAGAAGCCATCTCTTTACTAGGCGACGGCCCCTTGATCAAGTCATCACGCAACAACACTTGTTACAATGATGCCTTAAACCTTTTTACAAATTGTACAGACACAAACGCTTTCCGTCGAATTAACTAGGGAAATGCAGAGAGTTCTCAACCCACTACGCTGACGCACGTATCCACGTACGCACATAGTCCAGATAATCTTACCCCGTAACCAAGGTTACGCGCGTAGAAAAATAAACTAAGAACCCCCTCCAACTTCGACCCTCGACTCTGACTCTGACTGTAGAGATGGCTAGATAGATAGATTATTTTAGTAGACCCTATCGTATGCTCCTATTGCTATCACATAATATGATGATGATGATGTGGAGTTTAGCTGAACCCGTACAAGAGAGTTCAGTGTCAGTGGAGCTAGGCTACAGAAACAAGTAGAAGTAGAAATGATAAATGACATTTGATACTCACAATCACAATCAATTATGATAGTTAAGAAGCCGATTGGAAGGTAGAGTATGCAACACCTTTACAAAATTTATGGATCACACACATAACATCCACCCGCTGAGACGGAAACACAGGTATGTAAACTAGGGGGCACTGCTTGGCTAGAGCTCCCTTTTGCAAATGAGACGAAGCATTGTGCAAAATTCTTTCGATCTTCACTCGTCGTTACGCAAAGAGTATGAATAGGTGGTGCCGCAGCGAATAACGTATGAGATGTTGCAGGGTTGAATAGATACCGACCCCAGTCGCCGCAGTGGCTGGCGATGGGGTCAGCCAACATAGCTCTCTGTTCTCCTTACTAATTTGTGCGTGATACATCGTGTTGCACTTAATGACTCTTTAATGCTGTTCCGTAAATTCTCTGTCAAATGAGTGTTTGGTTCGAACCTTATGTTTACAATAGTAGATCATACTTTCTGCATCTTCAAATCCAGCTCAAACTTGCCAGCACAAGCATTGAATGTTAAGAGTTCAACTCTATTCATGTTAATGCTTTACTTAGCCAATATATAACTTGTGCCGCAGTCAAGGTTGGGGGTGCTGATTTCGTCAACTCAAGATATCTCAAAGAGAGAGAGAGAGGTTGCTGACCACACGAGTTGCTTGCAAGTCCTTGCTGCGAGAGAGAGAGAGCGCGCGAGAGATGCTCGACTTGCTCCTGCTGCATGAAGGATGAAGGGGCGGGTGCTCGACTGTAGGCCTTGTGATTGAGCTAGCTGTCATTTCAAATAAAAACGAAGGCCTATAGACATTGTCTCCCGCAATTCTGGCCTGGTGCATATTGAACAGGGGTCAATTTCTCAGTTATAAGTTTTGTTCCCTGAGCTCCATATGGATCCCTCCCCATTCCGCAATATTGACGGCGCCGAAGAAAAGAATCTGGGGGGTGTTTGGCAATCTTAACAAGCTGAGACAGAGACGAAAATCCAAGGAGAAGCTTCATTTTTGACTTCTTATAATTTGATTCAAATTACATAATTTGACTTTCATCGTACCTTTTATCCCTTCCTACGAAGCTCACTATCATGTTACCCAGGAGCCCATAAAAAATTCCTTCTTCCTTCCTGCGATCTCCCCGTGATCCTGCCGCCGCCTCGACTCTACTGCGGAGATGGCGTTGCAATCTTATCTACTCTTACAATATTTTGCCAATAACAATAATAAGTATGATTATGATGTGGAGTTCATTTTCTAGTCTAGGCCATGATGAGTTGTTTCTTATGCACTGCTTGAAGTCGTCCGTGGAAAGAGTTTCGTTTTATGATGGACATCCTCCGTCTCATCAATCGCAACATTCCGGGGCTTTTTTCGAGCAGATGGCAGACAAAATAAAGGCAGGTGGCAGACAAACCTAAATTTTTCTCGCAAAGTTTCACCTGGCCTGAGACCAAATGTTGCGATCACTGGTGGATCGCTGTCGGTGTCAAGTATCTTTCTTCAGAGAGAGTTCGGTTTCGGTTCCCTCCTCTCTCTCTCTCGAGAGTTGCTTCCTCGCGACATATTGAGACAGACCACAGCAACAACAAAAAGAGTAACTCCTGGCATGGCAAGAGCAAGAAGCTCAAGGAGAAGTGATTTGGTCAGTGTTTGGTTTTGGTCTAGCTAGAGAGAGAGTTTGTGACGAGTCCGAGTCCTCCGAGTCCGAGTCAGACTCATTCAGGCATTACTTAAGAGTCGTATATGAAGCCAGCCTTTCTTGCTTTCCAGCGGAGCCACTCAAAGTGACCGATTGCTCTTTAAGTAGAGGTTAAGAGAAATTTTAAAGTACGTCTGGTTGGCCTCCCCTGGGGCGAAATAATTATCTATCTCAGGTATCGATACGGTATCCGTCCATCTAACCAACAGTATTGTTCCTCCAACTGAGGCAAATCGATGCTCTGGCACTAGAAAGTAGAAGAGAATCAGAAGTACCCTTGCCCCTAACCTATATATCTTCAGGAACAATCGCAGCAACAGATAGAATGCAGCCTACTTCTCACGAAGTTATCTAAGTGACACGTCGCTGGAAAATGACAAATGACCCGTAGGGTTAACCCTATACGGCGACCAAAAAAAATCCCAAAAATTCGGGACAACAAACGAACACAACAAAACAACACATAAAAAGAAGTGGTGTTACAACAAACAGAACAACCAACTGCTATAAATAAGAATGTCATACGCATATCTATTCAAATATATCATTATTGGTGATACAGGTGAGTCTTTATTGCCGTGGAGGTGGGCTGAATATCTGCAAAATACTAAATTCTGCGGAGAGGCTGGTTGGTGGTTCCGATCGTGCACGTTTCGTGTTTCTTTCGTTGATATTTATCAATGCAGCTGCAGAAAGGCTTGTTTGCCGCTGGAATATTGATGCATGAGAGTCGTTGGATTCATTATCTAGCTGTACTATTGTGCCAATCGTTTATTGAAGTAAACTGACCCATTTTTTTTCATAATTTCTCGCAAACGGCCCCCCTCTCTATCAAATTACAATCACACAACAACCACCACGCACAGGAGTCGGCAAATCCTGCCTCCTACTCCAATTCACCGACAAACGCTTCCAACCCGTCCACGACCTAACAATCGGCGTCGAATTCGGCGCCCGCATGATCTCCATCGCCGACAAACAAATCAAATTACAAATTTGGGATACCGCCGGCCAAGAGTCATTTCGATCCATTACCCGTTCCTATTACCGTGGAGCTGCCGGGGCGTTATTGGTGTATGATATCACGAGGAGGGATACGTTTAAACATTTGGGGCGGTGGTTGGAGGAGGCGCGGCAGCATAGTCAGAGTAACATGGTGATTATGCTGATTGGGAATAAGAATGATTTGGAGCATCGACGAGCGGTGTCGACGGAGGAGGGGAAGGCGTTTGCGGATAAGCATGGGTTGATTTTTATGGAGACTAGTGCCAAGACTGCGTATAATGTGGAGCAGGCGTTTATTGGGACGGCGGAGGAGATTCATGGGAATATTGTCAGTGGAAAGATTGATGTTAGTAATGAGAGTTATGGGATTAAGGTGGGGATGGGGGCGGGTGGTGCAAGTGGTGGGGGAGTCAAGTTGGACTCAGCTGCAAGGAGTGGAGCTCAGCAGGGTGGGGGATGTTGTTAAAAAGAGAAGAGTTGCAACAATATATGATTCCAAGTTTCAATTTTTGGGGAGGCGAGGGGATGCTTTGCTCAGCACAGGAGGGAGGTTTCATTGTAAAAAGAAATCGGGGTTTGGTTGTGTGTGTTTGTAAATTGAAGCAAGTATCATCTCTCATTGGAGGATGAATGGATTTGTAGCTGTTGAGAATGCTGCTCGGATACTTGACAAAATGATTGCATTCTATCTTGTTACCTCTCCTTCTCCTCATTTGTCCCATGAGGGAATCTGGTTGTCACTTAAATGTCTTGAGAGTTAAAAATAATAAGTAAATGTGTCTGTGTTAAAACCATTGTAAGTAGCAACAGACCGAATTAGTGGACAAGATAGAATTATCTACTGGGCGAGCTTGATGAACTGGCCCTCTGCTTATTTTGAAAAGGGAGTTACTCCAGCATCTAGAGAGAGCATACGACAATGCTACCTGTTTCTAGAGTACAATACATGCGTAGGAGGAGCATAAGTGGTGCAGTGTAGCACACAACCACCACCATGTGGGGGTTAATAGATTGGGGGTTTGTTGGGGTTGGGTGTATGGGGGTAAGGGGGCCCGTTCAAAATGCATGCTCGGGGGTCGGACTGAATGAAGGTCTAACCCAGCTCGTCGCCACAGCGGTCGAAGAGAAACTCATCAACCTGCCGTTCATCTCGCGTTTATCCAAGCATGGTTTTGCTCATCATCACGGGTGTGCGTGGTTTCTAAATTGAGAAGATCTCATTTAGGAAGTGTACTGTATAGAGATTCTATAAAAGTACAGTCATGATAGGTTGCAACACGTGCGAGGGAATCAAAAATTCACACCAGCGAGCAAAACTGTACTGCAAGTCAGATATTGTTGCGAGGATTACAAATTGATCAAGCCCTTGCTTACTCTCCATTTCAGTGCAAATCAACTAATAAAAGTAATACGGAATACAATACAGCGACGTTGAACGCAATGAATAATACTATAATTACATTGTTAACTTTATTCTACATAAAATTTGACTATTTGAAGGAATACAATCTATTCCTAGCCCCATGAATTTTTAGTTTATGCATACGATCCTACCAACACAAACAAACCCCCTATAACAGTAAGATCACGAACCCTTGATGAGATGATACACTAGCTCAATCAATTTTTGTGTAAACTGTAAAATTCTGAGATGCTCTTTGCTTTGAAAGTTTCCATACCCTTGCCCATGGCAATTGCCAGCCATACTGCACATTTGACGTTGGTGATAAGACCAATACCAAAGTCAACGGCAGCACGTCTGACGAGGTATCCTGCTGTGATCTCATCCCTTCGCGTTGTACCTTCACTGATGTTGATGACCAATTCAACACCACCCTCCTTAATTGCTTCGAGAGCGGAACCAGGGCCGCTGTCGTCCTTGTCGACAGGCTTGGTAACCTCTGTGATGTCTAATCCGTAGTGGTCCTCGTAGAACGAAGCAGTTCCGGGTGTCCCTAGCAGTTTGTATCCCATCTTGCTGAGAGTTTGGGCAGATTGGGCAAATTCATGACGGAAAGGATCACTTGCAATGGAGATAAGAACTGGAGCTCCATCCTTCGGTAATTTGAAGCCAGTTGCGAGAAGTGATTGCAAGAATGCACCATGCGCGTCGTCTCCAAAGCAAGCAACCTCACCTGTGGAAGCCATCTCCACTCCAAGAGTTGGATCAGCTCCTCGAAGACGAGTAAATGAGAACATAGGCGCCTTCACACAAACATAGTCGATGTCGAGCAACGAGATGTTGTAAGGAGTAACGTTCAAACCACACATTGCCCTTGTGGCCAATGAAATGAAGTTGGCGTTAAGAGTTTTGCTCACGAAGGGGAATGTACGACTTGCTCGCAAGTTACATTCAATTACCATAACATCATTCTCGATACCCATGAATTGGATGTTGAACGGTCCAGTGATGTTGAGAGCCTTCGCAATAGCAGCTGCAGACTTCTTGATTTGTCTGATCGTTCCAACGTATAACTTCTGAGCGGGCAAAATGACAGTAGCATCACCACTGTGAACTCCGGCGTTCTCCAAGTGTTCTCCGATGGCGTAGTTCAAAATCTTACCACCGTTGGCAACTCCATCAAATTCGATCTCTTTGGCACCAAGGATGAATTTGGTGACAACGATTGGCTTATCATCGGCAACATCAGCCGCTAGGTCAAGGAAGTTCCTGAGTTCAGTCTCGTCACTAGCGACACGCATTGCTGCACCAGAAAGAACAAAACTAGGACGGACAAGGACAGGGAAGCCAACCTTATTAGAGAACTCAACTGCTTCATCCTTGGAGCTCAGCACCGACCACTGTGGTTGCTTCACGCCCAAGTCATCCAACATATCGGAAAACTGCCTACGATCCTCTGCGCGCTCAATATCACGGGCTGATGTTCCAAGAATGTGTACTCCGCTTTCGGCGAGGGGCCCGGCAAGGTTGTTGGGGATTTGCCCACCAACGGAAACGACCACTCCAGCAGCACCCTCGCGCTCGTAGATATCAAGAACACGTTCCAAGCTCATCTCCTCGAAGTACAGCCTATCACTTTCGTCATAATCAGTACTGACGGTTTCAGGGTTGTAGTTAATAATGATACTCTTGAACCCATCTTTTCGCAACTGACGGACAGCAGACACAGCACACCAATCAAACTCCACACTAGAACCAATGCAGTATGCTCCACATCCAAGAACAACGACACCACGATCTTTGCTTTCCTGAACGGCGTCATGACGTTTCTCAGCCATTGAGACACTGCGTACGCGATTCTGGAACTCCTTTCTAGGTGTGAAAGAGTCTGCACTGTCCATGACGGGACCATCAAACGAGGACGAGACATCATCATGATTGCCCGAATAGGTCATGTAGAGGTAGTTGGTGTTCGCAGGGAACTCAGCTGCAAGCGTATCAATTTGCTTGACACACGGTGTGACTCCAAGAGACTTTCGAAGATCCCTCACTTGAGCAGCTCCTTGTTGAAGTGGAAGGAGGTTCGAGTAGTTGGCAATCTGTTCATGGAGAAAAGGAATATTAGGACACGTCTTAGAGCGACAAAGCGGAACTGCAAACTAAAGCCAAGCTTACCTGACGATCACTGAAACCAGCAATCTTGAGTGTTCTCATCCTATCAACTGCATTATCAGCGAAACTCCTTTCGAGATTTCCAGACTTCACCAATGCATTTCGCATAGAAGCAATGTTCTGAAGCTTGCTCAAGAACCACTTATCAATCTTTGTAAGATCATGGACCTTATCGACACCCCATCCCTCTTCCAATGCACGTTGAACGGCGAAGAGACGAGTGTCAGTAGGTGTGCTAAGTTGCTCTTCCAACGGTATTTCATCGCTGGTGAGACCAGATCCAGCTCCTTCAATTCCATCAAGAGCGGGATTGACCATACGACAAGCTTTCTGCATAACCTCCTCAAAGGTACGACCGATGGCCATGACCTCACCAACACTAAGCATGGAAGATCCAAGCTTGTTACTGACACGGTTGAATTTCTTAAGATCCCATCGAGGCATTTTGAGAACACAGTAATCCAAACTAGGCTCGAAGCAAGCGGTGGTTGTTTTGGTAACAGAGTTACGAATGGTAACCAAATCCTTTCCGAGAGACAATTTGGTGGCAACGTAAGCGAGAGGGTAACCGGTAGCCTTGGAAGCAAGTGCTGACGAACGTGAAAGACGGGCATTCACTTCAATAATACAGTACTGCTCACTCTTGGGATTGAGAGCGTACTGAATGTTACATTCACCCACAATACCCAAATGACGAACAACCTTGAGGGCAGTCTTACGAAGCATGAAGTATTCTCGGTTGGTCAAAGTCTGTGACGGGGCGACAACGATGGAATCTCCCGTGTGCACTCCAAGGGGATCAAAGTTCTCCATCTATGAAACATATAAACAATTTTGTCAGCAATTCATGTTGCACAAAAGAATAACAAAGCAGCAGCTCATCACTGCGAACTTACATTACAGACAGTGATGCAGTTGTCACTGCTGTCCCTGACGACTTCGTACTCCAATTCCTTCCATCCTCTCAAATCCTGATCGATCAAAATTTGATTACTGGTAGCAAATGCCTTGGCTGCCAAATCTTTCAACTCTTCATCATCGGCAGCAAATCCAGATCCAAGTCCACCAAGTGCGAATGCAGCACGGACCAAGATGGGGTATCCAATCTTGTTGGCTGCTTCCAAAGCTTCATCAATGTTGGTTGCACTGTAGGAGAGGGCAATACTCTCACCAATCTCTGCCAACTTTTGTGAGAAGATCTCACGATCTTCGGTAGCCTCAATTGCAGGAATTTGTGTACCCAACACTTCTACACCGGCCTTTTGGAGTTCACCGCTGTTCCACAATTCGACACCCACGTTGAGAGCAGTCTGCCCACCCATGGACACAATGATACCGTCTGGCTTCTCTTTGCGAATAATATCCATAACGACGTGTGGACGAATGGGGAGGAAGTAAACCTTGTCTGCTGCGGGAGTCGTATCACTCTTCTCACTCGAAGTCTGCACCGTGGCAATGTTGGGGTTGATAAGGATAACTTCAATACCCTCTTCCTTGAGAGCCTTGATACACTGACTTCCAGAGTAATCGAATTCACCAGCCTGACCAATACTCAATCCTCCACTTCCGACGAGCAACACCTTCTTGTATGTCTTCTTCATATAGCTCAATCCATCCTGAAGAACAAGCGGTTGGGTCTCCTTCCTCACATGTCCAACGAACTTATCAAAGAGGAATGCAGTATCCAATGGTCCACCACTCGCCTCGGGGTGGAATTGCACACTAAAGAATGGCTTGTTAATGTGCACAATACCCTCATTCGTCAAATCATTCGCATTCATGAAGAGCTGCTTCCATTCACTGGGGAGACTTTTGGTATCAACAGCGAATCCATGGTTCTGGGGTGTAATGTAGCACCGACCCGTGCGCAAATCAATACACGGTTGGTTCATACCACGGTTTCCGTACTTAAGTTTGTATGTCTTGGCTCCAGCCGCAAGAGCGAGGAGCTGGTTCCCCAAACAGATACCAAAGATTGGACGAGGTGGTTCGAGCTTCAGCGCATATTGGATACTTTTAATTGTTTCGGGGCACATGCTTGGATCTCCTGGTCCGTTGGAGAGGAAGAGACCATCCCATTGAATGTTGGAGGGGTTGGCTTCCAAATCGTAGTCGAATGGAACGACGGTGAGTTTGACTTTGTGTGTGTCAACGAAGTAGCGGATGATATTAAATTTCATACCGCAATCGTAAGCGATGACGGAGGTAGTGTTTTGTTCACCGTATACCTTAACTTCTTTTGTGGAGACTTCTTTGGCGAGGTGACGTTTGTTGGGATCGGAGAACATGTCGGATTCGATTGAGGCGGATGGGTTCTATATGATGTTTGTATTGGAAGTTGTCGAAGATGAAGATGGCATTGATGGGAGATCGAAGCACAAATATATTGTCAATAAATCACGCATGTCTAGAGCAGCAGTCGATATTGAAAACAACAGAGCATCATCATCACAAACTCACCACAACAAGATTCCCCAAAAGAGCACCAATCGACCTAATCTTCATAGTCAAAGCCCTCGTATCAACCCCATAAATCCCCGGAATATTATTATCCTTCAACCACTTGGCCAAACTCTTATGCGCCGCCCAATGACTATGCTCCCACGAATAACTACTCACAACCAATCCCGCAATATGGATCTGATTACTCTCAAAGTATTCCGGTAATCCATATGCATCCTTGATCCCCTCATCGGGCACACCGTAGTTCCCAATGAGGGGGAAGGTGAGTACGAGGATTTGACCGCGGTAGGATGGATCGGTTAGGGCTTCTGGGTAGCCGACCATGCCGGTATTGAAGACGACCTCTCCTTTGGCGGAGGTGTTGGCGCCGAAGGATCGGCCGGTGATTGGGGCGGAGCCATCGGCTAGATAGAGGTGGGCGATGTCTCCCTGTGATGTTCGGTGTGATGTGCGTTTAAATTTTAGAAATTGACGGCAGAGCAGAATATGTGAGACACATGGTCATGATTGTTATACTTTGCAGATCAGACATATCTCGCTCCATTTAAATTATCGATGCAGCAATCGTGCTCGTTGTATCACATGACACATGTTGCGGTGTTTGACCATGAAAGATTGCAGATCCATCATGACATGCATCACTCTCGAGTTGAGAGAGAGCACGACGTATGATGATGATTTCATGTCGACATTTCGACATAAAATTATATCACTCCTTTCATTTCACATTATCGATACATCCACACCGGTTCATGTGATGGCATGTTCTACCCCAAACGAAAGATACCAATGATGATAATCACACCATCAATCTCGGTCACACTATCAAACTCACCTTGCTCTCCAAGGCGTCAAAGTCAACAGAAACGGCAGCCATCTTGGACGGTGCACTCTATATTGATTTACTTGCTAAATAATGATGAGGTCAGCAGCTTTGGACAACATCAACAAGAAGCTGGTGGCTGTCAAAAGCACATCAAATCAAAGTGATCAAAAATCTGTGGCTGGGCGGGAGGTGACGCAGCTGTGACGATTTTGGATGTACACGTCATAGGAGGGAATTGGTACATGACGTAATGATGACGAGATGTGATATTTGCAGTATTTTTGGCGGTATTGAGCTCATAGCCTGGTCTGTCCACCTTTATTGTTCTCCTCTCTTTTCCCTTGTTTATCTCGAGAAGCCTTTCTCTTCTTCTCAGACAGGCGACCTACTTGACCAAGGTGGCTCACGTCCTGCTCAGCGAAGGAAGCACTGTTAGCTCAGGTTAGTACTACGGTGGAGACCACATTGGAATCCCTGGTGTTGTTCTTTTGCTCCTTTGCTGATGCATTTTCCCTTTTGGTCAGACTCTCTTGCTTGTATGGTTAAGGGCTGTTCATGGTGCATTAGATTACAACATAGGATGGTTTGAATCACAGACACGCACTAGCATAGCTCTTCATGCATTGAACTAGCATCTAGACAACGCAGACACAAACATCACAAGTATGAATAGAATCAACTTAAGAAACTTTAAGCCACATTAGCTCCACTGCTTTCCTTCTTTCATCTTCAATCCTATTCTCATTTACTTCAAATACATCATCTCACTTCCACTAGGAGCAGGTACAACCCCCTTCCTCCAATCCCCACTTCGAATTTCCATTCCACTAACATCCGTTATTCCATCCACAGGAGCATACACCAAATCATCCGCAGTATGCATCATCTTGGGCTCCTGTCTATAATCATTTCCAAACGGTTTGGGCAACAACCAATGGAATCCAACAGTGATTCCCTTACGAGGCAATGGTTTGAATTGACCAGAGGCACGTGCCGCCTTGAGCCGTTCCGCATTGTGTTCCCGACATTTATTCCCAAACGACGAGATTTGATCCGATGTGGATGCCCACTTGACTGCATCGTGGGGTGGTGGACGCAACTTTTTCACGGCAGCTGTGAATTCAGCCACGGATTCTTGAGCAGCCTCATCCATTTGTGTGGCGAGATTGGGAGTGATGCGCAATTTGTTGAGACGAGCACGGAAACCATCGAAGGAGATTGATTTCAGGGCAGACACTTGTATGTCGTAAATGTCACTCAATTCGGAATAGAGGTTGATGCGCAAGTCGTTGCGGATGCGTTTGGCTACTGGACTCTTTTTGAAGGAGGTGGCGGCAGCGTCAAATTCGTCTAGGGCACGGTGGATGGCGGCATGTGCCAACGCTCCGTAGGCAGGAACCAATGTTGTTCCATCGGCACCAGCCGATTTCTGAATGGTAGTAAGACAGTCATCCAAAGCACTACGTGCCTTGGGTCCCAACAAACGTGCTGCTGCCAAGTCTACTGGGTTCGTAAGACGAGGACAAGCCTGTTTGACAGGAACCTTGGCCTGAGCCTCGATAATCGGACCCAAGTTTTCCACCAATCCAGAATCAATCACAGACCTGACCCCATCAGCAACCTCAGATGGTTCCAACGATGATGGTGAGTCCGGTGCTCCAACTGCACCCCCCGCAGGACAAAGCTGCATATCCACATTCTTCTCCTTATCACTCAAATATTCAATACGATCAAAGACATCTTCCAACTTGGTAGCACGTGCCGACTGAGTGGGTTGGATGATGGATTTCAACATTTTCGCCGCACTTTGTTCCCATGAGTTACGTGCCGCAGCAACTTCCTGTGGTGTGGATGTTCCACTAAATACGACAATCAAAGTGGATGGTCTAGAAAGGGCTACCGATGAGGTTGATTCCCCCTCTTGGGCAGCAGCGGCTTGGGCCCGACTTGCCAATAACCGTTCAATGGCAGGGCCGAGCCTGTCAAACAATCCCTCACCACGGCCAAGATCGACTGGGTCGGCAACATATACGACTGTTCCCCCACATGCCACGACGGTAGAACAGACCTCCGATACAGTCGATCCCGAAGAGGGAGGACAAGCAATGGCAACTCCACTTCCACCGTCTTCTTCATCTGAATTTTCCGCTTCGGCAGTTGTTGTTCCCAACTTTTTTCCAAAGGCCATGGTGGCTCCGTAGCTCACCTCCTCTTCCTCATCGGCCGACACGCCGAATAATGACCGTAATAACTTTGCGCAGGAAGCCGCCCGGACTGATTTGGACGATAGGAAGGCTGCTGTTGTGACGTACGAGACACCCTCGGCTTCGAGATCGTTGATGACTGTGGAGAGGGACATGGGAAGGCGGGCGGAGGTGCCGCTTACCACGTGTGAGGCGCTGATGGCCGTGATGCTGCTTAGCAGAAGGGCAGATTGTATTATTGTCTTCATGTTTACCGATTTATTATTGCCCTATTGTATCTGTACTCTCACCAATCTATCTATTCAACCAATCCAATCCACATCTTATGTTCATCGATGTTGATTGATTTTTGCAAGTCAAAATACACGTGGAATCGACCTCAAGGAAATTTTGGAGAAGGATTGGCGAAAGGATGTAGATACCAGTCTTATTACGATATGTACCGATCGCGCTGCTCTTTCTCTCTCGCAGAGTCGCTTCTCGAATCTTGTCCACTTCATCCTCTCTTTTACTCAAGAACACTCCCACTCTCATTGACTTACTCTTTACTTATTCCCATGTCAACAAAGCCTTCTACTCCGGCTTCAAACAGCTCTGTAAGTTGATGCGTCCCGATGATGTTTAACGCTGCGCTGTTGACATTTATTCTTCTAACTCTACTCTTCTTCTCTTCTCCTAACTCTTAGGTCACTGCAAATGACATGACAACTTTAGCACTTGATCCCAATCGTATCGTACTAAATGATGCCATTGGAAGGTGCACAAATGACAATCACGTGAGCCATGTAAACAACAATAACAATGTAGCAGGAGCTAACACTTCTGTCAACACGCTCACAAATGACGTAATGAGTATCGCCCGCTTTTTGGTTGTAAATGAAGCTGATTGCGACATGCGGTTCAATGCATTGGAGACGATCATGGGCGAAGTCATGAAGGCATTGGAGGAAAACAAGTCTGAAGTCACTGCATTGAAAGCAAAGATCACGGAACTCGAGGCGCAGATGCAGATCAATGATTAGAGAGACAACCTACATCAATGTTCACGAATACGAAGCAATCACGTAGTAGTATTGCTAACACCTATCTTACTTGGACATTTGTCATGATGCTATTTATCATTCCTTACAATGGGTCTCCTATCAGATACATATAATGAAGAGATATGATATAACCTAAGATATGTTAAGGATAGATTACCGATCTACCTGAAACCCCTGTTTATGATAGAGCATCCAAAACTCTAGCACAACGTAAAACTATTGTCAATGAAAGTGGTTCACCATCCAAAATCAATTATCCAAACAACCTATACGACATGGTTGCATACATCTCCGCATAGCCACTAATTGAAAGCTCCATCGTACTCGGCTTGTAGCTGACTGACACATAAGGTCCAATATTCTGCGTAACACATTCCCGATTGAAATCCTTGGTCAATTGGGCCTCTTCGGTGCGAAACAACTTTGACGCTTCGTACTTCTCTTTGTAGTATGCACCATTCTTGACAAATGATTCAAGGTCGACATCGGTAGGCCGACCCATCAGGGCAGCAAAAGTCGCCTTGGATATACCAGGCACCTCAATCTTCCAATTTTTAGGAGCACCACTCATTTGAAAGCCCATATTCTCTTTTGCCATCTTCAATAGTCCTTTTCGGAGATTCTTGATTTCTTGGGTGTCGCTAGCACTCGCCGTCTTGGTGGTAGCACTAGCTGCTGCTGCTCCATCGGCACTAGTGTTGGTAATCGTCTTCAACCTCTTGCGAGCTTGTTCGGCCTGTTCTTCCTTCATACGCTTCTTCTCCTCACGCTTGTGCCTTGCTTCCAATTTCTTCACGACACCGGCTCTTCCATGCTTGCGCACACTTGTTTTCACAAGATGCTCGTGCAAGTAACACTTCGTGGGAGGGCCGATTCCAATCCCTCCTCCAATTGGTTCATACCTTACGTTGGCAAGATCATCGGCAGTTAAGAAGTATTCTTTCTTGGCCTCCTTCGACGAGACCATGTCATGAAAATCTAATTCGTTCACCCATTCATCAAACAAATCACCAGTGGAAGCAGCGGCGGCTCTGTTCTTCCTCTGGCCACTCACGTGGTTGTTGTTATAGTTGGAAGGGTCATTGAGCGCCTTCCACAACTCATGTCCTAACAAGTCATAGTCATTCATTTTAGTATTTCGTCTGTATTTTTGTCGATTGTTTTTCTTTTGTTTCGTTCTTATGAGCATCTTGGTTGTGCATTGATAGGCGTTCTTGTTCTCAGCTTATCGTCAAAGCGAACGCTAACTGATCTTGCTTCTGTCGTGCGCCACAGGCTTCAAGAACTCGAGTGCCGCTCTCAAAGCTAGTTCATATTAGTAACGTACGTTCGTACATTAGTACTGGTAAGGTATGAATGATCCATCCACGCACCACCTTGTTGTATGTTGTACAATATCTTCCATCCCGCACAATCTTGCTATGAGTAGCGAAACCTTCCTTCTCGGATCTAAAAATTATTGACTTGCTTTGTGTGTCCAACAAAGCAGTGGGTGCTTTCCCGGAATGCAGTCAAATTAATCACATGGCGGACCACGCAGATGGAGAAGATGAGGGCGTGAATGTTTTTGTGTACAGTGGAGGGAGAGCTCCTCAGCATGTCACTCATGCCCGCATCGATAAATCCGTCGACGTGATTGAGGAAAACGCATTCAGAGATTGTGAGCACTTGGTGCAGGTAGAGACTCATGATGGTATCAGACGAGTTGGTAATTGGGCATTCTACAATTGCAAGTTGTTAAGGCGGATAAATCTCCGATCTGTAGTTGAAATCGGCAGGTCGGCATTTTGGGGATGTGAAAATCTGGAGTCTGTAGAGTTTGGCGACAGCTGGAAACAATTGGTTGGTATGCATTTAAGGGATGTATATCCATCAAACACCTCAAGCTTCCATCTGTCATCACCATCGAATTTCAAGCATTCTGTAATTGCAAGGCCTTGATAGATATTGAGTTTGTCGGAACGACTTGAAACAATTGAAACACGTGCATTCATAGGCTGCGAGCGCCTTCAACGCATTGTCATCCCACTGAAGCGAAATTTGTTTTCACTCGATCGCTTATTTTATCTCGATCGCTTACGGCGGAAATACAAACAGTTTGATGGTTGTGATCAACTAAAAACAGTCGATCTTGTTGGGGGGGCACACATCAAAACTGTTGCCTCGTTACACATGGAAAGTTGGAGAAGTGAAATGATTGCAGAAATCAATCGAATCAATCAGGTTCTTCTAAATGCACCTGCTGATGACAAGGCTGAAGCAATACGGCAATGGATGGAATCGGCAATTGACAAAATGGATCGTTATAAAGCTGAACACTACAGATATGTGGAGGAGGGGATAACTTTGTTGGAACTTGCTCTCTGGAAGGCCAAACTTGGTGAAAAAGAAGAGAAGGGCAAAGCAGGCCAAGGTTGATACTGCAAGTGCAAGGAAAGATACACGCATTACATGTGGTGCTGATATAGTGATCAAGAATGTGCTTCCTTTTCTCGAGCTAAAATAAGACACTACTCAGAGGCGAGGGTCCAACATGTTGCCTATAAGCCAGTAAGTAGCAAGTTACCAACCTTATTGAAGCATACTTTTAAACGTTGTCATAATTTTTCTGCGACTATGGTCCCATTCACCTTCCCTCTACTAGTTTGAATCATTCCTTGCAATAAGTAGAAGTAGGAATAGGTTCTTCTTATTTTTATCAGAATCTGAATAGACAATGAAGAGTAGTTCTAACCTAAGAACAATATATTACCAATCTACCCGCAACCCCTTGTTTGTGATAGAGCATCCAAAGCTTTATCACAACGTAAAGTTATTGTCAACAAAACGTGTTTCACCTTCCAAACATCTCCGCGGAGCCACTAATCGATAGCACCATGGTACTCGGCTTGTACCGGACAGTCACAGAAGATCCAATCTTCTGTGTAACCCTTTCACGATCGAAATACTTGGTCAACCGGGTCTCAGAGGCGCGAAACAAAATAGATGCTTCGTACTGCTCAGTGTAGTATGCACCATTCTTGACAAATGATTCAAGGTCAACATCGGTAGGCCGATACATGAGAGCAGCAAATGTCGCCTTGGGTATATCAGGCACCTCAATCCTCCAGTTTTTGGGGGCACCACCATAGTAATATGGTAAAACAATAACACCTTCCGTTTTAAAGCCCATATTCCTCTTGACCATATTTAATAGTCCTCTACGGAGATTCTTGATTTCTTGGGAGTCACGAGCGACACGTATGGTGGTAGCAGTAGCTGCTGCTGCTCCATCGGCGGTAGAAGTAGATGCTGCCGTCATCAATCTCTGACGTGCTTGTTCGGCCTCTTCTTCCTTCATGCGTTTCTTCTCGTCACGTTTGTTCCTTGCTTCCAGTTTCTTCACGACACCAGCCGTTCCATGCTTGCGCAAACTTAAATTCACAAGATGCGAGTGTGCGTACCACTTCGTGGGAGGTCCAGTGGATATCAGTCCAGGTAGGAACCCTCCTCCAACGGGTTCATAAAATAATGTTGCCAGATCTCTAGCGGTTAAAAAGTATTCTTTCTTGGCCTCCGCCGACGAGACCATGTCATATGGATCCAATTCGTCAATCCAATTATCAAGCAAATCACGGGCGGAAGGATATGAGTCACCCATTATTTTTTCGTCTGTATTTTTGTCGATTGCTTTCCCTTTGTTTTGTTATTCTTGCCATACCATTTAGCCGTGCATTAATAGTAATAGCTTCGGTTCTGATGGTACGTATCGTGCATCGGCAAAGAACTCGGAGTGCTCTGAGGCTCTGGCTGGCGCTGCTTGCTTGGTGTGTTCTTGCTTCAAATTCAAATGCAAGAACTCGAGTGCCGCTCTCAGGAAGCATACTCCTATTTAGCACCTATGTACGTACGTTCGTCCTTTATTGTATGGGTAAGGTATGTATGAGCCATCCATTTTTGGAAACGAAGTTCAAGTCGACCTTTGCCACCGTCCAAACTTCACACGCAATACGGATATCTACTAAACGTAATCCAGTTCTTCTGCGAGAAAGATATAATAATAATTGCTGCTGCAGTCTAGTGGCAGTGATGGATTTAGAGCCAGCAGTGAGCACGAAGACGTGTTGACGTAATCGCAGTCCTTCTGCGACAAACATATAATAATAATTGCTGATGCTGTCAAGTCAAGGCTGTAGTCTAGTGGCAGCGATGGATTCAGAGCCAGCAGTGAGCACGAAGACGTGTTGCGCTTCTTGCGGCATCGAAGAATCTGATGACATCAAACTAAAATCATGCACTGCTTGCAAACTCGTTCGATATTGCAGTGTTAAGTGTCAACGGGAGCATAGACCGCAGCACAAGCGAGAGTGCAAGAAACGTGCGGCTGAATTACACGATGAGATTTTGTTTCGGCAGTTGTGGGTCACTTCCGATGTAGACTCAACAAAATCGGTTTCGACACCATTCTATGCAACTCTGATACTTGCCCTCCTCCGTCTCGTGGTGGAAGTGACGCTAAATCCAACAACATTCTTACGTCACTCATCGCAGCGGAAAAGAGCAAGTTTCAAAGAGGCCGAGCTATCAGCAAAGCACGCACATGTCATGACACAGGCATTACCATATCAGGCGAAGAAATCATTGAAGACCTCTACAACTCCAAAATGCAACTCATCCCATTTGCCATTAGCCCACTTGGCTTGTTTGGACCTACCATAAACAGGTTCCTATACGGTAAAACCATCGATGCAGACAACATCCACAACATCAGCGCCACCTCATTCCCCTACGCACACAAAATGGCCAAAAGAGCTTCTTCAGCTGAGGTTCCATCCAACATCCTGGAAAGAGCAAATGACATTTGGAGAAGACAGCACCCCACAGAAAACTTCGGCCGATCCTACAAAAGCCCCGATCCATCCACCTACTACACTCAACAATTCGGACGAGACGTTTGCTTTGCAAATGGCTCAGCCGGTCTCGAAGCTATCGCCTTACTAGGCGATGGACCCTTGACCAAGTCGTTACCCAACTACAGTTGCCACAACGACGCCATAAACTTTTTTACAAATTGTACAGACACCAATGCTTTTCGTCGCATCATCGATGGAAATGCAGAGAGTTCTCAACCCACTGTGATGACGAACGTACTCACGAACGCACACAGTCTAGATAATCTTATCACCACGTAGTCTAAGTTACGCGTGTAGAAAATAAACTAAGACCCTCTTGAAACTGTATGAAGGATTCGGTTTCCACGATCAGAAAGAATCTCTGATCTTACCTACGATACACTTATATATCATATGTAACGCACCTATTTCCCAATCTTTCGACCTTTCGACCTCGCTCTTCGCTCTTGCTTTGACCAAACGAACGCCTATCATTATTTACTCAACTGCCAACAACCAAGAAGACAAAATGGGCGTCCTTACTATCTACCTCGACAAAGGTGAGCGGAGTTGCGCTACCACTTCTAACTGACTTCTAAAGATTATTGGTTGTTGGTGTTGTATGATCAAGCATCTTGCAGAACATTTAATGTCATATTCCTCACGCGCTCCTTTGTGTTTGCGACCTCTTCCATCATATCTAACTTGTGAATTGCACCCACATCCTCTCGTAACTCAACAATAAAGCCACCAACCTCAAGAACGAGGACACCATGGGGACAAGTGACCCCTACATCAAATTTTCCCTCGAACAGGATAACATGATCAAAGATAAAGATTATGGGGATATGAAATCCTCTGTCAAGAAGAACGATCTCAATCCTGTGTATGGAGAGACTGTGAGTTAAACTTATATTCATTTCTTTATTTTATATCGTACGCGCAAGCTGATGCTATTCCTGCATCTGAAAAAAACACACACAGTTCCACTTCAACATTCCATCCCTCAACAACATGGAATTGACAGTAAAGGTTATGGACGACGATATCGTCTCCGATGATAAGATGGGAAAATCTAAGATTAAGCTCGAGAAGCACGGTCTTAATGCCACCCCGAAGGAGTTTAAGGAGAAGGTTTACAACCGTGTCTTTGGAAAGGATGCATATGTCCACCTCACTCTCAAATACGAAGAGTAAAAACAATACAGCAATCACAACATCTTCTGTTTATGTTTTTTAGGAACAACTTATTATGTAAATCTAAATATGCGCCAACATGCAAGTTTCAAACAGATTAAGAAGCTAACATGAAACAAAGAAGCGCTGACCACTCAAAGATAAAAAGATATCAATCCAAAAACGGAAAAATAAGGGCTCAACTCCGTGTCGCTCGACCGCTGAGCACAACATGTACCCACACCCGCATGATATATATGATCATCGTTTTTGCCGTCGCTTCAAAATCAACTCAGCTCTCAAGAAGATCTTGGGAACACTCACAGTCGGTCTGAGACCCTCATGAGGACATTCATGCGGGAAGAATAGTATTCGTCCACACTTTGGTTTCACAGGAAAGCACGGCTTGGCTAGTTCTTTGCTCATTATGGCAGTACTGTTTTCGATAGTTTGTAGTGTTGTTTGTAGTCTATCCAGCTTTGCTGATTTCTTCTTTTCATTGCTGCTGTCATTATCATCATCTGCCAGACTATTAGTCTTTGCATCCTCCAGCAGTAACGCCGTTTCACCACCCACCTCACAATCGGAACAAAAGACCAATAGTGTATGTGTTGACCAAATGTCCGTCTCCTTGCAGCGGATGAGGGCACGGTGTGTGGCCCAATGAGCCATTTGGGGTGATGTATTCTAGGAAGCGCATCCACGGCAATACTCTCACGACAATTTCATCATCGTCATAATAAGTGTTGAATAATATGTTATGATTCTTTATGGTCGTCTCTAACAATCCTTGTCGAATGGCAGCCACCAAACCAACTCGTATACACTCAAATTCACCCTCGGCACACAAGAATCTACGAGCCGCGGCTGTTTTCTTCTTCTCTTTATCAATAGGCAGCGATGACCGGAGATTTTGCAACTTGGGCATGTAGCAGGAGGATAGGGCATTGTCGAGGACGTAGCCGGTGTGGTCTCCAACGTTACCGAGTGTTAATTCCATACCAACATATTGTGATGTGAAAAGCCCTCCTCTCAACTCAATCATCGGAAGATTGCTGATGGAGCGATGGGATGATAGAGTGGAAGGTGATATTTTTCAGATGTTGCGGTGGCATTCTGCGGAAGAACCAATGATGTTCCAGTGACGACAGGATAGGAAATAGTTGACAGATCAGCTCTAGACGGTTTGAGCATGGGGCACTGCGAGCCGAGCCCGGCTGGAGGGGGTGAAACGCCTTGACCTTGCCTGTGCTTGCTCTGCAAGCCGGTGGGCTCCTAAAGCCATCCGGTACTGGCCTATGCCGTCCGGTATTGACTTAGCGGGCAAGGATGTTGCAGAACTCTATACCCACAGTTTTAGCATCACCCCACGAATGCATGCATGCACTAACCTTTGAGCTTTACATACTTGTGTCCAGCAAATGCCCGAGTAGGGAGGAACCAAGGTCCAGTACTCGTACTTGACAACAAAAAGTCCACAAAGAGAGAGAGCCGAAGGTTATTTTCGCAGAAGAAAGGAAAGAAGCACGAAACAAAAATCATGCGGTAAGAAGTGTAGGCTAAACAAATTACCATTTAACTACTTTCTTTCGTCTTTTAACGATGACTGTTGTTACTGTCCATATTTCTCTAGAGGCTGAATAGTAAGAGTAGCAATACCTGAGGAGTTAGTAAAATTTATTTTTATCAGGTGTACTTCATGGCTAAGTTCAAGTCCTCTAGCGAGGAGCAAAAGTGGGAGGTTGTCCAGGCGGAGGCGCAAAGTTAGGAGGAGGTCCAGGCGGAGGCATAGGAGGGGGTATCGAATTACCCCACCTGCTTGGAGGCGCATTGCTTCTCGCCCCCCAGCGTGACTGCCTGTTACTGTCGTCTGTTCTAACTCCTGTCCCAGTTGTCCTCGAAGACATAGAGCTGGAAGAGCCGCCAGGGCGATTACTTTGAAGTTTTGCGCCTGGACCAGCAGGATTCTTTTTGAAGTCGTTCATAAGTCTATCCATGCTGCTGTACGTTTTGGGACCCCATGCAAAGCCTTCAGGTGACACACCAATCGTGTGATGCCTGGGCGTCTTGCTCATAATAAAACGCAAAGACACGTACCCAGGATAACTCTCACTCCAACAAATGAAGTAGAACACACCTTGAGGTTGTGCCCTTTTCATAGTCTCCAACTTGGTATCGATTTCATCCTCCAGTTTGTCCAAGAATTTTCGATGATGTAGCACCTCTTCAACCCTGTCATTCATAGGGGCAATGTATCTGCCCAGCAACTCATCAATACTCCCGTACACCTCTTTCTTGATGATCAGTTTGTTACCGATGCTTGCGTCTGTGTCCTTGTCCTGTTCAAGAACTTCAATCACCTTGATACATCCGGGACGGACCATCCAATGGATTGCCAACGAGTCACAAGACTTGTTACTGGGCCTAATGAGAGCCTCTCCCACCATAGCGTCCCCAGCTTCATTGAGTTCACGATCAACTTCATCGTGTTTGGCGTTACGGAAGGCGGGATGGGCACATGCACGTCTGGTCACTTTTCCAGAGCGTCTGACTGGCTGCCCATCAGCACCAGTTTCTCCGTCACCAAGATTCGAGCTCCCGATAGTGAGCCTCAGTGCGTCAAGTCGGGATTCACGCTCCTTATCTTTCTCCTCGTCAATTGTGAGCGCAGCAGCTCTATCGAAGTGATCGTCCAAAGGTGGGAGGCTCTGAGGCCGTTCCCATTCACTCGACTTCTTTTTGAAGTCTTCTTTCTTCAAGGACAGATCGACGCACATGTGTTCCATTTTGACTTGGGTAATAAGAGCCGTAACGACAGTGCCAACTTGAACAATATCTTCAGCAGACTCAACGTGATCATCTGCGAGGTTACGGAGAGGAATGAAACCAGGGACGTCACCCTCAAGTTTCACCTGAGATCCAAAGTCACCATTCTTCATCACTTTACCCGTAACTTCCTTACCAGGACAAAGAGTTGCATCAGTCTCGCCAGTGAGGAGTCTGAATAATGTCTCGCCCGTTGGTGGCACCATCGGTTTCCTTGGATCTTGGAAAGGAAGGCGGTATTCCCATTTCACCATGTTCAAGTGTGAGAGCCATTTTCCTAGACCGCTCTGCTGAATCATTTCAGCGAATGTCTCCAAGTCAAGCTCCTCGACTTTATCACGCCAACGCTCTGTCGGCACAGATGTTCTGGGTTCCCACGAGTCAACAACGAAGGTTGGACCGTACACGTTTTCCCATTCTTTCTTAGTTTCATTGTACAGCCTTTCTACTTCGTTCTGGGAGTTTTGCATGACGTCCCGAATGGCAGAGATGGCATATTCATCATTATCACCAGCAGCACTGTCTCCAAGTTCAAGTGCATCCACAGCAATTTTGACAGCCCATTTATTGCGCTGATATACATCTGGATGGCAGCGAGAGTCGTCGAGAGGATGAATCTGATGATCTTGCAATTCATCAATCGCACGGACCCTGAGAAATGCAACTGAGTTATTGTACACAATGGGGCCAAGAAGTCTCTTTGCCAATATCGATCTTCTACTTGAAACAGCACCACCAATACGAGCCACGCTTTGCTTCAAATTGTTGGCTTTACGAGGGCCTAAACCGGGGACGAAAGACAATAATCCATGAATGTGATCAAATTTGCATGCGCCGTAGAGGTCGACACCAACATTCGCGACTACGTTGCATAGAACTCGTTCGTACTCACGTAGCAGGAGCGGCTTAGGTAGGAGCCTTTGCAAAGGATGAACGTTCAGAAAGAGCATTTCCGTTCCAAACACTCCAGCATCACTTGCAGTACTCCAGGTATATGCCAATTCAGACAAAGGATCTTTAGCCCACCTAGCCGTAGCAATCGCAACTTTTAAGTTGACAGCAGTATCAGGAAATTCTTTCTTCCCTCTCACACTCCTTCCAAACAACTGTGCTACATTATCATCGACAATGTCTACGTTGCACTTCCAGTCTATGTCCTCATCTTCGTCCTTGTGATTCGGATGCATTTGACTAAAGGCCAGCATACGCTCTTCAAAATCTTCGTCATCTTCATCTTGCCCCTGAATCAAACGATTGTTCCAGCGCTCGGTAGCCTGGGTGAGAACTTCGCCCAATTTTCTGGCTGTAGCTCGACTCGATACGCCACCACCAGAACCAACAACAATCGCTGCAGGACGCGTTTGCATGAGGAAAGTTATGACCCTCTCACGCATCTTATCAGATGTAACGCTTGTTCCGCCGGGGATTGCCAAATGGTCGCTCAATTCACCCTTTTCATTGACTGCAGCGAGGAACGTTCCATCTTTTGCATCATTTGACGAGCAAACTCCAACAATAGGAAGTTCACCTGTTGGGACAATGAAACGGCTTTCTCCTAGCAAATGTGAAGGGCGATAGGGTCCCGTCATGGCCATGGTGTTGAGATTTTGGGCAGAGGCCTCAACTCCAATACGTGTGGAAGCATCCTTCAAATCACGTCGTGCTTCAGCCTCGAACTGTGGCAAGAGATAATTGACCAATGCCATCCTCAATATTTTCCGACGTTCCTCGTTCCACTCGTCAGTGTCTCCATTCGCTGGAAAGTACACACGTTCAAGCGCTTCCATGAATCTTGCAACATCCTGACGATCACGTCCTCGCTTATCAGCGGGGAGTTTATACCATGGAGTACTTGCGTCTTCGATATTGGTGCTAACGAACGGCAAGTGCACCTGCACAGTAATGTCACCACTCCTTTCGGCCTTGAGCAAATTAAGGTATTGAATACAGCTATTAGCCTCCCGTTTCTTCAATTCTGTATCAAGTTCCTTCAACTCATCAGCGTTTAGATGGGCCCTTCTCCTTTCTAGCTCAGCATCATCAGGTGGAAAGTGCTCCTTAAGTGGCTTATCACGGATTAAGTGAAGCCCATAATATTCATGGAATGCATCAATCGCTCCCATGCCTTTTGAAGTAGGTCGTGTGGTAATAACGGCCTCGGAACGATAAATGGCTCGCAATTGACGACGAATACGCGGTTCCTGGGCAAGTTCCATGGCAGCAACGTAACGACATGCACGCAAAGGGTCATTCATCTCGGGTGTCTTGTCCCAATCAGTACCCTCCCGAGGGTTGGAAAGCATTACGAGCTCTCCCTTCCCAATGAGTTCGTCTGCGAATTCCTTGGGACCGGGTCCCTCGACGACGGGTGCAATCCATTGCCTAGGATCACCAATGTCATCTTCATCCTCGTCTCCTGGTAGGACACGATCATAGCTAAACCCACCCGCTGCAGTGAGAGTTTCCTCCAATTTGATGCCTACGCGAAAGGGAGGGAGTACAAACTTGTAGCAAACGCCACGCAGACCCTCAGAGACGCATGTTCTGTAATAATCCCAGTCGAACCTTCGACTGCGCTTCTTTTTGTCCTTGCTGGAAGACGACACGCCACCAATATGCGCCGCTTTATCCTTGATAGCTTCATTTCCCTCCTTAATAAGATTGAGATATCCTTTCATATCCATAATGTGACGATGCTCAGTCATACTAGAAGCATATTGAGAAAAGTCACCGTAATGCCACAACTTATCTCGGCACATTTTCGCCATACTCTCCTCAGAGATGGATTCGGAATTTCCATTTCCTTGAGAGGATGCGGCGGCGGCAGCATTGGCAGCCGCTTCAGCCTCATGAAAACTTAGTATCGAGACGAGCCACTTCTTCTGCTTGCGTGCTAAGAAGGGTATTGAGCGTGTTGAGATGATTCTTGAGAGTTTGTTTTTTCTCTTCCTTTGCTGCCTTTGCCTGATTAGGAAGATTAATATAAACAAGATGAGTAAGAGATGAAACGGAAAAGACAAGAGAAATCACGTGAAAAACGTCGTGGTGAAAAACTTACTGCCTCATCATCTTCATCATCATCTCCAAACAAATCATCATCATCGTCGTCATCATCATCTCCCCCCTTTTCCTTTGGCTTCTCCAATTCATCCAACTGTTCTTGAACTTTTCTTTCCTGCTCAACCGTATCATTCAACTTTTCTTCAGCGACCTTGGACTGCTCCTTCAACCTAGCGGCACGTTCCACTTCAGGACCTCCTTTACCACCAGCCGGTTCCTCTTCCTCCTCCCGAAACGACTGAAGAACACCCTCAATCTTGGTACGGGCTTCCGTCATACGTTCCCACTCGGAATCTTCATCCATAATACGGTACAGATTATCTCGGACCGCAGGTGAGGTAACAATATCCATGCGGTAGCGTTTGATGAATTCTGGTTCCAGCTTTTCACCCCTCATGTATCGAAGGGCGTAGACAATTGATTCGATAATTGTTCGATCCGCCTTTTCCATGACATCATCTGTATCGGGTACCATGGCATTTTCTCCCCCCGCACTAGCGGCGGCAGCAGCAGTGGCATTGGAAACGGCAGTGGCAACTTCCGACGAAAAGGCGGGTATCTTGCTCATGATCCACATGGCCTCCTCCTCTTCTTCCATATCAATGTCATCACTAATCGCCAGAACTTTTCTAGCAGTGGCGGCTACACTTTTCTTGGCCTCCAACCAATCATAATACCTCTCTGGCGAATCTGCCATCCGAATCGCATCATCCCTCTCGGTACAAAAATTCTCCACAAGTTGCACAGGCTCAAATGCCCTACGAAGCTGTGCCTTACGCTTGGCATCCACCCTCTCCCTCTTTTGACGACGTCGTTCCTCACGTGCAAGACGTTTCTTTTCACGCTTGAGCTTAAGCACCTCGGCACGTTGCTTATACCCCATATCATCCTCCATATCATCATCACCGAATAAATCAGCAGCATCATTATCATCCTCCGAATCTTCCTCATCTGTACTATCATCGGCAATTTCCTCATCACTATCCACACCAAGTGCCACACCTACCCCCCGCCTCCTTAAATTTCGATTTACGACGTTTCCTCATCATCCCCCCCACGTTATTCGGATCATAATCCTCATCTAATCCCTCCTCGTCTCCCCCTCCATCCATAAAATCAAGATAATCTGTACCAAAAATCTCTTCAGCTTCATTAATTTGTGCTTCACTGATGGCACCCTTATCCCCCCGTAGTCCACCCCCACTACGACCATAATCATCATCATCTTCTAATCCATATCCGGTATCATCTTCAATAAAATCATCTAATCCATCTTCATCATACCGTTCAGGTTGACTACTCGATTGCTTCTGTTTGCTCATCAATTGCTGTTTCTTCGATTGTTTCTTATTATTATTCCCCATGGTAGTACCTTCATCTTCACTATCGGTATCACCCGTAAACAATCCCCGTGATAACTCTTGGGCACTCTTGGCTTTGAGGGTGGATGCCAGTCGTCGATTCTCTTCTAAATCATCTTCCAATGCCTCGTCATTGGAGTCATCTCCCCCCTTGTTGTTGCTGTTGTTGGTGGTGATACCCTTGGCTTCGTTGATGAGTGCTAGGTCATCATCGTCGAGTTCATCGACATCACGCATTTTTCGTAGTTTTTTGCGTTTTTTATCTGAAGAGGCCGAGGCATCATCATCGTCGTCGTCATCATCATCATCATCGGAATCTTCTAATCCGTCACCATCAGAGGCCTTGGAACGTTTTTTGATTGGTTCATCGTCTGCGTCGTCTACGACGAATCCATCCCTCTGTTGTTATTTGTTTTGGTGGTACACAAGATGTGAGCAATATATATATATACAAAGCAGGCAAGCAGACGATACACCACAAAAATCTTATACATACTATAAAACAGAATAAAGCAGCAACTCACCTCATAATCATTATTATCATCATCCTCCTCTTCTTCCTCATCCTCACTCTCACCACTTTCCACAGCCGCATCATCAATTAGCCCCCCTTGTTGCTGTTTTTTACTACGCTTCTTTTCTGGCTGCTTACTGCTGCTAGCTGCAGTGGGATTTTTACGCTTCTTCTTTGCTGCTGCCGTCTTGGTGGTAGTGGTGGTGGTGGTGATTTGTCCCTCTTCATCCGAGTCGGAATCTGATCCAAAGTCGGGTTCGTTGTCGCTCATTTTTTTATATTTATTTTGGTTATGTTGGAGCTGTTCGTTTGATTATAGCTATACCCTCTACGTCTCGTGACGGGTGTGCAAATGATGATGTGTTTGTAATGATAGCACCGAGTGGACTGCAATCGTCACGACCCTGCAATGATGAGAAAGATAGTATTGTCTTCCAGCCAGCTACAATGAGGACGCGAGCCGCCATGATCATGACTGTCACGAGCTAGAGGCGAGACGAGACACGAGACTCAAAAAGATTTTTTGGACGGACGACGGACGGACGGACAGACAGAGGAAAAAGGAAAAAGGAAATTCGAGGGAAGTATTATGTGCCAAGCAATTTTTCATGAAATGATGAACCAGGAGGATTATGGATGGGGGGCATATTTAGCGGGCATGTTTTGTTTGCCCCCCTTTTTGAATGTGGATACCCAAATCGGGTATCTCACATCAACGTTGTGATATCACAACGCGTTGTGATATCACATCCATCGTTGTGATATCACATCCATCGTTGTGATATCACAACAATATCACAACAAATCGTTGTGATATCACATCGGATGTGATATCGTGACAATTTGGTATTATTGCCGTGGAAACCCATCAGAATGCCTCTCGTACAACTCTTAGAAGACAGTGCGTGGCAGCTCAGCGATCGGTGCGTTGAGTTTTGTCGGCGGGAAGTTTTGGAAAGTTGCTCGCCGACACCATAGCATAGCACCGCATAAAATATATTAATAGAGTTGATAGTCGATAGAATACCTACCACCCATGCCACTCGCTGCCACTGTCTTCTAAGAGTTGTACGAGAGGCATTCTGATGGGTTTCCACGGCAATAATACCAAATTGTCACAATATCACATCCGATGTGATATCACAACGATGGATGTGATATCACAACGCGTTGTGATATCACAACGTTGATGTGGGATACCCGATTTGGGTATCCACATTCAAAAAGGGGGGCAAACAAAACATGCCCGCTAAATATGCCCCCCATCCATAATCCTCCAGAGAACATCATATTCATGGCTGGATTAGAATCTTGGTAGGTTCTTGGACAATACAAAACCATCCATTCCACAGTACCATCCACTCCATCTAACTAATCTCCGTGCTGGCTACAATAATCAACGAAGCTGCAAGGCAAAAATGCTGCACGAGTGGACCCTAGGCCTAGGCATAACCGACAGCCGTCCATCCTCCTGGCGTTCTTGTGAACCTCACTGGGAGGATGAAAAGATTGTGGCCTCATCGTCGCATAGCTTTTATGATGTCTGAACAAATTATGCAACTCGGCTATCAAAAATCGTCGTGAGTACGATCATGGCATAGACGAGCACTTGTGGAACATGAAAATCATGTCAATTGATGAGGCGACCGTATGACAGACAAAAGTTCATACCTAGCTGGTCCTTATTAGGTAGATATATCTAATCTGATTAACTTAGTTATTATTACGATGAACCCGCCTTCTCCAGAGGAACGTCTCATGAGGATGATGGACGAGGATGATGACAGCGATAATGGTAGCGATGATTCAATGGATGACAATGAGGAGAGATATCGGGGGAATGTTACAATCCAATGTCCCGCAGAGGCAGAGCGTGGAGGATACGAAGACTTTGATGACCCAGACGCTCAAATAATGAATTCTGATACCAAATTAAACTCTGGGGTACTTCCGGAAGGATATATTCTTGCCGTGACATATGATTACGGTACAACCACATCGCTTTACCTGAAGGTGTTGAAAATACGCTCTACGGCAGTACAGAGTCTTTTGCAGTACTTCTCAATGGAGGCTAATACAGAACAAATGACGGCAGATCTAGAAGCAGTGCCTGCGCACAATTTACCAATGGAACAACAGGTTGATTCTCATTTCCCTTATGCATCAAAAGCATTTTTGGGGTACTATGTTCCTCTATTCAAGTCCAATACTAGTGATGAAGATAATTATGACAATGATATGATGCAAGATATTGGAATTGAACGTAGAGTAATGGGCAGCATAACGTTGGGTTTGCTCAGTAAAATCACCACAGAAGTGGATACTGTCTTTTGTACCATGGAAGACAGAAACTCATCACAGGATTTACTGTTTTGTCCGGGAGTGTTGGATTTGAATGAGTTAAAATGGAAGTAGTGAACAATGCACGGGAACCTCGCGATAGGAGCAATGATCCTGATGGGCTCGACCAATTTCGTTATGATTGGATTTCTCGTTGGATTGTAGGTGCGAACGATGATGCAGAATATGTTTGTATCAAAGAAAGCATTGACGACGATACAGGGTTTGGTGCAAAGCGGCTGCTCTTTCGATTAGATAAGGACGGGAAGGGTAGGTCTAGTTTTGGGTTTGAAAAAGTGTTCCCAAAGACGTTTGCATGATGAAAAGTGGAAAGTTCCGATGGTTCAGGTACACCAAAGGTATATTACGTGTGATTGTGGGTAGAGGAAAGGGTGAAGGTTCAAGAGAGTGTGAGCCAAAGCAAGTTCTCCGTACTTGGAAATATGACTTTAAATCCTTTCATGAGATGCTGTGCGATGTTGAAGCGAGTTGGGTGTGGAAGGGACGAGAATTGACCGCTGATGATGTTCTTCCTGAGTATGATTCTGATCTCGGACCAAGCATGCCTTTGCCAAAAGAACCGACATGCTTTGGTGGGGAGGATGATGCCGTTGTGGTATCAAAGTGTAGCGATAAGAAAAAGAATGTTACGGCATTGGCGATTTCAGAGGAGGGTGGAAAAACTGTCTTGTACAGCGGACACGATGATGGCACTCTCAGTAAATGCTGGTCGTTGGATCATACAAATGAACAAATCTGGAGCAAGAGCATCTACCCTGATGGGACGAAAGATTATGAAAGATATACAGGCTGTGGCCTCTATATAAAGGAAACACCTGGTGTTGCTGGCATAGCTGTCCGAACACATCCTGTGAAGAAGGGAAGACCTATTGTTTTCACTTGGACTGACGCTTATAACGGTTATCCGTCAACTGACTTCGACGATCGTGGCGGGACGGTATTGAAAGCCTGGTCTGGTGTGAACGGCAAATATATCTGCGAGTATGTTTGTGATGTAGGAAATGACCAAGATGGATCACCAGCGCGGCCTTCTATTTCTGCTGTGGTATTTTGTCAGGTATTTTATGACTTCATTGGATGTGTTCAGGACACCATTCTAGTAGGATTGCACTGCTGCTGTATACTTTGGAATACGATGAAAAGTATTCCGATTTTGATATAGAAGAAGCTCGTGAATTCTCAGAGGGGAATATAGTCCCCTTTTTAGAACACTCTCACGGTCGGGCACTGCATTCTTGGAGAGGTCATAGTGGGATGATTCGTGCAATGGCCGTCGTAAGAGAAGAATACGTGGTAAGTTTATCTATCACATCTGGTTCTTGTGGTTACCCAGATCAAATGATTTTATGGAGTCTTGAAGAAGCGGGGGTCCCTCTATTCAGGAAGGATTTGTATGACTACTACCAATCCAACCTTTTCAAGCGTAAGCTGTCTCGACTGGCTGATGTTGATGGTATTGGCATCGAAGTAAACGAACTTTTGCTTAGCGACAAACACGGTGATCGCATTGTTTCGGCTACACTGTATGACGAGGGAGATGACGGTCCTGTTATTGAAATTAATGGTTATGCAAGTTTAGGCACGAAATATTATGAAGACGAGGGTTTCCATGGAAGAATGGCAGTGTCAGACAAGTATGTGTCAGTTGCAATGGAAATTGATCCCACGGCCTGGATCTTTTGTATCATAGGCAACTCGTCTCACAAAAATCTTGATCGGCGTGATGGCAATGAACGGGATTTCAGGGCTGATTATGATCATAGTGATGGCAGGAATCATTGCGTCAGAAGAGAGCGGGCAGGGAGATGGCAGCTGGAAAAGTTATATTCCCTCTCTTCGGCGGCAACAACCCACCAAGGAAGAAGAGAAAGCCTGGTGTATTCGACTTCGGGGGCGACGAGAAGGAGGATGGCTTCGGAAGTGGTGGTCCAATCACTCTGGCTATGCGAGGCAGGCACATCATCGGTGGCTTTTCCAATGGGAGTCTAGTAAAATTTTTACTTCCTGACACTTTCGCCGAGACTAAACCCTCTCTCAATGCCAATGATCACTCGTCGTGCGGCTCTCTGCCCAGCGATGAATGGCACATTCCAATACTGGAAAGTGAAGATGAATAAGTCTACACAATGTTCACACTATGTCCAAATTCGATGTTGGAATAATCAATTAGAGTAATACAGTAATCGATCTTGTTACGGTATGCAATCGCAGTTTTTTACACACAAAACATAAAGAGAAACCCAAACACCCATGATGGAATGTTTCCAGTCTCTCATTGAGAATAGTGTGGATTGATACTCCTTTTCTGTGCCGAAACCAATTCATTTGGAGGGGAGATTCTAACAACATCCCCATTGTCTAACCGCTCTCTTCCCATAGCCGACGTTCGTAGCCGTAGCCCAATATGACGAGCAACAAAGCTATTACGTCCATCGTATAGATTTCCTCCCAATTCTAATGCGGAGGGCCACTTCTTGGCTACTCGAATGGCATCCAATACTCTTGATCCACTGGGAAGCGAGAGCGAGAAGCGTGTATCAGCCATGCTACAGCGTCATATGTGACCTGATGAGGTCCAATTTGGGATGGCCGCTAGCAACACTCTAGCTCTAGCAGCTAGTCTAGCATAGCACCATATCGTGGATATAACGATGTCAATGTCGCAATCAACAGCTTCCAGTGGCCCATTGTGATTGGTTACTATAGTATAGAAGGATATATTTCACTACTCAAGCTCTTTATATGTGTATCGGCCATGCTACAGCGTCGTAGGTGACCTGATGAGGTCCGATGTCGATGTTGATGTCAATGTCGATGTGGGATGGCCACTAGCAACACTCTACACCATAACTTATCTAACACCGTTGATGTTGCAATCAACAGCTTCCAGTGGCCCATTATGACTGGTTACGATAGTATAGAATTAGATTTGTCAGTGCCTACAGTACTATGACATCCTCTAACCAAATGACCTGAGGTCTGTGTATCTTGTACAACTCGCTTGGTGCTGTTGTCGCGTCATCTAATGCCGCTCCGCGCTGATTGTGTCTTTCGCTCGACAATAAGTGCGTCACCCGAGGACAGGCCATATTTACGTAAGTGTCGCTCGGCATTTCATTCAAATTCTTCTCCTGCTTCTCTTTTTAGACTCTGAACCAGCATTCACCCTGTTGCCTCGCAATAGCTATGGTACTGACTGTTGTTCATTCACGGTCAACTCTTCACCTTAGTGTATCAACATAGTGAGACTGATGATCATCATCATTTTTAGGAGCATCTTTTTGAAGTAGACATGACGGGCAACAATTCGGTCGACGATGATACTATAATTCGGCCGGGGCTTGGGCTTCACCGACGACCAACACAGCAAGATAATCTACGCACAAGTCTTAGACATGGTCATGGTATCTCATTATTACATGTCAATCCTATGATTGCAGGTCATAATGCATCATTGATCACACCGGACGCATCCGATACAAGTCACAATTTATTTTGATATATCAAGCATCAACCAAGGAGGACGAAATTTTTCGCAAGCACATGAGCAGTTTTTCATATAGGGTGATATGCAATGGTCCTTTTCTATTTGCCATTGCATCATATATTGCAGTTACAGCAATCATCTTAAATGTGCCAGTTCTACGAGAGAGTACTTTCATGGATTGGTTATCGAAGTCAGACTCTGGAATGGCCTTCTTTAGTGCGTTCGTGGGTTTTATATTAGTGTTCAGAACACAGATATGTTACAATCGATGGTAGGAATAGTTAGAGTTGATGTCTTTGTATTATACATCGCGATCCATCTAACTCTATATCTCTTGTTTATGCAGGTGGGAAGGAAGATGTTTATGGGGAACATTAATCTTTGCGGCTATCAATCTTGCACAGCAGGGGCAAGGTTCATTCACCGAAAAAGAAAACTTCCGTCGACTTTGTGCCCTCATTGTTTGTTTCTCAATTGCATGTAAGAACCAATTATATGGACAAAGTATCGAGGCCGATGGTGATTATCTTCTCACTAGGGGCCTTATTAGTAAAACGGAGTACGAACAGGTAATAAAACGCCAAGGATGGCAGCCTTACTACTTCTTGGGTGCGTTGAGGGAGATTATTGATGTTGATTTGAAAATGAGTGGGCAGCGAGCGAAAATTAATAATGATGTGTATTCATTCAAGGGTTCTACTACTGATGCACAACTTCTAATGATGGACGGGGCTCTCGGTCAGATGGCTAGTATTATTGGAGATTTGATTCGTGTCAGTAAGTCGCTCTTTGCATTGCCTCTTGCTCCTGTCTGTCTCGTTTCGCTTCGCTTGGATACTCACAATATTGCTTCACTCCAGAGGCCACTGGTTTGCCTATGGGATATGATTCAATCTTCTACTTTATATACCTTGGTAAGAATGAGTGTGATATTCACTGTTCTTTGTTACGCGTCCGCATTTCCTTACCCTACCTCTCTCTCGGTTCAGTGTACTTTGTCGTGACCACTCTATCCTGGGCAATCAAGTTGCAATGGTACACTCCGATTTTAATGAGTTTACTGCATTTGGTTGTTAGGTGCATCACAGAGCTGGGGACATGTCTGGAAGATCCATTTGGGAATGACATTACTGACCTGCCCCTTGATAAGTTTTGTCGAGCCATAGAAGCGCAGATTGCAGCGTGAGTGTTGTGCTCTTCACATTTTTTAATGCCTTTGCAATGTTGCATGTTCGTCTCTCAATAATATGTATATTCGTCTCATCTTCGTCATCGATGCTACATTTTCATCTCCCTGATTATAGAGTATTCACTGATACTTTCCCCGAAAGTACTGAGTACGTGAGCGCTTGGCCAACTCGAAGAGCAACTGCATCAAACTCAACTTCAACAAGACCCACAACATGTCTAAGTGTAGTGGAGCCTGTGACGCCCACAGACGATGATTTTGAGGAGAATTATCCACAGGATAAACCGACAAGACAGCTTTCAACTATACTATCTGGCGATGCACTATCTGGCGATGACGAGGTATGAATATAACCGAGAACATTGTGTAGCTACGATGATATCATGAGTTCACGAAAATGAGATTTTGTTGCAAAAGAAGTTGAACAGATAAATCCGAATGAATTTTCATCTAAGTTTCCATCTAGTCCTCCTCATAGGGGAGACTTTGCGTGGCACCATCAACAAAATACTTTGGTATCTTTAACCACCTTGCCACTCAACTTCCCTTCAATCGGCATCATAATCTTCGCCACCGCCGCCTTCACAGGATCAATAGCCTCTGGCCCGAGCTGCGTGAAGGTATACCAACTAGTATCTTCATTAGCAGCAAACAACTTGGATGGATCGGGACCATTAAAGAGCCAAACACCTTCGATACCCAAGTTTTCAAGTGTGTGAACTACACACCAACAGTCATGATCTTTCTTTAGTTGTGTCATTCCAGGTTGGGCGAGCAAATCTTCCACAAAGCCTATAGTCTCTTTTAGATTTTCATTGGAGTCTGCTTCATCGTAGACCATTTTCCAAATAGATGTGAGGTAGGGATCGTACAGTGACCAAAAGTCTTCCATTGTTGTGTCCTCGGGAGCAGCAGAGTATTTGGATTTCCAAGCCTTGATTATATCTGCTCCATCGGCGGTGGGTGCACCCGCAGAGTCGTTTGTCTGGTCTCCCGCTCCTGACCCAACCAAACCCGTCATGAATTCACGTGCTTCATCCTTGATTGCTTCCTCCTCGGGCGACGTGTCTAGCTTTTCTGCCATGATAATGGAAGGAATCAAATAATTATAAGCGCTGGTCGGTCGGGGCTTCCTTCTTTGGCATGGTTATGTTGCAACTGTTAGTTGTGCTGTGTCTTGTGCTTGTGACGTCGCTATTATTTTGGAATCTGCGGCGGAGCGGAGATGATAGATATGAGATGATGGAGCAGAGAGCAGAAAATAGGCCTTTGGTTATAGGGGGGCTTGGGGGCTCCCAAAACCTAAATCGGGAGTTTTTTATCTAGTCTACTTCTAGAAGAGCCGGGGGGATTCCCCCCCATATCGGAAGAGCCAGCCCCCTATAACCAAAGGCCTACAGACAAACCAAAAGTGACCAACACCTCACTCTTTTCTCTATCTGAAGCCGCAAAAACAAATTCGTAGCCGATCATGACGCTAACCAAAAAGACAAGAATAGCAGTGGAAAGCACCCAATACCATCAACAACAACGAGAGCCACCTGCTACAACGTCGCCATCATCGTCGTGTCCTCTTCCTCTCATTAGAATTCAACTTTGCCCCCTTCAGTGGCAATGGAGTTCTTTGTCGCTCACTAGTCTCAGGCCTTCTAGATGACACTACTAATAATGAAACACCAAATAATGATCATACTCATGTAGAAATACGCGTCATTTGTGCCAAACCTCATCCATCTACACCAAATCTCTCTTCAGATATTTCTGTAACTCACAAGAATTTGGAAATTTGGCCTGTGGAACTACAAGAGTCATCATCACATCGATGGAAGCGATTAGATCGACATGGTCCGTGGAACGAATTTGCATCTGCACTATGTTTGTGGCAGTAATAGCATCAATTTTCGAGGTTGTATAGAGCAATTTGAACCAACGGATGTTGTCGCGGTGGATTGGCATGGTATGCTGGCATGGCAGGCAGTTTGTACTGCTATTACCAACACTACCAATCTTAGGTGGAGGAAAGATCGTGTCAATGTTTGTTATTACAATTTCCGCGTGTATTCATCAAGCTCATGGGGAGATCAAGGCAATAACAACAGCAGCGATGGGGGCACATCCGATAATAATCAATTCTACAAAGAAATGGAACAACTATCATGTCGTCTGGCAGATGGTATCATTTGTTTATCTGAACATGATAGATGTGCATTGCACAAGTTGATGCTGCAAGACAAAAAAGTAGAAGACGAAATAATGAATCCAACGTGCAGTCATCAAGAACAGAAGAAGGTACGAGAAATAACGATTCTACCTCCTCCATTGCGTGGTGACGTTTGCAAATTGGCAAGAATGATGGACCAACAACATCAAGAAGGTGGTGGATCATCATCATTATTCAACATGTATTTACCCGAGAAAGCGAGAAAGGCATTAGACTACGCCCATCAACAACAAGGAACCACAATCTCACAACAACGGCTGTTCCTCACGTGTATAAGTCGACTATCACCAGAGAAAAAGTCCACACATATTTGTCAACCTATTACAACAATTAGGAGGGGTGGATTTCCTTCGTAGACATTGTCTTGTCCCAATCTTGTGTGGTGCAAGAAGCGTAGAGTCGTATGCAGAGGAGGTGATACAATCATTCAAGAACGTTTGTTCATCCGATGATGATGACTCGTTTTGGCCATGTATTGTGATTGACCATCATCTTGGACCAAAGGAACTTGCGGCAATATTCTCACATACTGTGCTCAATATTCACCCATGTCTTTATGACGCGTACGGAATGACTTTGGTGGAATCAGCAGCGTTTGGTGTTCCATCTGTTGTCAATTGTGGAGGTAAAGTTGGTGCTGCTACATTGTTGGGCGAGAACGAAGGGTGTGTTGCACTGGATCTGTCAGGGATGGAAGAAGAAATAAGAACATGAAACGACTGATGGGAAGAATGACAGTAATGAAGAAATTGATGGTAGTGTAAAGAAGTTGATCGAAATGCTAGCACCACGGATACAGCACACAGCCAGTTTGCTGAGGAGCTGCAGCGCTCTCGCTCAAGTTGCCAAAGAAGCAAGGCATCGAGCTCTCGGGTGGGATGAGTTATCTTGCTGCCGTGGCCTTGTTGAAAAGTTGAATAGCCTGACTAATGATTAAGAAATGAACTAGAGAGCTAATCTATTATACTGCTCATGCTCTCTGAATATGATCTTATAGTGTAAATAGTACAATATTCAAGGTGAAATAGAGCGGTAGAACATAATATGTATCTGCTGTGTAATACTTATTTGGATTATCTTATCAACCGGAGCGGAATGCGCTTCTCCAAGGCTTGTAAGTAGTGTTCATGATGCAGGGATAGTATTCGATATGTCAATGAATATAGACACAGTTTTTGTCGAAAGTTGAAAGCGCCCGCCACCAGCCCACCACAGGAGTTCCAGCACAGTTTATGCAGTTTAGCCTACGGATCAAATGCCTCCAAGATTACCTTCATAGGTAATTTCATGATGGAGCAAGCTTGATCGGGGTGGTTCTTCCAATTCGCTTTCGCTGCCACTGCCGCCACAATCGTTGCTGGAACTGTTGCCGAGAGGTGCAAGTTTGAGGCATACATGGTATGGCTTCAACCCTGGCTCAACTCTTGGCATCTCTACTTCAGGCTACGCCGACGTTGCTGCCCTTTGTGCTGCCTCTGGATCTGTCTGGCCTTGTTCACAGATTCGCTCCTCGAACGTAGGAGGACAGGAGAGACCATGTATGATATCACTATGTGCATGAACGGAGCTCTTTCTGGATTAGTTGGAATCACTGCTGGTTGCTCCGTTGTTGAGCCATGGGCCGCATTAGTGATAGGGTTAGGGTGGGTGTACATATGTTGGTCGAGCCTTCTTGTCAAGTTGAAAATAGACGATATTGTCGATGCCATTAATGGAATATGGGGCTGCATTGCAACGGGGCTCTTTGCTTCCCCTGGACTTGTGGATGGAGCTCACGGCACTCCTAACTACGGGTTGTTCTACAATTGGGGCACGGGCAATGGCAATGGGTAAGCTCTTGGCTGTTGAGATTTTTGGCGTTCTCTTCATATTGGATGTGGGTTGGCCTAATCATGATCCCATACTTCTTTCTTCATGAATGCGCTTGGCATATTCCGTGTGGATGCAATCGAAGAAGAAGTTGTTTTGGATATCGCTCACCACAAGTCACAAGGGATCTGCTTATGATTTGACTGAGTATAATGAAAGCAGCCCAGTTGCTGATAAATACATTCCTTTACAGTTACAGACACGCAAATGCTAGCACCACGACAACGTAGCACACAGACAGTCGCTTCGGAACAATCGCAAGTGCAAAAGAAGTAAGAACAAGACTTCAAGCTCTTGTTCTTGGCCAAATGAATGACTTGTTCTCTCACGGCCTTATTGCAAGAAGTTGAAAGCCTGTATGAAGATCAAGCTCTTGAGATCAAGTGCCATACATGATTCTCAGAAGGGGTCAAACACATCCATTTCTACCAGTGTCAGCACATGTGCTAGCACCACACGACCTAGACACACAGACGTAAATGCAGACGCGAGTTGGCTGCAGCTGCAGTTGCAGTACTTCATTGCACAAGCACAACACAAGTTGCGAAAATAGCAAGACATCACCGTTGCTCTTGGATAGAATGAACCTGCTGCTGACATGGTCTCATTGTAAGTTGAGAGCCTGGAAGATTAAATAAGAGATGAGGGCCCAATCAACACAAAGAGATTCTTTTCTGGAGTCATTTCGTCATTTCACTCGGTCCATGTCTCACTTTCGTGCACATTTTCTCAGTCTTTGACACGCCTTGAAAGTTCTGTTCCATAACAAGATGGTCTCATTTTGTGCACTCCATATAGCATGCTAACGGAAGACGACGGACAATGACAATAGATCAATATTATATATAGTGTATGATGTGTGGTAACATCCGGGAGTTGGAATAATAACAAACAGTGAGGACAAACGTGCACGATAACAGTTATATCATGCAGACACCGCCACCAGAAGAGAATGACGTGATCAACTCCACCACTACCCCACACAACAACTCTCAAGAGGAGAGCAATAGTATTAGTATGGAACCTCTCTCCGATAATAATAACGGCATACCACCACTCTCCGACGACAATGATGGCACCTCCGACCCCTCCGCCTTTATCAGCGCGCCAAGCAGTTTATCAGTAGAGTCCGGCGAAGAGGTCGGATCAAGCGTGGACGATGCACAAAAGAAGTTCATGTATCGACAGCAATTGCGAAATGCGGCTGCTGCCAATGCAAGGTTTCAGCAACGCCTATCTTCGAATACGAATAACAATCATAATGGTGGTGATGATGACACTTCGTTATCATCGAGTAATTTAAGTCCCATGCCCTCTCAAAGAGTGCAGTTGACAAGTTCCAATTCGGATATCAAGTTTACCGAGCGACGGAATAAGATCAAGGCTGCGGCGAGGAGTCCGTTGATGAGGTTGCAGAGTGAGACGTCGAGTGGTGGGGTGACTGGGAATGAGTCAACAGAGGCCATGATGTTGGAGGCTGCTGCGTTGTTGCCTCCGTCAGCATCGAATCATGAAATTACTAGTACTGCAGTGGGGAGAAAATCCGAAACAACCACCAATAACAAGTCCGAAGAAAATAATGGCCACCTAACAACCATCAAGGATATTTCCAACAATGCCAAAATTAGACAGTACAGATTCCTTAAGGGGGATGGAGCTCACATCGTCTGGGGGTGAGGAATCATCCTTATCTACATCCAACAAACAACTTCATTATTCATCACCACAAAGACTTATGGAGAATACCAAAAAATCATCACCATTACCATCCACAACGACACTACCCGAAACTGACATTGCCAAACGCTCCCGAAGAAAAATGGCACACAAACGTCAAAGATCCGGTGATTTAGTCGCCGCAACAATCATGAATCGTGGAAAAGATTGGATTGGTATGAATCGAGATAATCTTCCCTTGCCCGAGACTCCAAATTATGATAATGATGATGGTTCTTCTTCATTGTTGCCATTGCCCACTCCTGAAGAGGAGAGGAGTAATGGTGGTGGTGACGTCTCCGTTGCATCCTTATCCTTCACCATTATCGTCACGTAATAATACAAGTGGTGAAACACACCGAATTTTCTCTCCGGATAGTTCGGAATTGTATGATTTTTCGGATTCGACTGTGGATAATACGAATGCGAGGTTGTATCAACATCAACAACAACAACAGTATTTGCATCAACAGCAGCAGCAGCAGCAGCAGCAGCAGATTGGTGGATATGGTGTTGATCCAAGGCAGCAGCAGCAGCAGTATCATCATCGTCGTCATCCTAGTGGACATAGTCATCATAGTGGATATAGTGGGCAGTATAATGCTGTGCCAATGTATGATACTTATGGGTACATTCCTATGCAATGGTATCAACCCAACTACCAAGAGGTTTACAACAATGGTAATATGCCAGAGGTTTACAACAATGGTAATATGCCAGAGATTTACAACAACGGCAATATGCCAGAGGTTTACAGACATCGAAATGAAAGTGAAGAAGAAGATGACACGGAATCATACTATACTGGATCGGGAGAAGGAGAAGAAGGGTCAAGTACTACATCTTCTTCCTACGTTACAGACGAGGACGAAGATGCATCAAAATCAACTCAATCATCACCAAGAAGTAATGGTGAAATACCACAACATCCATTTTCCATCTCTGGTCATAATTCCAACAAACCCTCCTCCTCCTCATTTGACATGGATCCACCCGAAATATTCATTGACGAATCCGACTCCAAAATTGATCGAATCATACAAAAGGTGACAAGTGTCCTCGATGTACCACTCTATCGTACCAAGGAACAAACGGAGATACCAAGTGATACCAAATACCCTACATTCTTTTGTCCAAATTGCAAAACGAAACAACGTGCCTTTCTTTCGGTAGCGACGGCGTCGGAACAGCAAAGTTCTCCTTTGGGATATCTTGCGTTGTACTTTGCGGTGTATATGGTTGCGTCATTGTTTATATTTGGGTTGCAGGAAGGATGGCAGCCCTTGGACTGTGTGTATTTTTCAGTGATAACACTGGTGAGTTGTTTCTCTTTGAGAGTGCATGGATGGTCAGTTGAAATGAAATTCATCTCACAACCAGGCAAAATCTTTTTCTCTCTCTTCACACAAAATAGACGACTGCAGGACTTGGTGATTTTGTACCGACGACGGATATCGCCAAAATTATTTGTGCATGCTTTATTTACGTTGGTGTGGCAACCATTGGATTGTTGTTGGGTTCGTTGTTGGCCGGAAGTTTGGATGATGCTACGAAGAAGGATGCGTATAATGCACAGGTGAAAGATTGTCCCAATTGCCAACGGTTGGAGAGATTAAAGGCCCGTGAAATGTCGAATGGTGCGTCACCGATGGGCTTTCCGACGT
Organism: Skeletonema costatum; assembly: GCA_018806925.1. Taxonomy (NCBI): domain Eukaryota; phylum Bacillariophyta; class Thalassiosirophyceae; order Thalassiosirales; family Thalassiosiraceae; genus Skeletonema; species Skeletonema costatum. The sequence goes on along the minus strand of JAHBBA010001024.1, from coordinate 229,866 downwards.
ACTATAACAATACTGCGAATAATGGGTATGAAGAGGTCGGAGAAACAGCGGAACAGTCCTCCGCTACTAGTGGCAGCGATGCTAGTTTTCCAGATGTCGGGTTTGATCTACCAAAACCTGAGACAACACAAACACCTGCACCGAGGAAAAGGGCAAGTCACACGAGGCACATGTCATTATTGGTCAGCAGCAGTCCCAAGTCACAGCAAAAGAAACAAATGTTGAATACTGTCTTGCCAATGAATTCTGCACTCAAAAGGAATAGTCATACAAGACACATGTCATTGGGTGGCAGCCTTGCGTCTTCTAACGCAATAAATGCTCTCGATGGGTTGGATAAAATTGATGAATCCACGCCTCTCATTGATTTGAAGCGGTCCGAACACAGCAGACTTAGCAACAATGACAAAACCACTCGATCACACGAAGTTAAATTCTGCGAGGAGTCGTCCTATTCAACATCTACGACTGATTCCTCTGTCCTTCACCCTCACCCAAGCAAACCCTTAACTCGACTAAAGGCGGCAAAGTACATCTTCTTGACATTGAACCAGGCTCTAGCAAACTCGGTCTTTGTCATTGCTGCTGGGAGCATTGGGTTCTACTACATCGAAGACATGACGGTCGTGGATTCGTTCTACTTTACAACTGTTCTGCTCACATCCGTCGGTTATGGTGACATTGTACCTGTTACAGCGGCTGGAAAAATGTTTACAACAGTCTTCATCATTGTTGCAGGAACTATACTGCTTCACAACATGACGCTCATCAGTATGATTCCTTTGGAGTTGCGAAAACGTCGAATTGAACACGCTGTTCTTGGACAGTTTGGCGACCAATTGACTGATGATGAACTGCGGGAACTATCAACAGGGACGTTGGTGAACAGACTAAAGTTGGCTACTAATCGACCAGATGGATTGGATGAGTGTACAAGGGAGATGTTTTCACTTGCCATGCTTGTTCGGTTGGGTCGAGTCACTGAGGAAGACGTCAAAGCAACCTTTGCCGCTTTCCGTCGTCTGGACGTTGGCAATTACGGTAGACTCAATAGTAGAACAATCATCGAAGGCGAGCTGATGAGGCGAAGAGCATTGAGTTCTAAGAATCTTGTGGCAATGTCAAAAGAAAGTGAATGGGACGATGGTTCTCCATCTAATTATTCCCAAGGATCTTACGCGCAGGGAGGACCAACATACGCACCTCAAATTCCATCTCCCCACTTTCAATTCATGGATTATTCGCAACAGGGCCAGATGCCGATGTACCCAGCGGCGAATTATGCGCCCGGACCTGGAATGTATGGAGCTACTCCAAGAAAACGATTCCCAACAGGCAGTCCTCAAACTCAATATTCCGAAGCATCTCGCTTCGACTTTGACGAATACGAGCAATGGGCAAGCAATTGGGACCATTATGATACCTTTCAGACACGATCCCATTAAGGTAATGAACAGCACCAGAGAGCAATTCCTCTAGGCTATACTGTAGAGAAAATGTCTTGTCCACACTTTGTACAGCGTGAAGATGCTAGGAATTGACATTAACAATATCTAGTTGTACATTGAATCAATACGAAAAGAGAAAATCTGCTTACAAACCCTTTAGCTATATGTAGTACATTCTTATCTATTCAGCTTTAGCCTTCATCTTCGCTGGCGCAGCCACATACGGAAACGAAGCATGCATCCAAAGACTCAACGCTGCCAGAACTCCTCCAGCAATATCCTCCTTGGACAATGTCTTGTTCTCATCAATCAAACTTTGTACAATTCCACTAATCAAAATCCCAAAGATGAGCGCAAATCCCTTTCGAATCGTCCCAGCATATTTGATCACCAACCCGACAAGAATCCCACCTGCACTATTTGTTAAAATGGGCACTAATGTCAGAAAAGTCCATTGATCGAAGAATCCACGTTCTTGTATCTTTTTCCCATCATCACTGGTTGCGAATGACACTAATAGTATCAGTATAGAGGCAACACATAATTCCATTGTGAACATTAGTGCATTTCTGCCACCGCCACTTTGTAAACTCTTTTGTGTAATTGCGCCTGCCAAGCCGGATAGGAAGGATGCTAGCATGATTGGAAGCACACCATGTGAAACGTGTCTTGAAGAAAGGGAGAATTTGGTTGTTTCATTACTGTCAGCTGCTGTTGTTGCATTACTCAAATAGTTCATGTAATACTCCAAATTTAGAGGTAAAATTCCTTCCATGACAAGTGCTGCCACCAAAAGAATGATCAGAGCTACAATCTGCAATTTACTCTGCCGTTTTCCAAGCAGTAAAAAGCAACATAGTGCTGCTGACAAGGTTTTGGTTTGATTGAGCACGTTGTAAGTGATGGCATCTAAATTTTGATATGCCAGTAGCGAACATAAATTTTGAATTAGGTAAATTGTCGCAGGTAACAGAGCCAGACGCAACCAAGACTGGATGCTCCACCCGCTTGTGATGTCTTTCCATTTTGTAGATGTGTTGAGGGTGATTCCAATCATGGCAATTAGTAATTTGACAATTTCTTGAGTGAAAATTACTGTCGATTTGTTGATTTCTGGTGAGGTGAATTTCTTGGTGACGATTGGCTGTATTCCAAATTGTAGGGCTAATAGACCCATGAAGACGAGTGCCGTCGGAGACAGCGACGACGACGATAATTTTGATGCCGCCATGGTGAAATTGATGTGATTATTCAGTTGGTTTGCATAGATAGCCTGATGTCTATGGTCTGTTGCTTGCGGCTGTGATGTCCTCTCAAGATCACAATTTTTCACTTTTCCGAACGATTTCAGCCGTTCAAATCCAGTCAGAGTTCGGATGGTGACACCAACCAGACACCACTGCATTCTTGCTTTGGAGAAATTATGGAGAATGGATTCTGTCTTTTCTACTTTATATTGATCTTGAGTTAACACTGCAAGGGCACCTCGTACCAAACTTTCTCTGCTGGCAGCATTAGTTCCGACTCATCTGCTTTGCATTCGTCCATATCCGCTGCTGATTCCAGCATGTCATCAACATGTTCACACACCAAGGTAATCAGTTCCTCACTGACCAAATTCACAGATGCCAAAAGTTTATCAGAAGGCAGAAGTCCCCCCTTTCTCCTCATATAAGTTCTCAATATCCTCAGATCCCAAACATTACTGACTGTTTGCTGCTTCCTTGAATTCATCAATCTAAACAACGTTAGGTAAAGCGGGAGCATTTCCGATTTCTCCTCTTGCATACACTCGTTCGCGACGAGGTTACAGTATCTTAGGAAATCACTGTTTGCTTCGGGGAGCAAGTCAGGGTACGATCCTTTCTTGTCAGCCTTGCAAAAGTACTTTGTAAAAGATGCCAGTACTGAATCATCCGACATCATTTTGATAGATTTGAGGAACGACTCACTGTTTGTACTTCCAGCTTGAATGGACAAAGAACGAAGTGCATTCGGATCTTGCAAGTAACTGAGATGCCCTGGCTTTCTTTTCACGAATATGTTGGACATGATACCACGAGAGTTCCAATCCGTTGTTTTCAAAACAATTGGATAATAGCGATCCGACTTTGTTCGTAGCTCGACGAAGTTGGAGTTGTTGGCAACGAGGAAGGGCGTCGATGATTGTATGCATTCAGGTGTATCAGGAAGCGAGAGCTCTATTGGTATGCATACCTTTTCTCTACTATCAACGTCCACCGATTCAAGAATGCGATCGTGGGCTGCGAGCACGTACATGTGACGAAGAGCTTGTAGATGGTACTGGTTATCAGACGACAATATTGGATAATGAGGGAAGAATGCCGCAATCAACATGGCAACATCTTCCGGGCTTGAACCCAACGTTCGTTTGCCACCGCCCAGGAACAGAAGACCAATTGCCGCTCCGTAAATCATGTGCGTACCGTAGCTTACGTTATCATCGCAACTCCAACGAAGGGCACGGAAGAGCCGGAACGAATCAAGATCTCCAGTTCCTGCCATAACAAGTGCAAGAGAAATGGCTGACGTGCACAAGCAAGTTGTCAGTGTGGTAAGGTCAGGACGCTGGACTTGTCTTGTGACGTCTTTGTTGTCACGTAATTCCAAAAACCACATCACACGCTGAAAGATTGCAGCAGCAGCGTCACGATTTGCGGAACCAGCGTATCTTATCCCAATAGAGAAGCATGCACCTGCAATGATGAATGCATTAGCCTGACGCGCAGCTTGGGGATCGAAGTCAGCTACATCATTTTTCGATTCATCTCCATTTCCATCCATCTCTACATCCATACCCATGCCCAACGACACGGCTTTTGCTGCAGCTTTCCTCATAAATTCAATGCTATTTTGTACAACTGATGGTACTTGAGAGTCAATCCATTCAGCTGTAGGCTCCACGTTCCAAAGAATGAGTGATTTGGCGAGTACTCGAAGGGCAAGAAGGTCCGGGCGAATGTAATCCAGTAAGAAGTGTGTGTCGGGAAGCTTGAGAATTGAAGCAACAGAGACATTTCCGCTCTTGATGTACATCAATCCTAGTGCTAGGATAGACCCAGGTGCAGTGATATCCCGGTTCAGCATATCTGATTCGTGAATGCGAGCATTTCTATCTCCTTCAGTTTGATTGCCATTTGGGAACGGCGGCGGCGTATTTTGGAACTTATCGGCGCCGACGCCAGATATATAACGATGTAGTCGTTCTTCGATCTTTAGGTCTTCCAATCCGCTCACAGTTGCTTTTCCTTTCTGCAAATTGATCAAACCCAAAGATAGGCCACATACCAGCGCGAAAGACTCACGGTCATTCGTATTCTGATCCTTAGTAGGCTGCCTTCCAATTTCATTCAACAAGAATTCCGTCATCAATCGGTGAGAACTCTTCTGGTACAAGAGTCCGATGCCAGCCACAGCCGCTGCCTGCACGGTACTTGCCAAGTCCATTGGAATGAAGGAGGGCGGAAGAAGTGATGGCACGTGAAGACAGAGCATTTTCGAAACACCAGGATCACATGATCCCCTTTTATTTGCAGCCATTCCCAAGAATACTCCAACTGTAGTTGTTATCGTTCCTTGCGAGAGATAATCTGTCAAATCTGACGTGTTCAACGCAGCAAGATGCCCCCGCAAGCCAAGAGCCATGAGAAAGCCGCCATGAGCATAGCTAGGAGGGGTTTGGTTTGTGCTATTATTCGAAGTACTTTGCGACGCCGGTTTGTTGAATTTGATCCAAGTTCTTGTGATTATTTTGCCACCGTCACTCGAAGCTTCAGGGAGACGAAGTCCTGCAGCTACTCCATTGTGAAATTCTGGCCAAATGCGGAAATTGGGTGGACAGCTAGACATATCAAGAGCAAGGGTTCCATTGGCCGGTGGAACTCGTCCTGCCAGAACGATATCGGGTATGAGCAAACTGATCTGAAGACAACATACGATGAGTGCCAGGGTCAACATTGCACGACCAAGGGCGTCGCAATAGAACGACGACACAAAAGAAGCAATTTGTCTTGCTTGCTTCGCTCATATTCATGGTCGGTAAGCTCCACAGCGCGTGGAACTCGAAGGAATAACGGGCGAGATGACCGCAAGAGACGTGTCGCTTCTTTGATGCGATTGTCATCTGGGAAAATCATTGATGAGAAATCTTCCAGCGCAGCTAGGCCGTCCTTATCGGGATCTTCAGGTGTTGCTTCTCCCCCTTGTGAATCACTGCCCTCGTACGAAAATGAACTTTCAGAATCCTTTTTATCAGCTGATAAACTCTGCGCCAAGAGTTCCGCCAAGTCATTCCTCCCAACAAGATCGTAGGCAGCACAAGACCAATAAAAATCCGAATCAATCTGGGGAGGATCTACTCTGCATCGTCGAATTACTTCCAACAAGATCAAGGAAATGCTCATTGGCAGTTCTTCTTGCAATTGAATATGATGATACACACCTTCGTCAAGCATCGACATGACAATCTGTCTATCTCGCAGGTGTTGTGGAGAGGTAGATTTGGCCAAGAGTGTGCTAAGTAGACGAATGGTCATCCACGAGGTTGCGCATGCCCCATTCAGACCAAATTCGACAAGCTTCAAGTACTCAGCTGTGCCGAAGTCCATTTCTTCCACAGGAATACTATCAACTTGCAACATACTGTCAACCCAAGTCATGATACATGGGGCGACACCAAAAGAAGAAAGTCGGCACTTTTCCTCCAACGAAACCTCCGGGGTCATGCATGCAGTTGAAACGCAACGTGAGCCACCAAGATAACGTTGATAATGATCCTCAAAATCCACCATCAGTGGTGACATTTGTTCTGATACTTGCAACAATAAAGATCCCAATCGACGCGTCCAGGAGTTGCCACGAGACTTACTGACAAGCCTTGCATCCTCATGCAAGAGATGCAAGGAGTCAAAAATGTGCTTCTTGAAATTCAACACATCGCCCTCCATGTTGATTTTGTGGGCGAATTCCAAAGATGATAGTTCCCCATCGTACCGTTCCAACATGCTACTTGCATCTTGATGATGACTGGGACTAACATCATTCGGACCAGAGTCACCAAAGAGCAATCGACCTTCACCCTCTGAAAAAGCGGCATGAAAATCAGATTGAAGGAGTTGCTCCCATGCAGATAGCTCTCCAGATCCCTTTGCTGAAGTCTGCATCGCTGGCTGGCTCTTTCTTCCTAGCAATAACAACTTGAGAAGAATTACCGTCAGAGTGTACCAAGCAATATCCTCCACACCCGACGGTACATCTCCATCTTTATCGGAGGACCACATTTGTTGCAGCAGTCGTATGCAATCTGCCCTAATCAATAGGGGCAATGTAGCTGATCCTTCATCACCATCTGTTCCGAGAGCAGATTCAATGGCACACAAGGCAGTCTCGGCAACAGGACTAGCATGCACAACGAGGGTGATTTCAGATCGGACAATTTTGTTTTTTGTGATGTGTCGTCCTGCCTTGACTAATTTGATGTCAACTCGATTTCCAACCGCATTCTCCAAACCAACGCAATGAAACCCTTGAAACGTTTGAGATTGCATCATCGACTTGGGCAAGGCAAAGTCCACAACATGGATGGACCCAGCACGAAATAGACAAAGTCTTGGTTCATCTCCTCCGCCATTGGCATTGTTAGTTTGAACCACGAGAATGTCTGTTGCCAAAGTATTCACATCCTTGGATTGAAAACGACTAGATGACCGATGACCTTTATCACCCTTTCTCGAAAAAGGCTTGAGCGGGATGGGAATCGATTGGACAGGCTGAGCCGAGGAACATGCGACATCTTTCACATGTGATACCGAATCCACGAGTACTGGAGCATCATTATTTTGTTTATTGTCATCTTTGGATGATGATAATGATGATAATGATGAGAGATTGAGTGAGTAGCATCGAAGTATCGCAGGTTCAGCAACGTCATCATTGCCCAGCTGCTGCTTATTGTCATTGGGCATGAAGATGCAAAGGACAAGATCACCGTTACCAACTGTATCAGTTGCTAAAAAGACATTGCGTTGATAACGTGGCAAAGCCTTTTCTCCAGCACGCTTTGTTGTTGTTATTGCTGCCGCCAAGTCACCATCAAGTTCCTCCTCATCGTCCATTACATCATCACTACTTTTACCATCATCCTCAACAAACACTTTTGTCAAGGTAAAATCAGGATGAATATCTGAAAAAGACGACGTTACCGCTACCCCCCTACTCCCACTTGTTGTTTGCAGTACTTCTTCTTCTTCTTCCTCCTCTTCCATGACTGCATCCTCCTCCTCCTCGTCTATTTTTTCCGTAGTAGTCATCTCTTGTTCTCTCCAAACACCTCGTCCCGTACTCTTCCACAATGGTACCTCCTCCACATCACTTTTGGATTTACTCAATGACCATATAGTGTGACGTTTCAATGCTTCATTGTACGTGACACAAACCATTGGTGGTGATGATGTTGCACTACTTCCACCACCACTGTTACTACTTTCACTACTACTGTAGATGGGATGATGAAACAAACGTGGTGAACCAACATGAACAAGTGTTTCATTGACATCTGTAAACAAATCCAATTTGAGTTGTTGTTGTTCCTCTGGATCAGTGTCATTATCCTCCGTCATGTCAGTAGTAATACCATCACGTAATGGTGAATCAGTCATGCTAGTGTTGATGGCACCCATACCTACTCCTTCCTCCTCGTCGTCGTCCATTTGAGAGGGTACAATTGTAGTAGTAGTAGTAGTAGTAGCCACAGGACGAATTTCATCCAATGGATGTCTCAGGGTAAACAAACATGGCAACAACCCCACTACCACTGCACTACTATTTTGAATATTATTGTTGTTGTTGTTAGCTACACCAAATCTCAATGGATCAGGTGGACCAATTTCCAAACTTAACTCATCGTCATCTTCATTAGTCTTGCCTTCTATATATTGTCGTCGTGGTGTGGCGGGTAATGACATTCCCAATGCCGATGGTGGTGGTGGAATAGTAGCTGCTTCTCCTTCCAACAACCCTCCTCCACCACCATCAGAGACAAGTGAATGTGATAATGCCTCCTCCTCCTCATCTTGAACAGCAGCGACATAATCCTCCTCAGAGGGGGTACGAACGACTATTAATCCACATCCATTGGGGACAGGGTAGATACTTTGAGCTCGGAATGGGAGTGAGATTGTGTGTCCTCCTGGTCCTCCTCCTGCGTCATCATCATCGTCACCATTGGACTTGTTGTTGTTGTTGGATAGTGTAGTGTTGTTGGCGGTGCTGTGGTTCCCTGTAGTGGCTAAAATGGCAGTGTCGCCCAATACATCAAATACAAGTAGAGTATTTTGATTTCCTAGTACACACAGCATCTTGCGCCCACCAATGCTGCTGCTAGTGTTTTTGTTATCACTCTCATGTTGTTGTTGTTGTTTGTGAAAGGATGCCCAGCAGAGAACTTGATTTTGATATCCTTCACTCCACTCGGACAATTCATTCTTGTTGTTATTACCATTATTGCGTTGCTTCTGTCTAGATGATGCTGCATTATGATTGTTGTTAGTATCAGCAGGCAGAGCAAATGAGGCAATATCCGTCCCATCCATTCGCTGTACCACCACCTGTCTATTGTTGGTATCAACATGATGATGTTGGATGAAGGCGATGACATCTCCACCGTCATTGACACTGTCATTGCTTAGGACAGCGGAAGAGGAGCCTCGTAGAGATGAGGCGTCGTGTACTATCAGTCGCTGCTGATGATTATTATCATTGTCATTGTTGGTGGTGGTGGTGTGCAGAGGAAGGACTTCCACTGGGGTAGTAGGATGGAGCGGCGCCATTGCCATGGTCAAGATCTTTGACAAAAAATGCAAGATAGAGTGGTCAGTAGAATTTCCAATTCCTACGTAGGGCTCTGGTATGAAAGCAGGCATGCGGAAAAAATAGACCGTTATACTATTTACATCACCCACTCTTCGGCGGAGGGACCCAGAAGCTATGTACATAACAACCCTCGAGATACAATTAATCATGGCGGACCACGCAGACGATAATAATGACGGGGGTGTTTTTGTGTACAGGGGAGGCAGAGCTCCTCGGCATGTCACTCATGTCCGCATCGATAGATCCGTTGATGAGATTGAGGATGAAGCATTCAGAGATTGCCAGATTTTGGTGCATGTGGAGACTCACGATGGGATCAGAAGCGTTGGGTATATGGCATTCTACAAATGTTTATCGTTAAGGGGGATAAATCTCAAATCTGCAGTTGAAATCGGCAGGTCGGCATTTTATTAATGTGAAAATCTGGAGTCTGTGGAGTTCGGCGACAAGCTGGAAACAATTGGAGCAGGTGCATTCAATGAATGTAACTCTCTGCAACGTCTCAATCTCCCATCTATCGTCACCATCAAACATATAGCGTTCTGGAAATGCAAGGCCCTGACGGATATTGAGTTTTCGGAGCGACTTGAAACAATTGAAGCAGGTGCATTCTATGGCTGTGAGCGCCTTCGACGCATCGCCATCCCACTGAAAAGAGATCTGTTTTCATTTGATATTCTTCTTCTTCAGAAATACAGCCAGTTTGGCGGTTGTGCACAACTAACAACAGCTGATCTTGTCGGGGAGGCACACACAAAAACTATATCTTCGTTGCATATGGAGTGTTGGAGAGCTGAAATGGAAGAAGAAATCAATCGAATCAATCAAGTTCTCCCCACTACACCTGCCGACGATAAGACAGCAGCAATTAAACAATGGATGGACTCAGCCCTCGACAAAATGGATCATTACAAAGCTGAACATCGCAGGTATGTGAAGGAGGCTATCACTCTACTTGAACTTGCTCTCTGGAAGGCCAAACTTGGTGAAAAGGAAGAGAACTGTGCAGAGGGGAGGGCGAAAAAGGCCAAGATTGATGCTGAAAGTGCAAGGAGGGAGAAGCGCATCACATGTGGTGCTGACATGGTGATCAAGAATGTGCTTCCTTTTCTCAGGCTAGAATAAGATGGATCGGTTTAAATGTGCTAGAAACACGGACACAACCACAACTACATAGTATCATTTTACCAATAGACCATTTCAGTGTCCATTTCATTTTGCCGCACACGCAAGTCTAAAAGTAATTTCATATTGTGTCGCCAGGAAGTGTATGTCCAACGGTCGCAGCGATCAAATCCAGGCAATCGTAACGAGCAGGACAGGTACATACACAGAATCCAAATCAACATAGACACTAGATTAAGTATGTGCAGTCTCGAATGCCAAGTCTTCAAAATGATCCCAATGGCCGATATGACGCTAAGATTCTTGACAACTGAGCAAAGATACTCCTCTACTGTAAGCCTTCACGAACTGATCTATCAACAAGCTCCAAGCAAGAATAAGCCAATGAAAATCCGAAGCTCGCTAACCAATATACCCAATAATACCTTTGAAACACCCAATCTGGACATCAAAATTCAAATGCCAAGGAGCGGGAAGCGGGAAGCACGACCGCCGAGGATTTTTGACCGCCAAAATATTTACCGATTCCTACGTAGAAGCCACACCCTCCGCCCCTATGACCTACACTCCGCACAAACACCAAAGACATCAATATCACTGTGATATTCCCGACATTAGTACCATGTAGAGCGAGAGGCGAGCAACAATCAACAACAACGCAAGTATTATAACCATGATGAACCTCCTCCTCACAGTCTCACCTGGAAGACTCGGACTAACCATCAAAGTCTACAAAAATGATCCTCAAAATGGAGCGGTAATAACGGAAATCGATCCGGCATGTACCTTCAAAAATCAACTCGAGATAGGCGATAGGATAATTTCCATTGATGGGCGGAAGGTTAACAAGATAGAGGATTTGAGTTTGAATAAGGATCGGCTGAGGAAGTTTGGTATTGTCAAGAAGAAGAATCAGGTTGCCGCAGCAGATAAGCGCGAGGTGTCAAGAGAAAATATTACCACCACCACCACCGCCACCGCCACCTCTGCAACTGCTGTGAAAGCTGCAACAGAACAGCTACAACAGCAACAAGCAATGAAACAACAATACCTCATCCGAACGCAGCAAGAACAACGTGCAGCCAAACAACAACAAAACGAAAAGATAGAAATACCCAAACATCCGATGATGGGATTGTCCAGACGAGTGAATGGAAACTACAACATTGTGCATCAACATGAAAATCTCAAGAATGTATCCAAAACTCAAGTGATATCGAGATTACAAACTTTCATTGAGTCATTGTCACAAATGAAGTGTATTTCCAATCGGAGTCGGTTGCACATATCTTGTACTTGCATGCAGTTTTTGCAAAATAAGAAAAGGGTGCAGATGGCAATGTGTCATGCCATTCTGGAGTATTCCCACATGACACATGTGCAAAAGAAGCATCATGTTGTGGAGCGGATGAGGTATGCCAAAATGGTATCGAGGAAGACAGAGGGTGATAGTAATAGGATTGTGGAGCAACTCTACGGATTGCCACTGAGTTATGAGTATCTTGAAAACATCAATGATATGGAACGTGATGATGCTGCTGCTTCTTGTGCAGCAAACGCTGACGCTCAAGTTGATGCTGACTCATCTCATCCTTCGTCGTACCAAGAGCAGCAGCAACAACAACAACAGCATCAACAACAACAACTCTCTGAAGCATTTTCGCATCGTATCTGCGCATCTGCCTTCTTTCGGTTACATAGCATTGGTCCACATGCCGAAAAGATACACAAGCAATACATTGGCGGAGATTTGTCCATCATTACACATCAAAACGCTGGAAAGAAACGAAAGAGAAAGACAACTGATGCAATGAATGATTTACGTTCCTCTCTCCAAGCGTTATATGACGAATACATCAATAGCAGTGAATGTAAACGAAAAGGTGATGATTTTACCCTTCCTGTAAGCATCTCCAAACGTAATTACTATGAAGAATGGTGTCGCAAGAGGGGATGGGAGCCAATCAAAACTGATACAGCTAACGGTCAATACGCAAAGGTAGCCGACTTCGAATTACTTGATGGATATTACAGGACTGAAGAGGAAGAATCCTTAGCTGAAGCAGAAGGAAGATATGTCGTTGGGGTTGCGAAGCGAGTAGTCGCCTTTACGAATTTCATGTATTGTTGGAACAATGAATTCCCAAATATGAAGACGCAGGGTCGTGTGGGAAAAGGAATGTTTATTGGTGAAAGATATGGAAGTGGGAAGTGGGACAGAAATCGTTGACATATCAGAATTGTAGATCTAAAAGTTAATACATCTATGAAGATCACTTCACTACAGTATGATAGAACTATCACAGCCCTGGAAACAAGAAACGTTTGAGAGTTTTTTCTATCTCTCCCAGATGACCCAGCGAGGCCCAATATCTCAATCGTTCATTACATTTGGTTCCCTCCCAATTCCTGTGGCAATTGCAATAAGTTTGAAGTACATAAGTAATGACTTTTTAAGTACAGTGGGATCGCTCGAACTACCCCCAATTTGGCTTATACCCCCTCTAAATCACAGTCTAGCTGAAATTCTTATACCCCCCTCAACAAGATACTAGGGGAAAGCTAGGTGATAACTTCGATTTATACCTAGGCTTGTGGGTATAGGGGGCGGATAAAAACGCGATAGAGGGCGCCACCCACGTGGGCGCCCACCTTGCAACAAGTGTTCAAAAGCTGTGTACGACCCTCAACGGTGATTGAGTGCAACATTTAGGCTTATATTGATATAACTATAAGTGAAAAGGACATTAACAAAGCGAACGGCTGATTAGCGCCTGTTATAAGCGGTGAACAAGCTCACTTTCATGGCATCGAAAAGCAATCTGTCTTGGCGGTCACTGAACAGCATCTTGGTAAGAGAGAACACACGCTCAGCAGGTCCTGACGATGGAAGTACAAGGGATACAATTTCACATGCATCCCACCAAGTCTTCAAATCATCGTAACATATGCATCCACGCGCCTCTTTGGGACAATAACGGCAGTGATTGTCGTCAGCCTCGTCTTCGTCAATTCGGAGGAACATCCTGTAATGCCAGGTCAAATGGCTGACTTATCTTTCTCGCCATCCTTGGTCTTCCCAAAATCAGCCACGACAAAATAATCATTTTTTTGTAAGCATTCCAACCACCGCCCTGACGGAAGATGGGATAGTGATCAAGCTTTTCAATCAATGCAAAAGCATCCTTACGAGAGAGAGTTTTGGCATATGATGGATTGAAGATTCGGAATGCACGGAATAACCACTATCAGGCCCCTCGGCAACTCTCTCCATGAAGTAGTTGAATGCAGGACAAAGTCCCGAGTAAACATGCGCCGTCCACTGATCTTTTGATAAAGGGAAGGGGCTGTCACGTGCTGCGAGTGAGTACGTACATGTACATAAATTACTAGTAAGTTGAGCCGAACATTTTCATCAAACAACTGCGATAGTGGGCAGCGCCCCCCGCCCCTATACCCACAAGCCTATTATAGGTACCCCCCTAAAACGAAAGTCTGATCACTGATCATGCACAATGCAAGCACAAGCAACAAGCAATGCACAATAATGCACATCAATCTTTAGTTGCGGCGACCCTTGCCCCTTGCTAAAAACAAAAACAAAGAATCTGTGTCGACGCAGCAGGGGGGCCCTCGGATCTCTATCTCTACTCTACTTAAGCTTAAGAAGCAACAGATCACGAAGACACTAGAACCTACAACCTAGATACACTGATCATGACATACACCAGGCCCATGAACATTCTCTTGTTAGGCTTATCTTTCTACTTCGGGTCGCAGTTTACAATATGGCTGTCAATCCATAATGAAAGCCCTTCTTCTTCATACTTGGCTTCGAAAGCGAAAGAAGATTCCTTACACCGTTCAGATTCAGATAATTTAGAAGGGCCAAGCACTACCAGAAAAGACACTAATGCAGCCGTCAACAGCGTACTTCGCAAAGTCGACAGATTATTGCACAGCCAAGTAGCAGTAATTTTTGAGCATGAAACTTTACTCGGAACGTTGCTCGGGTCCCTCATTCGTGAGAGCAATTCCGGCTTGGTGGATTTAATTCCATCAGAGGGATATTTCTTGGATGCCGGGATGCAATTTGGTGAGTTTGGTGCACACATGGCTGTAAATGCACCAGAACGGAAGGTGATGATGTTAGATCCGTCCCCCAAAAATGTGGAACTTGCCAAGGAAAGGTATGGTGCCCTCCCAAACTTAGAAATATTGCAAGGAGGGCTTGGAGATAAGGTGGGAGTGATGAAAGCAAGAGATGCGACTTTTGAAATGCAGGTTGGTGCTGAATTCCCGCTCTATACGATCGACTCATTGTTCTATGAAAAAGGAAAGAAACTTGCCTTTGCTCATCTAGATGTTGAGGGTTTAGAGCTGGATGTGCTCAAGGGAGCTATCCAAACAATACGCCAATCAAAGCCAATCTTTACAACGGAGGTACGAGTGTATAAAGATGTTGCGTATACTGATGAGTTGATGAACTTCATCTTTGACTTGGGGTACGATAGCTACGTAATAAATGAGGTTTGTGGCTACCCTCATATGGATTACCGCAACCTCCTCAACATACCAAGATCCATGAGTCTCGAACTCGTGCACAGTGATACATTCAATCTACTTGACGCTACCAAGTCTATATTCCGACTTCCTGTTCGAAAAGAGGATCAGAAGACAATATTTGACTTGGTCATGCCTTGCTGTGCTCTTGGGGGAGAATGTTGTCCTGGTGATGATATCAACGACAAGAGCTGTTGTAGTGAAGAACGGGTAAAGAAGTGGCTGGACGGGAACAAGCCAGATGTTAATCTGAATTATTACACCTGGAAAGAACCACGAAAGAGTTTTGGTCGCTTTCGATATCGATTGAGACAGCGTCACGGGGTACAGCCACAATAATTGGTGGTGGTGTAGTTGGGGTTGAGATGAGGGGGGAGAGATAGCTGTTTCAAGTTCAAGCTACACATACATTATTGACCATAGGCATAGAACCATGACAGATCATGCCGTGTATGTGAGGTATAAAGGTAGCTGAGTAATATCTAATAATTTATCGTGTCAGTGACAAGAATCAAGCCTCGCTGAGTCGTTTGCATTCAAGCGAAACAAAGCAACCTCATTTGTGCCCTGATGAGGTGCAAGCATGAGTCGATAGATGACATTGTCTGGAGATTCTGCTGATCTCCTAGATGACCCAGTGAGGAATACTTATTCATCATCGGTGATTGTTCATTACATTTGTTTCTCTCCCTGATTGTTCATTAGCCGTAGCTAGCTTGGTTCTGATTGGGATGCTACACAACAACTTCTTGCGTTGCTCCTTGCCACTTATTTTGTCCTGTTATGTCACCTGTCACACGTCACACAAGCAGAGCGGCGCGCTCCGATCAAAAATACAGAAGCCCCCCGCCGCGCAAGCAAGCCGGCCACCGGCCACAAGCAGCTATCAGTGCACTCCAAAAGATTGTGCAACAAACGGTGCAACGCATAAAATATTATCATGAACCAAAATCACGTGCTTGACTTTGAATTCAAATCTCAATTTGCCGCCGACCTTACCTTACCATCAACACACGATGCCTAACGTTGTTCACAAGCCAAAGGAAGCAGAACAAGCTACCGATGATGCGGCCGCTGTTCCCAAAAAACAGAAGGACAACCCCGCTGCCAAAAGATATCATACAATTCTACGAGATTTCATGGCGTACACCCATCAAGCCGGATTCTACAATGAAGGTCATGCTTTTAGTAGCACAGAGCTAGCTTTAATCACACCTGAACAAATCATTCGTTACTTCAAATTCAAGCTATATGGTGATGGGGATGTGGACGTTTCGGGCCAGCCCCTTAGCGGCAGTCATCACACTCTTGACTACTACAAAAAAGCCATTTCCTCCTTTGTTCCGCAAAGGGACAAATCTTGGGACACCGTAACCCAGCAGGGTAATCCAACAAGAGCAAGGTCAGTCAACGACTTTGTCCGTCAAATCCGTGCATTGGAAGGGGTTGAAGGTAGTAGCAAGAAACGTAAGATGAAGGTGAATAATGAAACACCATCGAAGCAATCCGCAAGCAGCACACCTACGGCCTCTTCTACAGCGAAGAAAGCTCGAGTTCGAGTTATTGATCAACCTGCCGCTGCCATTGCCAACAACAACCCAAATGCGATCATGTCGGACCTTTTCCTACAAATGCACCAGCAGAACACGTCAGTAATTGATTTCCTTGGCACACTTGGCACATCTATTGATCGGTTTAAATCTACCATGCAGGTGAACAATCAGAAAAATCATGGCAAACATTCACAGGCTCAACAGTAGTCTACAGCAGATCAATGCATCTGTCCCTGTCCCTCCTGCACCCATGATTCGCTTTCCACCATCAGCAGCAGCTGCAGCAGTTCCACCAGCAGCAATGCCAGTAGCAGCAATGCCAGTAGCAGCAGCAACAAAAACTCCAGGAGTCACACGACGACTACCCACCTCTGTCCAACCAAAACCAAAATTACCTTCTGCTTCTGCATCACTACCTGCCCAAAAGGAATACTGGTTCTACGATCATCCAGATGGGAAACGACGCAGTGTTCCACCATCTTGGACGTTTCCCTCTGGAACTTTGCTAGAGTTGTACATCCTATGGCATATTGGAGACCCAGCCAACAAGATCTATCCAATGAAAACATTCAGTGCATTTGATGTTTCCTTTTGTGGGAAGCGCAGTCGTACTTCGCTCAGTGAGGCAAGGTGTCTTGTAGCTGCATTGGACAAAGAAGTGGAGAAGGCAGGAGGAAGTATTGGTCCTAAAATTAGTGAAGCGCAACTTGTGGAACTGTTTCGGGTGGGTGTGGAAGGGCTCGATATCCCACTTGAAACACCTACCGGTCGCCCGAGAAACATTGATAGTTTGAAATGGCGTACGTTGGTGGAAAGAGGAAGGAAGAGCATGGATTGATAGTATGAGCATATGGGTAGTTGGTTGTATTAAGTATTATTTGTTTCATACATAAACTATTTGTTAGGTCTTTGCATTGATTCATAAGTGAAAATCTAATCTTCCATACAGCCAACAAACTCAAGAGCGTGGTTAGTTGCAGATTAGGTTGATAATCGACTTGAAATAGAGACATAGATGAGTGCAACTCTCGCTCCGCTCGATGCAACGCAGCCTTCAATTCAGCGGGAATGTACGTGGGCTTAATTGAAGCGTGGGCTTCTTTGGCCCACGTCACCACTTTTTTGATTTTTGCACCCTTCTTCGTTCATCGTTCACAAGTTGGGAAAAAGAACCTCGTATGAGCCGATGGTGTCAGTCCATTATAGGTACTCTCTTGCCAACCCACTCGCTCCAATAACAGCTTGAACATGCCACTGCTGATATCACTATCACCTATAGCCCGAAGGAGACGGCGGCAGCGATCGTCTTCATCGTCGGCTGTCTCGCGACTCGCCGTTCTGATAAGCTGCTGCTATCTGCTTCTTTTATCACGACAATCACAACAACCACTGTTACTACTCTCAGCAGTCCATGCAGGAGAATCCACAATTCCACGATCCACCAATCGCTATTCCGATTACAATCGTCAATCCTCTCCATCCTCCTCCGCCGCCAGCATCTCCTCACCCTCCTTCACCACCTCCTCACATCACGACTACCATCCTCCATGGAACCCGTCCCCCAAAATCGACCCCCACGGCTTCCTCACCTCACTCTATCCACGCACACCCGGCGAATGGGAACACCTCGCCAACATTCGCGGCAAATACGGTCCACGATCACGATCCTATCCACGCAATTTACGCACTACTCCCGTGGAGATACGACAGGTTCCTGGAGATGGGAATTGCCTGTTTCATTCGATAGCGGCGTGTTTGCACCATACGGAGAATGATGGACAGCACCTTCCCATGGATAGTCATGAGCGTATATTGGAACTACGTTCGAAATCACTGGAATTGCGAAATGCGGCAGTGGACGTGTTGCACAATGTGAGTCAGAGGGGACGTCGCAAGTTGTTTTTGCAGGGAGAGGAGTATTTGGAGGCACGGGAGTTGTTGGCGGCGGCGGCGGCGCAGTTTGAGTTGGAGGGGGAGGAGTATTGTGAGTTGATGAGGAAGGAGAGTTATTGGGGTGGGGGGCCGGAGATTGTGGCGCTTTGTAATTATTTGCAGAGGCCTATTCACATGTGAGTGTATGATGTGTTCATTGTGTTGCGTTGTTATCTACGGTTTGTGAATGCAAGTTTGTTGCTCATACATCTCTTTTTCATCAACACAGTTATGAACTCGTTCCTACATCTAAAAACAACAACAACAACAACAATGAACAAATTCAAGATAAAGACGACACAAATGCCAAAAATACCTGCAGTCAATTCACCCTCCGTCGAATGGCCTGCTTCGGATCCCCCCGATACGATCGTCGCGAACCTCTCCACATACTTTCGGCAGACTCCAGATTTCCAGATGTCGAACCAAAGCGTATTCGTAGGGTTGGTAATCACTTTTTGGCATTGTTTCCAGTGACGAATAAGAGTCAGGGTGTTATTGGTGGTGGATTGGGATTGACGAATCTTCAGTTTCGGAATCATGCGTTGTTGCGTGGGGGTAGTAGGATTGTGCCTTCTGCTGCTGCTTCTTCGTCGTCTTCTCCTGTGGATGAGGTGAAGGAGGAGGTAGTGGTACAAACAAAGAGAAAAAAGGCTGCACCAGTGGTACAAACAAAGAGGAAAAAGACTGCTTTCAAATGGGATGGGGGACGAGGAAAGTGGGCCAATGATGATAATGTGGACAAACAATAGAGAAAGGGGAATAAATGTTGCTAATAATGCTTGCTAATAATAAAATACTACGTTACTATCGTAAACTGGAATCGACATATCTTTACTCCGTTTTTGAGCTCATACTATGTCTTTGATTTATTTGGCTTCAATCCACGAATAAATTTCTTCGTCCTACCCCCAGTCTCTTTTGACTTGTCAACTGGAGAGATGGTGCATACTTCGACTCCATACTGACCTTCTTCATCTTCGGATGACATCCAACGACAACTCTGGTTCCCATTATTTTGTACTTGCAATGGAACCCAAAGTGACACATCATTTTCACGATTTGTTGGTGATGAGGTGGGAGTCACTACTCGTCTTGGCTTCAGTGATTTGGCACTTTGTATTTGTTGTTGCATCACCGATAACTTCTCCATCTCATCATTCAAATGATTATTCGGTGCAGTTTGTTTCTTTGCTACTCGTGCTGGAGACTTGGACTTCTTCTTCCTCTCACCAATCCTTCGCACGGTAGGTCTTGTATTACTCCTCTTCCTTGCCAATGGGGCAGGATGAGGCTTCTTGCTACCCTTTTTCAAAAATCGTTCCATCTGTTCGTCTTCCCACAATCGGCAACACCAGGAATTCGCCCATGTAATCCATGATCTGGCCACGCGTTTCTTGAGGCCCTTGCGGACCTTTTCTTCAATGTAGGCGATGGATGGTCCTCCGAGTCCGTTTGATCTAGATCGTTGGAAGGAAGAAGAGTTGCCATTATTATTTGATCTGGTTCGGTTTGACAATGATAATGACCTTCGTAATGTAGTGTTGGTGCTGTTGTTGTTGTTGATGTTGCTGCTATTATCACGCACTTCCATTTCAATATGCATAGAGAGACCTCCTCTTGTAGACAAATTAAATGGTTGAAGTAACGACGATATAGATGGTTCACCACCCTCCAAGGTATTGGTATTATCTCGTCGAAGGACATTACTTTCACCTCTGGCACTACTTCCACTTCGATCCTTTTCCCAGAGCATACGTCTCATGGCCATCTCACCAGGGTTGATACCAGCTTCAAATGAAGAAACGTGCTTGAATTTCAATGAACCTCGAGAGGAGGCTGTACGCAATACATCGTATGTATCATCGACAATGTCTCTTTGCAATGAGAGTGAGGAAGAACCTTGTTTCTTCTTTTGGTTGGGTGTAATACTCTCCGAATGTTTGGCAATTAAAAGTGCTGCTTCATCTACTGGACTACTGTTACGTTTGGATGATGTTGAATTAGGCGGAGTGGGACAGTTTCGTGCACGTATAGCCGAGAGGAGAGAGGCACCGATGTGTGTTGGTGAGACGCTAGCGTTGCAGGGATTTCCTGGCATTACGTCATAGCCACCACTTGTACAGTTGTTATTGTGATTGTCTTGTTCAAGACTATTTCCCGACAGAGGATCTTCAGAGAGGGATGGAAGTCTATCCGGCAAAAGAAACGGATGTATCACCGGTTGGTCACCACTGGCAGCATCTGCTGCCATAGTAGAAGCAGTCAAACCCCCATCTTCTTCTTTCAACACCACCCTCACATTGACTTCACTCCCCTTGACATCATTCGAAATGAGGAATTGAGTTAGTGAGAGGTTCAGCATTTTACTTAAGCTTGTTTTGAGCAAGGAATAGTCCACAAAGTTGAATGAGAGTAGACTTTCTAGTATCATGGTGGATGGTTGCCGACTTAGAGTTTGATGCGCTGTGAACTGCCAGTGTTAATGTCGGATTGTTGATATCTGTAATTGTTTTGTTAGACGAGGAAGAAGGTGTAGTAGCAGTGTCCTTCTCTTGTGGAGGCTCCTCTTGCAAGTTTTTGGGTGTGAATTTTGTAATGAATGAAATTGTACGTTCTAATTTGTCTTCCTCTTGTCCCATCTTCCAAGGCGTTGCCTTAATGTCCTCGTCGCCCTTGGATTTATGAAAGCTTAGGAAGGAGTGCGGGGCGTCGTCTTTTAAGAAGAGATCGAAGAACTCATCGAGTGATGATGTTGAGGTTGGACTGTTAGCATTGTTGCGGGTGGGCATGGACATGAGGGGATTAAATCGAAGATGTGGCAAGATGGACTCTGCAAGAGGCTCCTTGTTGTCTATCGTAGTTGAGTTGTTCTCATGTTTTGTGTTTGACTTGTTGCCATATTCGTTGTCGCTGCTATCAGACAAGGGCCCCGCGTCACCTTCGCTTCCGCTAACTACAAAATCTGATGTGCTGTCAGCGTCGCCAATTGTTCCATTATCGGCACAGCAAACGTTGGTGAGAAGGGCATCTAAAAATGCCGTGTAGGTGACAGCGGCAGCGCCGTCTGGTGACTCGGCGGGGGGACTTTGCTTGCACATGGTGGTCGCTGCCCTTTCCTCTTTAGTCGTCGGTCTCTTTTCCATTTAATAAAGGCTCTGATAACACCTTTGTCTCCTTGCAGCCCAATATTTCATTGCTTCTTCCATCCAGAGCTATCGTCCTGCTAACGTTAGGTCCCCAACAAAAATGGGTCTTATTCACAACATGGGCTTGCTCAACTTTCGAGCTCAAAACTTTTATTTTGAATCTGGCTACTGATTCCTACGTAGCAACACATTTGCCCAAATTTGAATTCGAGAGTCGGTTCTCAAAAACAGCCGCCATCCAGCCGCTGCAGCAATGCGATTGTCAACTGTGCATGTACATGTGCAAGTGAAAGGGTCGTCGCTTGGAAAGCTGCGGAGTAGGAGAATATTATGATTGCGGTGCTGGAATCTTGAATGATACTTCTATCCTCAAACTTGCGTGGGCTGCTTAGAGCTGGCTGAGACACTAGTTCAGCAACAACTCTAGAGACCAAGACATCGATGCAATGAGATGTACAGGCCGACATGTGTTGTGCTTCCTACGGCGTTGCAAAAGGCGACGATAACATCAAATGAAGAAGTTCACTTATTGAAAATCGTTCGATAATGTAGTGATGAATGTCAAATTGAACATGATGAATGCACATGATGAATGCAGAAACAGACGGATGAAATGCATGAAAACCTCGTTGTTTAGGCCAGAAAGTAGCTACTCTTCGAAGACTGCCCATCTACATGTTACCGCTGCCACTTCAGAGGGATGGATCCTGATTAATGGCATGCTGCAATTGAAATGATCTACAACGAATGTGTGATTATGCCAACGTCGTGCGCAAGATTGAAGAGAAGCTGCAACATAAATGTCCATTCTGTTAGCAGACGGAGGTAACCCTGACTGCATAGATTGGAAAGAAAAGAAGTAACAAACCCGGTCGCACTATGGGAAATGGGTACACACTGCTAAGGTCAGAGGGGTCTGGGATGATGCATTTGGATATTATGCTAAGGCTAGCCCCCAATTGAAGTGCAATATGTATCAATATCAGTAGGATATTCTTCTCGGGGTGCACAAGCTAAGGTGCTGAAGAGGACAAGAAAAGTGATTCATTCTATGTTGAATTGGCGAGTATAGGTGGTCATCCGTACCCAATGTTCAATCTTTTATTGAAGAGAAGTATGTGGCAGGACCAAAACGGCGGTGAAGCATCATTGCATCGCCGACAGCCACGGAGACTACATGACGTTTGATTGTAGAATTCAGGATGATTCATGCGAAGAGAGACGTCAGTGAAGCAATCTCTCCGCTGCTCTTCATACATATCCATCAGGCTGATGTGTGGCAGAGAAAAGTTCGCAGAGAAGGCAGCTGAAGAATATATATCTCTCATTCAAGCCTTGATATGAAAAATACACGGCACTGTATGTCAGCCTTTTTCAAACATAGATGGCATGGCATGGCTACAAATAACTTCAATTTCGCTATATAGAAAATGTTATGCAATATCTTGCCACCAATTACTACGAATAAAAACAAACTTTAGCATACTTGATACTCTGGATAATGTGATGGAGGGCTCTCTAATCGTGCCATCATGCAAATTCACTTCAGACTTCTGCAGTGTTTTGGGTTTCAATCACGCCTTGAGCCGGAACGTAACTATACAAGTAGTCACCTTGAATAATGCTGTGCATTTGGAAGGTATCCTGATATTGTTGGGGTGGATATGGGAGGGATTCAAGAGAGTCCGAAGAGTCCGTGACGGGTGAAGTAGCAGGTAGAGGCATGGAAGCAACCTTGACATACTTGGTAGGAGGCTCCTCAACAAAGACTTCACTCTTGGGTTGGGCATTGGCGTCTGCAGCCCCAGTAACTGCACTGGTGAGAAAATTGTCCTCCTCCACGACCTCTTGATTCTCGCAGTTTCTGCATCGACAAGATTCGTCGCACTTTACACCAGCGTTGAAACACACGCAGTACTTCTTCAAGCACCTGCAATGTAAGATGGAGATGACGCAAAGATGAGTATTCTTATACGAAACAAAAAGTGAAAACATAGCGTCTCTTTGAACTCACTTATTCTTCTTGCACCCACATCCTTCATCGTTACCCTTCTGCCTCTTCTCAAATGCCTTGGGATTTTTTGCCAAGCACTCATTGATAGCATTGGTTCTTGCCCCGCTCGGGCCACTGTACTTGTCAAGGTTCATGCAAGACTTGCATTCACATTGGGCTGGATCACACATCCTGCCAGATTGGAAGCAGTCGCAGTAGAGTTTGAGGCACCTGGACTTGGCACATTTGCACGTAGATCGATTTTCATTGTAGTTGTGTCGAACGAGAGTGGGCTTCTTGACGGAGGGCTTCTTTGTCGATGGTCCTCTGGGTCTGCTGCTACTCTTTTTCGCTGCTTTCTCCTCCTTCTTGACAAGCTGCTTCGTGTCGGCAGTCTCCATTTCAGGTTCATCCTCTTCCCTCAATGGACGTTTCCTCAGGGGAAGTGTTCGTGCAGAGCGATTCTTTGTGGAGGAGGTGGAAGCATAGATTGCAGAATTCTTTGCTGGGATGGATGCGGCCATCTTTTTTGCACGTGCTAATGGAGCCATACCACTACTACTTCCTGGATGAACGTTGCCGTTGTTGACTGCAACTCGTCTTCCTGTGGGGTTGGGAGGAGCAGTTCCAAGTGCAGTCACTCTGAATGGAGTAGATGCAGTTCCGGCTGTGAGATTTGGAAGGTACGAAGTGAGTTGTAGCAAGATTTCACCCTCCTGTCCATTACCAATATCGGTAGCAGAAAGAGGTGGAAGAACCACCGTGCTCGAAGAACTTGATGCAGCGTATGTCTCGTCGAGGTGAGCTTGAAGGAATGGAGGCAAAGCATAATCGTCTTGGTGGTGAGTAGGATAATGATGATCGTCCAATGGAGGTACAGGAGTCATCATCGTTGCTTGTCCTCTATTGAGACCAAATTCATCATAGCCATACCCGTCCATCATTGCCGAAGCAGAAGTAGGTGCTGCAAGCATTTCTTGGCCAAAAAGATTCATATCCATGCTTCTTGACGTAGTTGGGCCAGGCGTTGCTACGATGGAATTTCCAGAGCCGCTGGAAGTGCTGTTCTGCGCTACGGAATATGCCGGTCTGATTGGAGTGAACTTTGTGGGTTGATAACTCACAGCCGTCCCTTCTTCTTCGGATGTTTGCAATGACATTGGCATGGTGGAAATATTCTTCGTGGAGGAGGGCAATAATGTTGGCGTCGCGACAATAGAGCTGGCTGGACGGCTGCTACCGTCATTTCTTGCTATGACCTCTTTTGGTTCACTCTTGGAAACGATTTCTACGGCCGCTTTGGATTCTGGCTTTGCTTCGATGACAGCATTGGATGATGCAGCGGCAGCGGCAACTGCCACGGCCGGCGGCGATGGCGTAGGCCGGTGTGCAGCAACCAGCAGACCACCGCCGCCGCGACTTCCATTGGAGGGTGCATTTCCCAATGATCCAGCTGCGTCTGTTGGTGAGGCATCGTTGGTTGAGTTAGGGGGTGAGAATTCCTTCATCTTGCTGTCTGTTGGCTTTGCTGCTGGTGGTCGGTGGCAAGTGAGAAGTTGCTCTTGCTTTGGAATTTGGAAAGCTGCAGAAGTTGTGATGTTCCGTGACACTCTAAATCTGACACAAATGTACTGACCAATGCACAGTTAGTGACACAGCAAGTGTTGGATGGTGGTGAATGATGAGAAATCAAAGCAAAGGAGATGCGCAAGCGATGGTAGCTTCGACTGCTATCAAAAGATGATGCTGCCTCATCCTCGTCATGGATAGGTAGCAGTACCAATGAATACATTCAATTCACTCAATTATCCCCCCACGCACACACACTACCACTACTGCTACTGTTGAAGCTTGCGTTGGGAACAGATATCGCTCCTGAGACTCTCAATATCATTGCCATCGAGCTTACAAGAGGATTCTTCTATTCATTACATCATCAAATTCATCTTCTACGGACCATGATAATAAAAGGAGACGTAATTAGAGGGGCAATTCTTCTAAACTCTTGCTGTAGAGTGGAGCACTTGAAGAGGCCAGCTAGCGCACTATAAAAATGCAAGAGATCAAATCAAAAAGTGAGTTATATTCACTTCACTGCATACGTACTTCCGTAGATAAACATTACCCTTTCCTCATCCACAGTTACCAATCTATCTACAAACTACAAAGTGATTGAGGATGGAGAAATAAGGTACATAGTAAACTTACTTACAAAAATTTCTGGTGTCATAAACGTAGGAATTCAGTATCTGGTGTTCTTTTGTGGTGTCATTTTGACACTATTTTGTGCAATGTGCTGTAATATTTCTCGACGATCCCCTTGATTTTGCGTTGAGATTACCGTGCTGCGCGAAGTGTGAGAATACATTTTTGATTGTGGTGTCAGTTCGACACCACAGAATTGACTGGCCCGTAGACTGCTACTTTACTATCACAGAAACCCGGGCGGCGCACCTCTGCTTAAATATTGCAGCGGCAGAGCAGCGCAGCAGCATCATTCCATTGTACAACAACTACACAACACATCATGTCGAAGGGAAGTAAGAGAAAGAAGAGTAATACTGCCGGTGCCGCATCGGCGGCTGCTGCTGATGCGAGGGCGAAGTCGTCACAAGTCGAGAAGGCATTTGTAGGTCCGGGATCCGTCAATACGTACATGGGCCAGCTTGTTCGTTTTGTTGAGTATATCTTCGATCATAATAAGGAGCATCTTGTGGAGGAACATCTTATCAAAATGGAGCAGGCCGCTGCGCAAGATGCACAACAAAAAACGAAACTACGGATTAAGCTCAGACAATATATCTGCGATGCCGCCACTGCCATCCAAGCCAAGCGTGATGATCGACCCCACAATTGTTTTATCAAGATTGAAGATGAAGCGGACGCCCTCAAATACGATACGGTTGTGAAGTACATGGACACAAAGTTTAATGTAGAGGTAGTGGATCGTGGTGCCGCAGAGGCATATCTGAAGGATGTTCGTGATGGCATTTGTGAAATTACACCCGACATGGAAGTAGGGGATAAAGTTCGTGTCAAAGTATTTCAGTCGGAATCTCAATACTCTGGTATTCGCTGTGCACTCGCATATGTTTACACATCAGCACGTGTGACTATGCCTTTCGCGTCAGAGCTTGGTATTTACATCAAAGGAGTGGGACGTTACATTGCTGCTGCAAAACAACACCTCGGACTCAAGCTCACAGAAGGGAAAGATTCCATGAATCAAGAAGTAATGGAGTTGATAGCAGAGAATTTATTTAGGAGCAAAGACAAACGTGATATTTTGTACCATCTTATTTTTCTCCTTGATTGGAACTTGATGAAGAGAGCGGAGAATTGTTTGCACGCAAAAATGATTCACATGGGGTTTGTGGAAGATCACTTGACATTCACCTTTGCAAAAGAGAAGGGAAAGCAACACGGCGACATGCATGGTCCATGGCATTGCTTCGCTAATCCGAAAAAGCCTCACATCTGTCTTGTGCTCTCCTTTGCAAGGTATTTCTTGACATACCCGCAAGTATTAAGAGAGGGAGCTCCCCTATTTGAAGGCACGAATCAGTATGGAAGATACAGTAGCCGCCTCCATCAACTCTTCCATGAACTCAAAGATGATTTGAAAAATTTGGGAGTCGACTATAAAGATCTTGGAACTCATTCTGCAAGGAAGGGTGTTGGGACTATGGTGGCCAATGCAAGCACCGTCGGTCCACCTATCGTTGCATTGTGCCTTCGCGCGGGA
This sequence comes from Skeletonema costatum, assembly GCA_018806925.1. Taxonomy (NCBI): domain Eukaryota; phylum Bacillariophyta; class Thalassiosirophyceae; order Thalassiosirales; family Thalassiosiraceae; genus Skeletonema; species Skeletonema costatum. The sequence continues at coordinate 202,468 of JAHBBA010001024.1, read as the reverse complement.
TGGAAGCTTGGAGGTGTGAAAGAGAAGTACCTCTTCAGGGCAGATGGAGGTGACATGGCTGTAGGTCGGCGTGCTGCGTGCCTTGACGTGGATGACAAAGAGTTTGCTATCTCACCACCATACTTCGACTATTCCCATCTGGATGCTGACGGTACGATTGAAACGAAGGAGAATCTAGAACGCTGGCTGAAGCAACGCCTTCCAGATGCAGACAATATTCCGGCGAACTCCTGGAATCTTGTATTGCAATGTTTTGCAAGTGTTTGTTACCATTACGAATATCTTTGCGAGCATCTTGATGACAAGTGTTCCTTCCGCAACACTGCGGTATTTCGAGACTTGCCAAAAGAAATTCAAGATCTTGCGACGGTCAAATTTCCTTGGGATAAAACAAGTTGGACTCCCAAATTAAATGGCGTTCCTCCTCACGTGTTGCATATTGCTAAAATTGAGTCTCTTGAACGTAAGCTGGACACATTGGAGGAGAATCTAACTGCGACAATTGTTGGAGAGATGGAGAGGCGGGGATTCTCATCAACTGCATTTAAGACTAGCGATATCACCGATGCACTTTCTGCCGTTACCCAACAGTTGACCAATCAGATTACTACCGAGTTGAAGGAGATTAAAGATGCAGTCAAAAGTTCTCGCGGTGCTGCTGATGATTATGTGATCGTAGATGGGGCTGATGTGGTGCTTCCTGGCGGCGGTGTTGCCATAGTTGACGAAGATGACTGGTTTAATGATGCCAATGGTGCGGAAGGAGAGGAAGGTGGTGCGGAAGGAGAGGAAGGAGCACAACCTAATGAATCAGAGCAACGGAGACTGCAGCGAAAGAGGAAAGAACACGAGACTGCTGTCGCTCTTGTGAAGAAGCGCAAATTCACTGTCGGCCATCATCATGGCATGTTGAATGTTTTGCCGCCTAACTTTACCCTTACATCGATGACCCCTCTTCAGCTAGTCTATTGCTGGCTGATGGGCAGTGTGCGCCACAACATCCCTGCACTTGGTCTGTTGGACAGTAAACATGTGCTTTTTTTAAAGGGTGGAAACAAAATGCGGCATAAAATGTCATCTGTTATGCGGATTGTAGAGAAGATGGCCCGAGAGAAAAATGCTTGGTATGACAAAAAGAGCGATTGGGATTACGATAAAGTCACAAAAATGTGGGATGCCATCAGTACAGAGTTCAAAGCGAAGTACTGCCAAACAAAGCGGAAGACTCAGATCAATTACCATACTGTGTATCGGAATATGACTGATGCTAATGCGTTTAACAACCCCAGGAACAAGAAAGAGAAAGCGAAAAGGCTCGCTATGCAACAGCAACAGCAAGCCGCTATGGTGTAGGTCTTTCATATTACTCGTTAAATTAATTTCTCTTCGCACGCAGTTACGTTGTTATAGATAGAAGACTAGTGGGATGGTAGGTAGGCACCTAACTTGGCATCCTTGGGCACGCGGTCCCTGAAAAAGGGTCTCTCCGGGCCTCCTTAAACTCCGCTGTTTACCCGTAAACAGGTCCTTTTTTATGTGGTGTCAAAATGACACCATAACTTGATCCATCTGTACTTACTTGTACCATAGTACTTACTTATGTCTTACGTTGTACTTGTGACTTGTGACTTTGTTGTCAGTTGTGACCTGTGACTTGAATGGACTTGACTGCCGCTTACTTCAGACACCATCTGGAAGTCTGGTGCATGCGATGCGTCTGGTGTTAAATTAAGGTTAATTAGTTATGTTGAGTTATTGCCAGATAATCTCGGGAAACGTTCAGACAACACCGAGTGCCCAAGTTCCTTCAAGTTACATCATTTGGAACGTAGGAATTAGTATTTTAGAAACCTCAGGCTTATTCAGCGCGAACCAGCGCTATTGGGCCTGTCTGAAGGCTGATGTGTTGCAAAGCGGTTCGCAGCACAGTGGACAGAAAGAAAGATGTTTGCCACAAAAACAAAGCAACACGGCCGCGGCCACTGTCCATGCAATATTGTCCATTCGCGAATTCGCTACTCAAAAGCGCTTGCACATGCAACAGAAACGGATCCAGGGTTTCATTTCATCGGCCTCTCTCTAAATTGTGTTGGGTTGTCGGTTGTCGGTTGTCGGCTGCATCCTCGTCCGCCGCTGTTGAAGTGTTTTCTGTCCTCTTCTGTCCACCGCTGAAGAACATAAATTAGGTCTCATCCTGCACCAGGATCCCCCGGAACATCAAATGAATCCTCCTCCAGACATGCGACGTGCCTCTTCTGCGTCTCCGGGAAAGGCATCATACTATCGGCCTACTCGCACCCGCAAGCCGTCGTCTGCTGCAACGTCAAAAAAAGTACATAGATATGATATCGGAGACACTGCCCGCCCCTCGGATGTGAACATCTTTCAATCCGTCGATCAACATGTCGCTGCCGTAGAGCAACTGAGAGAAGGAGGTTATTGTTTTATTCTCCGCTCCGACTTTCGTTTCACATACGCTCTGGTGCTCAAACAAGAAGTTGGAGTTCTGGAACTTCAAGTGACTGAAGAGGGGGGCACAAAAACTATACCCCAGGGCCACTGGAGGAAGTATATCAGAACATTAATTACGGATGATTCTCCCGAAAAAACAGCACCCTGCTGGGGGGCATCTTGATGAGAGACGTCGCCATCGGGACGAACAGCAGCCGTCCAAACAGGTTAGGCGTGCCACTGTTGCTAATCACGAGGGGCCGTCGCCACGGAGCATCAACCCTGTAACTTCTACAGGATCCAAGAAATCAGTGTCCAAAAAAGAGAGCGCACGAGTTTCAATGAGAAGTTCAGTGCCCAATCTAGATCAGGAAGGGCATTATAGAAGATCCCAGTCGGAATCCATTCGTCAACATAGAACTCTATCGTCTTCTGGATCAGATGTCTCATCGAGAGGAGTTGATGATAGTCCTGATTCAACGAGGTCGTCAACACTTCCCAAGTTGCCTTTTAGGAAAGACTACAAGAGGTCAGTGTCGCAACAAGATGCATCACTCAAAAACCAGTCAGCACGACCTCGGCGTGTTACTGTTGCTGAGAAGCCAGTAATGTACAGCATCCCTAGCATACCCACTAAAGAATTCAAGAGAGCAGTGTCACTCCAAGGAGGAGACATACCTCTCAAAAAGTGTCTCAAACAAGACCATCACAAACGATCACAATCAGAAAGTGGTCACCATAGAAGATATGAGTCGTCTGAATCTGATGTCTCGTCGTCCTCTTCGCTTGACTCGTCCTTTTCCTTGGATAGTATCGATGATTCCTCACTGCGAGCACAAGAGGACTTGAACAAGTTACTATCAAAGTCCATGCCATCATTGAAACGGAGTATTAGAAAAGAAGGGAGCTTGCAAGGTGCATTTGGTGATGTAACAAAGATTGAGATTCTAGATTAGGATCAAACAATAGAGTTTCTTGGAGAAATCATAGACAAACATGAAATAAATAAGGAAGCGTTAAATATGCTTATACAATACCAACACCGACTTGGTAAGCAACAATATTATTGATGTAGGTAGCAGATTGCAGCTGAATAAGGCTTTTAAATGAATGGCTGAAGCGCAGCAATGCCATCGATCCCGGAACTGGGTGAAACTGCAAACTAATCAACTTTCATCCATAGTATGTAGCTGGAACGGCGAAGACGTGCAAAGCCGACCGAAGATGCGATGTGAAGAGCGTAACTTGAAGGGACGGTGAAGAGCGTGAGCTTGCACGGAGCGGAGGTAGGTAGAGAGTAGACGATACCATTATGAAAGTTTACCTCTACTTCATCCTCAAGGTACCTTTATCCCGCCACCCGCCACCGCGCGCCAAAGAAGAGGAGCCCGCCCAAAAAAGATGTTTGGTTTTCACAATGTAGTACAACACCATCGTCCTGATACCCTTGAAGATTCATTCTGTCTGTGTTAGATATTGACGACATAAATATCCGCTGCTGATAGGGCAACAATAAGCATGCAACACTAATCAAGACTCATCAATTTTTAACTACAGTGTACCGGCATCGTCAAAATAACAGCACATTGACACAACATGAGTCCACCCCATGAAACTGCAGCAGCCGGCCCTCGTCCTCTACCACAAACCCGCCTCTCTGACATTCTCCCACCATCCGAGGCAGTCCAAATCTTGGGCAATGACAACACTCGACTTATCATTCGAAACTTTTTGAGATGCGGATGCGGCCCTTCGACTGTTCCGCCGGGCAGTGGCTTTGGCACGTTGGGCAAATCTTCTGGCGGTGGTGGTGGTGGCATTGCAGCGGCAAAGGGAGAGAAAACAATTCGATATCGTCATCCGTTGGATGAGACAGAGTCACCGGAGGAACAGGCGGAGATTGATTTTTTATTGTTGGGTATATCCCATAATTTTGCAGAGGGAGCAGGCGTGTCTTTTAATGTCAAGAAAAGGGTGGCTGTGGCATGGAGTAAAATGGCATTTGTGAGCGTGCCAGGTTACGAGTTGGATTTAACAGCTGATTTAGAAGAGACTATTGGAAGCTCTTCCAGAAATAATGCTACGAGGGGAAATATTGGTGGGGGGATCAGTAGTCACAGTATAGAGGAGAAGGTGCCCAGTAGTCCTAGTGGAAGGCGAGGAATGATGAAAGGATTGAGTGATCGGACGGGGAGTTCTTCGAATAGCCATGATCCTAGATCGCCCGAGCGGACGTCATCTCTCCAAACGAATAACACAACGACACCCTACACTGTGGAAATGCTCTTCAACATGTCGATTCGTCGGTGGCATGCCGTTCATGGATTGGACAAACAGTCGTTTGTACGAAGGGGTGTCTTATTTCCCCCCACCACTGTGCCGGATCGGGGGCCGAATGGACACATGGCCTTAATGGACTGTGTGTTCAATGCACTTTGCACCACTCCACCAGATCCAAATATATTAATGGATGATGCAGTAAATGCTGCGGCTGCACTAACTGCGGCTGCTGCCAATGATGATAGGAACAGTTCCTCATCCACCAAAAATGGCTTTACGAGATCAAGTCATGAGGATCGAATGGCTCAGGTGGTTGCATCGGGACGAGGACGACCTCGAATTTTACTGCCTGATTTGATAATTGCATTTGCAATTTGTCGGTTGGCAGAAATTGATTTTGAATACAGGGGCTTTATGGAAGAAAGACGTGCGGAAAGGGAAAGGAAGCATGTTGAGATTGAGCAACAATTGATGGATTTGGAAAATCGTATTGGAGAAGGGGAACAAAAACATCAAGATCAACAACAACAGAGTGATGATAGTACCGAAGAAGATGATACTGACGAAACAGCTGAAGTTTCTACCTCTAAACCCAATCTTCCACCGAGAAGTGATGGTCTTCTCTTGGCTTGTCTCCTTGCGTTTCGAATCTATGATGGCTTTCAACGTCAAAACACTCTCACACGAGATACAATTCAACGATTTTTGTCAGACATTCATGGAGAGGAAAGTTACAAAGCTCCTGTGGCAAAGATGTGCCTGGACAAGATGTTCTTGTACGATTCTGATAAGGGGGCTCCAACACCTGCTGGTATGAATGACACTGAGCGAACTCAGAAGCAGTTGGGCAATGTAGGGCCAAGGATGCTAAACTCGATTGATCCAAATAAATTTCAAAAGGGGGTGCATTTGACTCTGGCATATGTGGCGAGACCCATATCGCCCAAATCGATGGAAACAAATGTACGATCCATCATTGCGTCACATGTTTTGCTGGACTGGTTTCTGTCTTTATTCAACAGTATGCTACCACGAAAGTTACCCCCTTCGCCCAAGGTGGCGGAGCATCACCTCAGAATAGTAAATTCAGATCCTCTCCGAATGATTGATTCTCTTTGTTCAAAGTATGGACTTTATGATGGTGAGGAGGAGGGAGACAATGTCTTGTATGAAATTCGGCGCCGTTTTCGTGCATTGGAACAAAATAATGCAATGGATGCTACAGAAGAGAGCAAGAGAGGAGAAATTGTTGAGGAAGCTGATGGCAACAAAAGCGACACTAATGAATCAAGTGCTGCACAAGAAGGTGAAGGATCAGCGGTGGCAAATGTCTGTCCAGACACGGGTGTTCTCCTAGTACCAGAGGAAATACAGGAATTAGCAGTGGCTCCACGACCTCGCAACGTGGTTGACGAACAAAGTTTTGTAACGATGGTATCTACGTCAAACGACGAGCTAGGACACGGAGGGTACCTCCCAGCCGAATTGGCAAGATGGACATTTAAGGGATGTGCAGGTCGAACCGAGGAAGTGCGAAAAGCTCAAAGCGGCAACTTATGGGTAGAAAGAGGAAATGACCATGTTGAAGTGCTAAATGGGGCAACTTCTTTTTTTACGGCACGTGAGGAGGGGTGCTACTGGACAATATTTGACGCGCTTTCATTTGGTTGTGACGCAGTGCGCTGGGATGCTATTAAAATCACCAACGTTGATGACGATAATTTCTCTGAAGCTGTGAGTGAAAAACTTGCTGCAGATGTGCCGTTGCTGCGTCTTGCATTCAAGTCATTCCAACTGCTACCAAGGCAAGAGACTGATGCGGAAGAAAGCAATAAATTCGATGATACAACCCTCACACGTTCGCAAATCGGAAAGATGTTGCTTCTACTATTGGAACATGAATCATTTCGCCTAGCGAGAGATTCGCCACCATCAGATGCTACACAAACACAACAGAAGCCGTGGTCAACAAAAAGTGGAAATAGAGAGGGTGCAGAATTAGTCGATGACAATGCCCATCTCCTTGACTTGAGGAAAAATAATGATGAATCGGACAATATTCTGACGACTCTAGTTGATGCTAGTTTTGCGTCAATTCTTGGATTGTTGCCATCCAAACTTGATCTGTCGGAATTCGTGACCGAAAATGAGACTTCTCCGCAACACTCGGTTCCGCTTAGTATTCTTGTTGATTATGTCATCTCCGAATCTAGCGACAGCCTTGAGCAAGATTCAGCAAATGCTTTTCTTGACTACAATGGCTTTGTACGATGGCACCTCCGCATTTCCTCATCAGAAACTGACGGGGCCATGCAGGTGTCTGAAACTCGCCTCGGGCCTTATTTGATGGATCTGCGGTTGATTGCATCGGTTCTCTTCGGGGTGAGGCCGGCCTCGCCTTCTCTGGAACGAGCTCTAGTAGGTGAGATAAAAAGAAGGCATAGATACAGATATCCTCGAAAGAAAGACGGCTCGTCCCAGCCACGGGGACCAAGTGGAACTTTGTGGCATGTGATTAATGCAGAATGGTGGAGAACATGGGAGCATTTTACTGAGGGCAAAGTCTGGGACGATAATGCAGCACGGAATTACTCCATGGGTAAGATCGACAACAATATGCTTCTCTCGGATGAAGGAATCCTCTCTTTAAAGCAAGGCTTGCGCTGGCATAGAGATTTTGAGCTTGTAGAACCACTAGTATGGAGTGCACTTCAAGCATGGCATGATGGAGGTCCTCCCATAGTTCGCAGTGTTGTGCCCTTTCACTCAAACAAGCGAATTGATATGAGTTACAGTCCCAGCAAAAGCGGTGCGAATAATGTTGAAGTGGAATATGACGTCGAGCTTTACCCGCTGTTCGCAACCGTGTTTCTTTGCGATAAAGTATCTAGAGGAGAGCCTCGACCGTTTCAGCAGTTCGTGTAAGTTCATTCTTTTTTCCAGGAACAATTTGATGCGATGATGACATGGTAGAGCTAACTTTTCCCTCTTCCATTTTGCAGACCTCTGTCTCGATACCTTCCTTTAGCAGATCTTGTTGACACCCTCTCCGTAGGACTCGGTCGGGATCCAACGAAGCCTTTTCATTCTAGACTATGGCTGATGGACAGTTCTGGGGCATCTACGTCGTCTCGGTCTGAAAAGGACTCACTGGGGTGGATGCTAGATCTTGACCTTACGATAGGCGACGAGAGGAATATGCGTGATGCGCAACTAGCGAAGGGAGAAAACATTAATCTTGTGCTTGAGCTGAAGAACGATTCCGACGGAACCTGGCCTCGCTCTGCGAAGACAAACAATATTCCTGTAGATGCATCGGAATCAGAGTCAGCGAGTGGTGAACTGCCTCTTGGGGATGGTATTGTAGGGCTTTACAACATGGGCAACACCTGCTATCTCAACTCAACTATTCAATGCCTGAGTCATACTCCAATCTTAAGGGACTATTTCACATCAAAGGCCTACCTTCGTGATATCAACACTACAAATCCGTTAGGGCACGAAGGTCGGTTGGCTCAGGCATTCGCTCTCCTTGTGCACAATTTGTGGAAGAAGCATGATAGGCATGGACCTCCGAAGGCATCGAACCCCAACACTGCATCCTCAACCCCCATCGATGCACCTGCGCTTACTCCAAAGACTTTCAAAGAAGCCATGGGTAAGTTCAACGAAAGTTTTCAAGGAAGCGAACAGCACGATGCACAGGAGCTTCTTGCGTTCTTATTAGATGGCCTCACGGAGGACTTGAACAGAATTCAGAAGAAGCCGTACATGGAAGCCCCCGATTCAGACGGACGCCCCGATGAGGAGCTTGCTGACATTTGGTGGGGAAATCACTTGCAGAGAGAGCTTTCCCTCATAGTGGCCTTATTTTCTGGCCAATACAAGAGTACTTTGACTTGTAAGACATGCAAATACGAAAGCTCGCGGTTTGAACCTTTTGCATACCTTCAAGTCCCACTCCCTGAGGATGATCAGATAACAATTCAGTGTATACACTACCCGATGACCGAAGAGAAGGAAATCGCTAAGTACTCTGTTCGAGTGCGTCACGATGGCACCATCAATGATGTGTTGTTGAATCTTGCGAAAATCTTACATACAGATGAGACTGGAGAAGAACTGTCTGATGATGATGATGATGATGAAGATGATGGCGAGTCAAAATCAAATGGAACTGATCGCGATGAAGCAGGGTCTTCTGAAGATAAAGACTCCAACAAAGGCAAGGGGGAAGATTCCCCGAAGAAACGATTGTTGTCTGAAATGGCTCAGAGTATGGCTGTTGTAGATATGGGGGAAAGCTGCATCAGAAAGATAGTTCCGCATTCTTGGGCACTGACAAGGCTGGCGCTACATGATTCTGGCGAAATCCCTGCGTTTGCACGTGTATGAAATCGAACCAGTTGCCCCCGTTGAGGCCTCAACACCGACGTCGACAACTGATGAATCAAAACCGGCGAAATATTCCTACCTTGCTCTATCGCAGAGGAAACTTGACTTCGTTTCCGGACCATTTCTTCACCCGTTTCAGCTGATAGTTTTTGGATCGCCTCAATTACTTCGCGTTCGCGACTTGGAGGGTTACACAGGAAGAGATTTGTATGCCCTCATTTCAGAAAGGATGCGGCGCTACGTGCCAAATGCACCAACTCACGATAAAAAGCTCATCCAGTAGCGACAGTAATTCGGGAAATGATGCAGACACACTGGAAGTTGCAACAAGACAGACAAGAAGAGGTAGGCAGTATCGACAGAAAACAACGATTGACATGGAAAGTGTGGCAGGCGGAGAGATTCCGTCTTATGGCTTCCGACTGAGACTAGTGTCAAGGGACGGCAGCCGCTGTGCTTTGTGCCAATGGTACTCTTGCTGCGTTGGCTGTCTAATTCCTTGCGATGACTACCCAGCGATTGCAATGTGTGGTGACAGTATTTCAATCGATTGGCATTTGTCTGTGGACCTCAGTAGCGGTGGCTTTGGTTGGAAGCTGGGTAGTAAGTCTGAATCCAGTGGCCTATCTGTCCAAACAAGCCCTCACGCAAAAGCGCTAATACGTGTCAAGAAACATAGCTCATTTAACACGGGAGGGAAGAAGTATGGATACGGTGGTTCAATTACCTTGGAGGAGTGTCTTGATTCATTTGCGAAGGAGGAAAAAATTGAGGCGAGGTGCTCGAAATGCCAAGAAGAAAGAATCCAAACAAATCGCATTTGTCTCTGGCGCTTCCCTCCTTTTGTCATGATCCATCTCAAACGTTTCCAGTTTACACAGCACATGAAGAGAAAAACTGCGGGACTTGGTTGTGTTTCCTCTCGAAGGACTTGATCTTTCGCGTATAGTGGCCCCATCGTCTCCAGCAGCTAAGACTGGCGATGACGATACATCAGCTGACGACACAAGCCAAGATGGTAGCGATGAGGACTTTGTAGGAGGAAGATTCCATCCCCTCTCGAGAGAGAACTGTGGCCGCACTGAAAGCCTCTACGATTTGTATGGCGTTGTTCATCATCAAGGAGCTCTCACTGGAGGGCATTATGTTGCGAGTCTGAAAAGCGAATTTGATGGCAAATGGCGTTTATTTAACGATGCTCAGATATACGAGCTGCTCGCCCGGGATGTGATTGACCCATCAGCTTACATTTTGTTTTATGTGCGGAGAGATGTGAAAGGTGCAACTCTTGAAGACTTCTGGGATACTCAAGAGCGTGAAGGAGAAGGATTGACTGAAGAGGAAGTTGAGAAATTGATGAAACGTGATCGCTGTGTCATTAGTTAATGTGAAGCAAAATATAATAACACGAGCTTTAATTTGTGTACTTTTACCAGCCATCAAACAGTCCCTTTCCTACTTCACTCTCTTCGGGTTTCTTCACCTCTTCGTCCTCACTTTCCTCTTCTTCAACAACAGCGTCCATAGAAATCGGTAGTTCCAACCCCTTTTCTTTTGCTGCCTCCATCGCTGATTTGGCACGCTGGTCAATCTTCTCTTGTTTCTTCCTCTCCAGCTCTTCAGATGCCCTTTTGAACTCAGTTGGGTCAGCAACGACTCGAACGTTTAATCCATCCTTTCGGAGAGTCTGTACAGATTGTTGTCCTTCGTCAACCTCTGACTCGGGTGCAAGCTGCAAAGAAATTGGTCCCATCCTCCCTACTCGGAAGTCTTGAAGTATTTTTCTTGCTGCATTTTCAGGGTCTCCTTTGCACGTGTTGTCAGCCACGATAAATAACATATCTTCGCCCGTTGGGATGCGATCAGCGTTTGCTGCCGCGAAGGCAATCCACGTCTTTGAAGATCCATCAGTGCTTTCTGACCCCCATCTAGCAGCAATCTTTTGTTCCGATAAAGGTAGAAGTGGATCAAATCCATATCTCTCTATGCACCTGTCTCTCCATTGAGGTGCTACAACCCCATCTTTTCCCATAAGCACAAGATTTTGAATACGATCGCAAAGGTAGGCAGCCACAGCCTGACTGTCATAAGCTCCAACACCGATACTATTGCATGCAGCCAGTAACAGCGCATCAGTCTGATCAAGCAAATCTGATGGAATAATACCAGGACTATCAAGCAGTTCAAAACCCTTTTTTCGGTCTCTGGCCACTTCCACGGCTGCCTCCACCACTCGATCCAGATGCACCTGCGGAAGTTTTATCTGTTGCCACGCGAATCCACTGGAGAGACCGAGTCACACCAGGCGTATTTGCAGTGCGAGCACGTTTGCGTCCCAATAGACGGTTGATGAGGGCTGACTTCCCAACATTGGGGAATCCAATAATGCCCACTCGTAGGGAACGGTCATTCAATCCTCTTCGCCTTCTTCTCTCGTTGACATGTCTACCTGCCCTATACACCGCTCTTGATATAGAATGCGTTCCTTGGCCTCTTTTGGCATCTACAAATAACACCTCTTCTATACCACCATCAAGATTAGTCCTGTCGCCTTGTTCTCCATCGGCATACTTGCTTCTTTCTTTCCTCATTTGTACATTACGATTCTTTTCATCTCCGCCTAGCTTTTCCTCCCATCTATCTGCACCCAACTCTTCATAGGCTCGCCTCCAACTTTCACGGCATGCCGCAGTCACCGTATCCATCCTGGTCATGACCACAACACGCGGACGACCTGCTGTCCACTTTCCTACGCTGGGATGCGCTGTTGCCTTGGGTGCACGAGCATCTCTAACTTCGATCACGACATCCACAGATTTTAGTGTTTCCGAGAGTTGTCGCTCTGCCTTGGCGATATGTCCTGGATACCAATTCACCTTTGGCCGTTGGTATCCTGATAATGAAAAGGAATCTGGGTCTTCCATCTCCTCATAGTTGTTGGAGTTGTAGGAACTCATTTGAGTTAACGTTGTTGATGGGTTGCATAATTGATTTCTCGATGTCTTTCTTAATCCATCGGCTCCGTGTGACGACACAAATGCGGCAGTGGTCAATTTTGATGATGATGCTATTATATGTTTAAGCCTCAATGATGATGACGACCAAGATGATGACGTGCACCGCATCACATTTCCCATCGATAGCATCACTGAGAACATTGTTGGCACGCAGACGCTCACAAAGAACATTGCACTTGAGGTACTTCGGCAGCCTCTTTTTCTTTGCTTTCTCAAACTAGCTTCACTCAGATGATTGAATGGCATAATAGACTTTATTATCGGCTTGGGAGGGGAAGGCGTTCGACGAGGTGCTGCCCACAATGTAATTATTATCATGAACGAAAGTGATGGTTGCATGAGCATCTCCATCAAGTGAGCGAGGTGAAGGGCCGGCGGTTTTCTTTCTTCTTGGCTTGGTCTGTCCTCTATTTCGTGTCGCTGTGACACCCACAAAGGGACAAGTGTCTTTCCTCTCAGCACTTTCCTCTTTTCTCCGCTTTTCTATCGGCCAGACGCAAACAGCTACGAAGATACGCACTTCGCCCTCTCTACTATGACGTACTTGTCAAAGATCGCGTTGTGTAACCGAGGAAGAAGAACACGCATCCATCACGTTGGCGGCGCCGAGGGTGTCAACAACAAACACAGCCTCATAAATTCTTTTTCAGTAGAATCTAACAATTAAAAATGGCAAGTGGTTGTTCCTTCGAGATTCCTTCTTTTGCTGAGGTCGATTCAAGTTGTGCGGGTTGCGATGGTCGGTGGCTGCATCGGTAGCAGCGGCGGCCGCGTGTCACCTTGGCGTCGTCATCGGGCGAACGATGCAAATCCTTTCCTTTGATGGGATTGATCTTCTTCCGACCGACACATGTTTGTGTTGATGGTGTGAAAAGAAAGCGCCTCCTTCCACATGACGGATAGATGCATCACTGCTGCTATCGCGGCGCCAGTTTTTTCCTTTGCTTATGATGATATCACTAACTTTCTTTTTCTATCAACCTTTTTCTCTCCGACAACAGATGAAGTCAGTTATCGCCGTTGCCCTTGTGGCCTCCGCTTCCGCCTTCGTGCCTGCCCAAAACGCACGTATGCCCACCAAGCTTAACTTCGAATACGGAGAGTACGACGATAAGCTTTGGGACCATGACGCCAAGAAAGAGGTCTACAACAAGTGGGACCCTGCCTCCCCTCGCGGCTCCCGTAACTTCAACCCCTTCGAGACTTTCAAGGGAAACTCCCCTGATGCCTCTGGTATCTACCCCGGAGAAGTAAGTGATATATCTGATGTGATGGCTTTCCCATGGATCTTTATTCCACTTGATCTTTATTATGTGATTCTGTTACTTTATTTCGTTGAGACTATTCTCACCCAATATTCTTCTTTGTTCTTGTCTTGTCAGGCCCGTTACAAGGACCCCAAGCGTGGAGATGTCTCATACGCCATCATGATGGTAGAGAAGGCTGATATCGATGATATGACCGCCAACCCCAAGGCCGGATCCGAGCCTGGATGCGCCGGATGCAAGAGCTAAATGTTCTTTCAGAGTTTCCTATAGATTCCACTGGCCTCGAAGTCTTGGAATGATGTATGTACTATTATCGCGCACAACTCATTATCAGTTAAATTAGGTCACGTCATTGTGTTTAACCACCAGGTTGACATTTGTGTCTTTCGAAATCTCAGTCTACTTACCGCATCTACTATCTAGTTTAATTAGTTTCGCTTCCTTCAATGTGTATCAACTCTCTGAACGAATGTTTTGCATGAAAGTCTAAGTCTTCATCTAACACAGCATGAGTACCTTCCTTATTGTACTCACTGCAAGTCCCTTCTTAGCTCTTTTCAGACGGATGTGCTCTGCTCTTCTTTAAAGCCATGAGGATGCTTTTGACAATTTCCTACTGTTCAACCTGACCAATTATGCACACAAGCTTGACCATCAAAACCAACCATGGCTCTGTAGCAGGGCTCTGTAGCACAATGTTGACTTCTCAAACGCAACCACAAAACAAGGCGTTTGAAGATGTTCGATTTCTCAAATGGCTTGTTCACATTTGTAAGAGAGAAGATTAAGTCACCATTGCAACCCAACATCAAAATTGATAGAGTACCATCCATACGATAGTAAATGGTACGAGGGTAATGAGACAAAGAAATTCATCTCAGAGCCTACAATACAAATGAATCCTACCAAGAGTATAAGCACCAAGCAAGGAGAGCTCGTTGTAGTTTGCAGAGGCAGTTTTGTTTTGTGGTACTTACCTGTAGGTACTTATACTTACCAATCCTTACGTAGGAGATTCATTTCTCCTCTGTTTTCCTCTCCTCTCCTCTCCTCTGCGCTGTTTTCTACGACGAGCGCGAAAATGGTGTGGACTTGTATTGATTCCTACAACGCAACTAGATTTTGTCAAGATCCCACAAACCATGTAGCAAGTCTTGATCCAATCTACCATAGATCTACGAAATCTCAGTGCTGTTCAGGGTCATAACGACAAACAAAAATTAGTACCGACAAAATCATACTAATTCCTTCACATGTGAAAGGTCCCGAGCCAAAGAGAGAGGGAGCTCAACGGAACTTTTCTCATTTTCTGTTTGGTGTGCGCAACGGAAGAAGATTATTTTCTGAACGACACGTTCATCGACGAAAAACGAATCCCAACATCCTCCCAACAACATTGGTGATGGTCTTGCGCTAAAGCGGGAACTGCAGCAATCGTGGAGGTGTAGCATTATTGACCATTGGCTGAAAATTAATTGACCGGGCTGGTTCATCTCCAATAATAGGTAGTAATGATGTTGCCGCCGCAATCAACAGCAGCAGTTGCTGAGCAAAAGAAGATGGACCCCGCTGCAGGATCGTCATCTGTTTCCTATGCATCTCCATCCCGACCGCAACATATCTACACTCCCACATCTGCGGCCTCTGCCCCCCTTCAGGGACAGTTTTCACAACAACCCCAACATGATGCGTCAGACGCCCAACACTACCTCTTCATTGATGTCATTTCAGAGCGCCCAAACATTAACGACGTCAGGCAGCAATCAATTTAGCGCAAACACTCCTAGCAGGATTCACCACGATCATTCATTTCACATTGATCAGCCATTATCGCCTACCTCGTTTTCGTCTAAGAAACACCCACCCTTGGAAAGAGATCGATTGGGGACATTTGAGAGCGTCATGGCGGTCAGATCCCTCGGATCAGGGCACCGACATGGGCAGACACAAAGTAATTTGGCACAGCAGATGCTCAGCGTCGCAGCAGTTGAGGGGAGAGATGCTGCAACTTCGCCCAGTGACAACGATGATGCATCTGATGTCTCTTCGCTGTCTGATGATGGAACGTCCTCGGGGGCTGCAGGAGGACGTGCAGTAAAAAAATCACTGCTCAAGAAATCGAGGTCGCTAAGAAAAAAGTCCAAGTCTCGACCTGGCTCCATCAGTGGAAGGCAGACAAGTGATCAGGCTCCGTCCATTGCAACCTCAATTACTTCTGTCACACACACTATGGAAACAATTGATTGTTCATTCCCCTCCCCCCTTACAGCAGAGATTAACGTTGAGAAGGTTAAATCATCCAGGGATCTAATGGGCAATCACAGGAGATGTCAATCAAGTTTAAGTGGGGCGAGCTTCCCACTTGGTAACCGTAGTACTGTGATTCATGACTCATGGACTTCTCCCACGCCAGGATATGGGGAACCCCTTTCTATGCAACCCGAGAAAGGGGAAGACTTAATTGACGTATCAAGTGATGCCCCAATAGATCCATTTTCAGGTCTTGCAGGCATGCCGTCCTCTTCCATTAACATGTGCGATAACTCTTTTGCTAGTGGAACCACCTCTTCCTTGGAGAAGCCGAAGACTAGCACATTCTTGAGAAAACCCGCCATGGCAAGAAGCAATAGTGTGAACAGTGAATTCGATCCATTTGCCAAAGTTAAGTCCGAGATTCCCAGAGCTCCAAGATACCTGAGGGATAATCCGCTTCTCTCAAAATCCAAGTATCGGGGGCGACTCTCGCCACCTCTTAATCACAAGAGAGTGCCGAGTTTGGATACTGCGTGCATGATTGGCTCTATTGCCATGTCTGAGACGAGCACACGAGAAATCCATCCTACAGATAGTGATAGCCTAGTTTGTAATCTCCCACCGATTTCTTCTCTACAGGCCCCGTCATCAGTTACGGAAGAGGCCGATGAACACGACGATGACAGTAGTTACGCGTCCTTTGCAGAGGAGCTGAATCGAAAAGATTGGGGCAAGGCCGTTGTCAGTGATGTAATGAATAACTTTGTTGAAAAGATGTTGCCATTGGTTGGTCTAAAACCGAAGGAAACAAAACTGAAGCGTGCTGAGGGATGTTTGACGTAGTGGATATTTGGAATTTGTAAAAAAATGTATCACAATAGAAAAAGTATATGCTTCGTGTTTAGTCTCTTTTCCCCAGTACATTGTTCAATATATCATTTACCGATCCACCCTGACGTGTGCGTTTGAAGTCACTCACACTCTTCTCGAAGTCTTCAGCGCTGACAACAGGAGTAATTCCTTTAGGATCTTCGCCTGCCCTTAGTTTTGCGCTCACCCGTCGTACTGCCCTAATAGCTGCTTCGTTAACAATGAATTCAAGATCCGCTCCACACAAACCCTTCGTTACCGCTGCTACTGCCGAGAGATCCACTGATGATCTTTTTCCTAAACTGCCAGGCCGTTTCTCCTCGACTCCATTGCATTCTGAAAATCCTGGTAGTTTCTGTGCATGTACGCGCAAGATACGTTCCCTCCCACTGGTATCGGGTAGGGTGACTTTGATAATTCTATCAAATCGGCCAGGCCGTATTAAAGCTGGATCCAATACTTCTCTCCTGTTGGTAGCCGCAAGAACACAAACTTTTCTTGACGAATCGAGTCCATCCATGCAGGCTAAGAGCTGATTAAGTGTCTGTTCAGCTTCATCATTACTCCTCATACTAGCCCCCATTCCACCCATGTCACGACTTTTTCCAAGAGCATCCAATTCATCAATGAAAATGATACACGGCGACATCTTCGCAGCACGAGCAAAAGTATTACGGACCCTAGCGGCTCCACGTCCTACAAACATCTCAACGAAGTCACTTCCACTGCAATAAAGTAAAGGCACTCCCGCAGTTGCCGCTGTAGCACGAGCCAGCATCGTCTTACCTGCAAAAGATGACATATATAATCGTTAGTTATTGCAAAGCTTCACTAGTTGACCCCAACACTACACAACACGTCCACCCCCTGGGTATATAAGAGAGTGTCGAAACAAAAAAAAACAAGCATTTCTCACCTGTTCCGGGGGGTCCCTCGAGCAATAAGCCCGTTGGAGCTCTGGCCCCTAAGATCTCATATTTCTTGGGATTTCGTAAAGTATCCACAAGTTCCATCACCTCAAATTTTGCTTCATCAATTCCCTCAATATCGTCAAATTTCACAAGTGTTTCACCAGGAGTGAATGTAGCCAATTTTCCAGGAGCACCACTTCCACCACCTGTTCCTCCTCCGCCACCCATAGCCTTGTACATTCTCGATAGGAACAAGAGATACACAAGGAAAATAGAAAATCGTGCCACGTTTGCTGCAGTATTGGCACCCTTTGTTGATGCCGCACGAAATGGAACCTCGTGTTCACGTAATGTTTCAATCAGTTCTTGCGATGCCATTGGCTTCATTGCGTAGATGGTCCTCGTTGATTCAGCAGGTGCAATTACCGAAACATCTTCCTTCTGAACAAGTTTTTTTATCTATTAACGCAAGTTCATGTTTCTCCTTATCGGTAACAACTCTGAATCCCACTCGATCTTTCGATATGATGACATTGTCGAGTTTGAGTGCAGGATGTTTCCCCGCCTTATGACCCTTGCCATTAACATCTACCAAGTCTAAGAATGTACTGTACGAAACTTCCACCGGACGGTTGGCTTGATTAGCTTTTGCTGTTGCAGTGGTTTTCGCGGCAGCTCCCATTAGAAGACCCAGCGTCATCAGTTGCATTGCTAATATGATTTTCCCCTTTTTTGTAAGCCTCCTGTAGTAAGCCATAAATTTGGCCGGTGCTGTGTGTGAAGAACCTAAGAATTTTCATAATGATGCCTTTGATGGTTTGGAACCGGCTGTCGT
This sequence comes from Skeletonema costatum, assembly GCA_018806925.1. Classification (NCBI taxonomy): domain Eukaryota; phylum Bacillariophyta; class Thalassiosirophyceae; order Thalassiosirales; family Thalassiosiraceae; genus Skeletonema; species Skeletonema costatum. The sequence continues at coordinate 184,188 of JAHBBA010001024.1, read as the reverse complement.
CTTTTCGGAGATTTGCCTTCTTCTTCTTCTTGCGACGATCCATTTGCAGATGAAAATAGTGGCGCAATGCTGTATCTTATTCTACTGTTCTCAAATAGCATGGCTGCGTTGATGGCATCTAATACTACCATTACATGCTACTCCTGGGCCATAACGATTTGTTGTTAATGGCACCACCGCTGGTCGACCATGATTTGAATGAGGCACAAAAAGTGGACTTGTGATCTGAAGGGCAGCAATATTGTCGAGTGGCAGCAACGTCAAGGTCACTAGGCTTATCAGGCTCATGAGCGACGTAGCTGCTCGGCACCGAGCACCATGCTAGTTGGCTGTTGATAACGAAGTAGATGGACAACGCAGTCACTTCTTGCTGGTTACTTACTAGAGATGATAGGGTGCTGATGGAGAGCAAGAGCGAGGGGGAGTTAAGTTCGGACGACACAAAGACCAGATCCAGCCATTGAAGTGGAAGTACTAGATACCAATTCCTACGTGAGTTGCGAAACTGGTTGTTTGGGTGGTGGTGTCGCATCCACGACACAATATCCAAAACACTATAGTGACTCGCGTGTGCGTGTGTTTGTTTGTTTGTTTGTGTGTTTGTCGGCCTAAAATTCATCGCCGAAATCAGGAAGGGCATAAGTAATTTTGGCCTTTTTTGGTGAGCCCAATTCCAGAAATTTGGCGCCGCTTTTGGTGAGCCAACTTTTTGTATTGATTCCTATGTAGCTACTTCAGTAGAGGTGGGTTATTTGGCCGAGCGTGTATTTGCCTTTTAAGGTGAGCCTTTCGTCCCAGCCAGGCCAGCCCAAAGAGAAGTTGGGGCGGGTGTTTTTTTTGTTAATCAAACGGGCGAGAGATGTGTCCATAGAAAATCGCACATCACGCCCGCACCACATACAGAATGCCGTGAAATATGTACGGTCTGAACACGCGCTAGCACGCGAAGCGGCTAGTATCCAAAACAACTTCACCCGCCTCTGCCGGGAAAGCGCCAAAATCGAAAGTGTCCTGATTGAGGTGGTGCAAAACTGCACAGACATCCTTCTTGAAATTATTGAAAACCCGACCTCTTCGGAGAGTGTGCATCTATGTACTTATCACCTTGTACGCCAAACGCTATATATGAGCAACTAACATTAACAAGAGACACACAATTGCGAGGTGGGGAGCCGGGTGGGGAATGGAGTGGGGGGCGTTGATGAAGAGTGGGAAGGATAAGGATATATCGGAGAAGGGAGGAAGAGAAGGGCCATCGAAGGACCCAACGGCTCCACAGTCCGAACATGATGCGTTCATATTTGAGAGTGTGTTCGATCAAGTGTCAAAGCGTTTGGAGGAAAAGTTGGATTGGTTTATAGGGAGCACCACGGGCGTGCATGTGTGAAGAAGGGGGCAGGCAGGCTCTGACAAAGGCGCCCCATCACCGCTCTTCAACTCTTGATTTTCATCCGCCATGACAACATCCTCCCTCATGCTGGATTGCCCCACTCCTACAGAGCTAATATGATCTGGAAACGACAGAGGCGCCTCGGGTTTCACTGCAGCCTGCGTCGACTTTGACTTCCTCTTCCTCTTTTCATATTGTTTCCTATTCTTCTGAGACTTTACATCCTTCTTCCTCTTCTCCCCACTCTTCCTCTTTCTATTCCTACCTGCCTGCAATTTCTTGCGCACCGAGTCAACATCTGCAGGTGATGACGCTCGTTGGGACTGATCTGATGGCTCCATGAGGAGGTCGACTAGAGTGAATGTGAATTATTTCTTAGTCTTTGAAAAATAGAGATAACAATAACGTAAATATGTAAATATGAAGAGGATGATGTTGATGTTGACGTTCAAAAAACTAAAAGTTTGTGGAGCATGCCATCACTCCGAACGCAATGATCATTCCCCTGCTTCGTCATGCTCACGCTTCCTTTCTTGGTCAATCTTGCGTTTGGTAACAGAGTGAGCTTTTGAAACGAATGATATTATGTCCCTGTACCTTTCACACGAATACATGTATTTCTACCGGTCCCGTTTTTTAGCTTCTTTGCTGCTTTCTCATCTAAGGTCTGGAAGTAAGAAAACCATCTTCGTGTGTGTGCTAAAGTAGCCTGCAATATCCTTAAAAGAGGGTGGAAAATACCATTAGGGTTAAGGTATTTTTCTCACACACAGATGGCGCTTTCTCACAAATCAACGTGGGAATCATTATCTACGAGAAATAACCTTAATGGTATCTGATTTGAGAGTTGCCGAATCTTTAGCCTCATCTGGCGTGATTGTGGGGATTTTTTTCTGAGCGCGCGGAGCCTCCTTCTCCTCCACGCGCGGGGGTTTGGGGGCTTTTTTAGCAGGCGGCGTTGGCCATCAAACGAGGGCAATATCAGTGCACGCAAAGTGGTTATATTCGTAGAGCAGAAGTCTCTCCCTAATTTCCTATCAATTTAATCAATTCAAAAATCTCTCTGACGTGATGGGTCAGGGTCACCAAGAAAAGAATAATGGTGCCGTCGCCGCCAATATTGCTACTGAAGGGGCATCATCCACGCATACGAGCGCTGAGTTGTGCAGCAAGAGAATTTCTTTCAACGACTCAGACAGCAGCAGTCATTTGTCATCCTCCCTTCCAGTCAAGAAGCGCTTCAAGGCTGGGGATTATGATGTAGGAGTACCAATCAAGGACCAGCCCTCAGCGGTGTCAACGGGCCCAGGTGTAACAGCATCCCCAAGAATCAACGATGTACTGCTCGGGAAAGGCTCAATATGTTTTGACCACATTGGGAATCGACGTTTCCGTGTCCTGGTAGAACTGAATGTTGATAACTACTTCGACAGCGATATCACTGCATCAAAAGTCGAAGACACGTCATCCAGGACCTCGAAGCAAGATGACATTATCGACAGCGTTTCTGTCTAGTATTGAAGGGAATTGTCCATCCGGGCGCTTTCTTCTTCCAGTGGGCAAGTCAGAAGATAGCAGCAACGACAATGAAGTTATTGAAGAGGATTTCGACAAAATGTTCTGGAAATCAGCATCGAACAAGGAGGTACGACAAAAGGTCCACGTTACCTTCCGTGCGGCGGGTCGTTTCTTTATCAAGAAAGATCACATATCTGAAATTATTAAGAGAGCAAGCCAAGTAGACGATCACGGTGGAGACGGCGTACAATCAGTCGATGAGTCAAATGTTGATACGATGGAACAGAAGGCAAGCAAAATTAATGCTGGATACAGAAGTGTCCAGACGAAAGATGAAAGAGCAAGTCAAGTTGATGCAAAAACTGCTGACAAGCCAACCACTCCTTTCACGTTGAATATGAATCAGCCAACATCATTCTCAAGAATACTTCACACAGGTATTAGCCAGCAGTTGAGCTTGGCAAATGGACTGGTGAATAATTACCAGTCAAATTACATTCCAGCCATGGTGTCTACATTTCAGTCAATACCTATCGAAGAATTCTTCATGCCTGATGAACGTGATAACGCATCCACTGCGGAAGCAATAATACCTCATCCCGCTGCCTTTATTATGCCGTCCAACTATGATGTCTTGTGTGGGTCAGGACAAGCCTTCTTTCACCACATTGGCAATAGAAGATTCCGTATCATGGTTGAAATGAACATCGAGCGATACGAGAAGGAATATCTGAAGGTAGGGCGTGGGGAGAACTGCGAGATTCACGAGATCATTGCACAGATAAATCAGTCAATAGCAGCAAGATGTGATCCACCAGGTCGATTTTTTGGCCATGGATATGAACACTGGGTAAGTCAATCATCGTATTGTTCGTATTATCCTTCACTCAACTACTCACAATACTCTCTCTTCGCTACAGTTGGTGGAGAGTTCTCAGTCCGATGTATTCGCAGTTGAAAGTTGAACAGACCTTGTTTCAATGCATGCAAGTCAAACAAAGAGCGGAGAGAAACAACGTATCGTAGATCTTGCAATCGAAGCGGCAAGGCAAAATGATCAAATAACAGCAGCTATGAAAGAAACATCTAGTTTTTTCGAGAACAAGGTTGAAGCAGGGAGCTACAGTGGTTACAAACCAAAGCGGAAAAGGCAAGAATCAGCCTCTCTTCCAAAAAAGGGTTTACCAAAAGGACAAGACAAATCAAGTATCTTCTTTCCTTCGGTCTTTGGCGACAAGGATGAATTGATGAAGGCACAAGAATATGCAAAAAGTTCTCTCCAACGGAAATCGACTACGTCAAAGTCTTCCAATAATAGTGAAAGTGGTTGCGATCCGCATCAAGCTGACGACAACAGTGGCGTTCTAGACGCAGTGTCGGGGATGATTACGCTGTCAAGACGGGGATCTTCATCTTGATAGTGTTATTGCTACTTCCATAGTTCAGTCAACATCAGTGGAGAGATCAATATCACTTCAACGTTACAGACATGGGTATAGCTTAGTTATTGGCATACCAACCTAACTATTGTTTGCCACATCCTACCTGACACACTGACACCATGGCCCAACTAAGGCATAATCTATGCTAAATAATTCAACATCCCATACGAAAAAAACTGCCAAACCTCTCAAGGAATCAACAAGAGACATATGAAAAAGCTGGTGTTTGTACGGTATAAGAGGCGAAGTAGCAGGTGAACAAAGCAGAGATTGATGACAAGGCAAAATGGAGATCTTCAGATATCTAGAAGAGACGAACACTGCTGAGAACAATGGGATTATGTGCACAGGACACAAATCTTGTTGTGGTGGATGTTGAAGTAATGCTTTGCTTCCCTCGTTTAGCCGTATGCAGTTGCCTGCCTCATCTGTCTTTGTTGTGTAGTCGGGCGAGGGCGGGACGATTTTTTTGACTGGCGGCAGACCAGAAGAGAAGTGCATTCGTTCTCTTGTGTTTTGCTCAAGGAAGATGGCCTCGGTGTAGGTTTGAGCTGTAGATGGTATTTTCTGTGCCAGCAAAGTAATATTGGTGATCACAAAGACTCCACAATCATGTCCGATGAATTGCCGACGGGAGTTCACCGAGTCGTCAACCAACTCCCATTCTCTTTTCATTACAGCTTCCGTCCTTGAGAGTCTCACAAAGTGATCACTTTTGTATCCATTTCCCTGCAATAAACAGAAGCTAAAACGAGCTTGGAGAAGAAGAACGAGCCGTAAAATAGATAGTGTTGTTGCGGAGAGTGGGTTGTAGTATCGCAAGAGGAAACAAACTTCTCTGTTTGCGATGATGGATGCTTCGCCTTTGTCGATGTAGGAGGTATAGTGCAGCGGGTGAAGTGCCATCAAGTCCATCTTTCCATCTTTGTCGATGTAGGAGGTAGTGTGCAGCGGTCGAAGTGAAAGTGCCAAAAAGACCTCGTTTCCATCTACACGCAATGTCAAGTGAAGGTAAACGGCTAATGAGCTTGACAAGCTCCCTAAAACGCAAGTTTATTCGCTTACACGCCCCAAACTGATTTATATAAGCTCAAAAGAAACTACTACAACATGGAGAGCTTTTATAGCTTCGAAGTCCGTCCCAGGACACAACTTCTCTGTTTGCGATGATGGATGCTTCGCCTTTGTCGATGTAGGAGGTATTGTGCAGCGGTTGAAGTGCCATCAAGACCATCTTTCCATCTTTGTCGATGTAGGAGGTAGTGTGCAGCGGTCGAAGTGAAAGTGCCAGAAAGACCTCGTTTCCATCTACACGCAATGTCAAGTGAAGGTAAACGGCTAATGAGCTTGACAAGCTCCCTAAAACGCAAGTTTATTCGCTTACACGCCCCAAACTGATTTATATAAGCTCAAAAGAAACTACTACAACATGGAGAGCTTTTATAGCTTCGAAGTCCGTCCCAGGACACAACTTCTCTGTTTGCGATGATGGATGCTTCGCCTTTGTCGATGTAGGAGGTATTGGTCTTTGCGTCGTCGCTCTTTAGCTGGAAGGAAGAGAGATTGTCTGTCAGAACAAAGGTAAGATGGGTCAAAAATAAACATAATTCTAATACGATTGGGGGTTATCAACCCTCGCCGTGAACGGATACCAATGTCAGATCAGAAATCCTCGCTTTGCCAGTCCGGGTTGTAGGCTACGTCGACATCTTGGCCACACTCGAAGAAGCTCCTTTTTGCAAAGAAGGGCTAAGAGGGGCGAGATCCTCTCCGCTGGAGGTAGAGGGAGACAGGTGCCAAACTCCTGCTCCCTAGAGTCTTTCGCCAGCCGTGTCGCGCAAAGGTCGATGGATTTCTTCACTATTCAAAGGCGTGACGTGTCACAACGTAAACCCAGGGTTGGGTGGGTGGGAAAAAACTATTTAATGCGAGAGTGTTGCAAGGGGAAAGTTGTACGCTCTTTCCCACTGGCACACAGACAATACGCAACCGTTCTTCCAATGCTGTTGCTGCAGGTTCGTCGACATCGATCTTGGAAAGTGACCTAATTCACTTCCTCAGTTGTGGTGCGTGGATCCTTATTCCCGGTGATACAGCATTCTGATTCCCGGTAATCACGGGCTCCTATTCCTTCCACTACCTGCAGCAACTAGCTCTCCGTTCAGACTGCATCTCTCCTCCTCAAGACCATTTTAGCAGAAGCACACGTAGGTCTTTGCGTCGTCGCTCTTTAGCTGGAAGGAAGAGAGATTGTCTGTCAGAACAAAGGTAAGATGGGTCAAAATAAACATAATTCTAATACGATTGGGGGTTATCAACCCTCGCCGTGAACGGATACCAATGTCAGATCAGAAATCCTCGCTTTGCCAGTCCGGGTTGTAGGCTACATCGACATCTTGGCCACACTCGAAGAAGCTCCTTTTTGCAAAGAAGGGCTAAGAGGGGCGAGATCCTCTCCGCTGGAGGTAGAGGGAGACAGGTGCCAAACTCCTGCTCCCTAGAGTCTTTCGCCAGCCGCGTCGCGCAAAGGTCGATGGATTTCTTCACTATTCAAAGGCGTGACGTGTCACAACGTAAACCCCCTCTCGGTGCCCAAAAAGTCCAGGAAATGCAATGCTTGCATCCCAGCCACGGACACATGAAACAAGCATATTTGTTGAGTGTAAACACAGCTGAATCTGCTTGGGTGTGTTGGTGTTCCAATGGATGTCTCGAAGGATATTGTCCATTGGGGATTGCCTCCAAGTTCAATGTGTCTTGGAGGGTCATGGATGAAGGTAATAAGGAAGTAATATGAAATGATTGGAGAAGTATGAAGATCCTCGTTGCGTGGAACAAGGATTGCATGAGATGAAGATAATTATAACGCTACGATGATGGAAGTAGCTTGATGATGATGATAAGACTTCGATTGAGATCGCTTGGTGAAAGCGCCAAATTATAACGCTACGATGATGGAAGTAACTTGATGATGATGATAAGACTTCGATTGAGATCGCTTGGTGAAATCGCCCTCAGAGCGATGATGATAAGGAAGAGCGAAGTTTGAGACGGATTGATGATGATGATCATGAGTCTCCGATGAAGAACGCTTGGTGAAAGTGTGACGCCTCGGAGCGGCGGCGATGAGGAGGAGCGAAGCTTGTGAGAGACCTAGCGGTGCCAAGTAGCCTACTTGGTTGGTGGCTGTAGCGGTGGCGGACATATTCATCAACAGAGGTGACAGCTTGGCCCCACACTAAAAAATCACCTCCTCATCAATGGAATGAAACGACTCCGTAGGATAAGACTTCGGCAGAATCGGCCAGCTCCTGTGTTCTCCAAGCAAACTAGAAGAGATAGAAGATCTCGTGAGACCCCCTCCCGGTGCCCAAAAGAAAGAAGACAAGCCAAGGCGAAGGTGAGTCACCAACATCCAAACCATCCCCAATGTTGCCAAGTGTCTAACCAAATCATGGTTGGTGTGAACCATGGAGAATCATGAAGAAGCTCCAACAATGTGAAAAGTCGCAGCCCGTATCAACTAAAGCCTTGTCGAAGGAAGTACTCTCATTCCAACCCCACAGGAATTTGTATCAATCCACAGAAAATATTGCCCACTATCCAAACATGCTCCACGAGTCCTCTCAACCAAAGAGGACGAGGAGCGATCTGGCTCTCACCACTAGCCGAAGTGTCATCCAAGTCCAGATCGCTGGCATGAGGCGTAGACAAGACACTATCAATCGAACTCTACGGTCGAGTTCATTGATCGAGGTCGACTTCAGGGGTAACACCCTAGCGACGACAGAAAACAGTCCAGATTGATCCACATTCAAAATCAAGTGGCATCCGTCCCAGCTACCAAAGTTTTGGGTGTGATAAGAATAGAGTACCATACCCACACGGCAGCACTCCGAAACTAAGGAGTGGCGCCCCAGACTAACAAACACCTCTCCGACTTCTGAAGCCTCTATCAACTGAAGCCTCGTCAAATGAAGTTACTCTAGTACCAACGCCACAGAAATCTGTTTTAATCCACGGAACAAAATGCCCAGTATCCAATAGAAGATGATCAATGATCAACAATGCTCCACGAGTCATCTCAACCGACAGAAGACGAGGAGCAAGCTCCACCGGCTCACCCCAAATTTACACTCAAGTCCAAAACACTGGCATAAGATGTAGATAATGATCGATCAAGCAAACTCATGCTCCAGTTCTATTGATTGGAGAAGCCAACTTCACGGGCAACATGCCACCGACCACAGAAAACAACACAGATTGTTTCAGATGCCAAACCACGTGGCATCCGTCCGAAGGCAGAACTATACCAAAGCTCGGGTGTGATTAAACCAACACAAAGCACTCCAAAACCGAGGAAGTTACCACAAGTGAACGCCATCATGGTGTAAGGCATATCACAAATCAAGTCCATGTGAATAGTGGAAGCGATGACCGATGACTCCTCCAACGACCTAGGTTATCGACGGTGATGAGTGCTGAAATGACCCGAAGCATCGACTGTGAGTATCATTCTATAAACGATGTCCTGGTCTAAGTTGGATAGAAGCACTCGTGCTAGATCTAGGCCTCATTCATTCCTGCTGGATTGGATCGATGAAGGCGAGGTGCGTAGCCACGAAGGCAGTGCCATGTATCCACCTAACACAGCTATCCCAATTTTCCTTCATCTCCTCTCTCCTCAATCGATAAATCCAAAAAAGAAGATCCAGTAAACTAATATAGAGATGGAACATCTGTCGAAACCCCCTCCCGGCGCCCCAAGAAAATCGAACCATCCACCAAGAATAATACTCTCCCCCGTCGTGGCAATTAATTGCCGAATAGATTCCATGGTGATGGGAAGAAACAATTCCCCCACTTATTCCACGTCGCCCTCCTACATATTAAATATAATAGGAGAGGAGGAGGAGCATCAATAATAATAACTCTGACTTTGACTTTCCAAAGATAGTAGCATATATTGGGAAGTTCATCCCGCTACTCCCTGAACCCCACCCCCCACGGTACCCCCGCAGGGAGAGTAAAAAAGGGGAGGGCGATGTCGTAAATGAAAATGACGATAGGCCAGCAAAAGAATACAACCGACGGCACACCACGAGGCATCATTTGGGAGGGGCCTGAAGGGCAATAAATGTGCAAATCCCGAGGCAAGGGACTCGGGTGGCGGGCGGAGGATTGGAGATGGCGCTGGCGCGGTAGCACTCAAGGCATAGAAACTATTTAATGCGAGAGTGTTGCAAGGGGAAAGTTGTACGCTCTTTCCCACTGGCACACAGACAATACGCAACCGTTCTTCCAATGCTGTTGCTGCAGGTTCGTCGACATCGATCTTGGAAAGTGACCTAATTCACTTCCTCAGTTGTGGTGCGTGGATCCTTATTCCCGGTGATCAGCATTCTGATTCCCGGTAATCACGGGCTCCTATTCCTTCCACTACCTGCAGCAACTAGCTCTCCGTTCAGACTGCATCTCTCCTCCTCAAGACCATTTTAGCAGAAGCACACGTAGTTTTGAATATTCTCACGAGAAAGAGAGAAGTCTTTTTGGCGTTTGAATGGACAAACTCCGTCCCGCCCGCCCTCGCTTTCAAGCAAGCACCATGCCAAGCCTCAACGTCGCATAACAAAAACACCACCTTCCATCATTGCTTTCCCCACAGCTACGAGATCATCACTAGTAGAGTCCGCTGCCAGCCTTTACATTATTCCTTGCTCGATTACATGATGCCTGCCGAGTTCCACTAAACGTTTGTCGCTTCTGCTCGCTCTGCCCGCCCGCCAATAATTATCTCTCTGGCATCATTTCATCTTGCCAACGGTCATTTATACTCAGAATCCACCCACTCTCCTTCCAATCATCATGACTGCCAACGCTATTGCCTCCACAAACCACGGACTTACGAAACAATGCCCAGAAGACGTAAACGTAACCGCCGAGCTCCCTACGGAGACAAGCTGAAGAAAGCCCAAGAGTATCAAGCTCAAGACCACTTCAACTTAAAACTGATCCATGGTATAGCACCACAGAAATCAACCACGCAAACACAATAAACGCTACGCCAATTCCATACATCAGCCTTCCCACGGGCACTATTCACATTGTATCCCTTCCGTTTCACGGTACCAGCGTGGCGAGTGAGAACAAGAACAAAGCATGAACAAGTAAGCTTCCGCCAAAACGCATGCGATAATACAATAGTAAAGGTCACCAAGGATTGTCCAAGAATCCCACTAAGAGTTCCAAGACCCGGAAAGTCAATACCCCGAAGAAACGAAAGTTCCAAAAGGACCCAACGAACGCAAAGCAGAATCCTAATTGCAAAAGGTCCCAATGCCCCAAACGCCACTCTCAGCTCCAGATATATAATCATTGGAATATAATAATAATTCCTCATAGACGGAGTAACAAGCCTACATAAAAAAGTGAACATGAATACTATTAGTGAATACACTACTTGATGTTCAGAAGCTATCGACTGATCATATAATGCGGAATAAACGTATTCACGAGTACGATGTGTTTTGCGATAATGACTGTTTGTGTAGCCAAGAATCTACCGACAACGACAAACCCACTATAATCTACGTTACAAGATAAACAAAAACTCTGATCCTATCTACAGAAGTCCCTCATCTATCCGTTTGCCCATACGATAGGGAGTAGAACATCCAGTATCGGTGTAGACGCAACACGCATAATTTATACAATACCGGGACATCGCCAATCACATTTTAAAAGTGAGAGAACAAAGCATAAAGATGATCTCAATCGGCCACCGAACTCATACTCGAGAGCACATTACCAAACCAGATATCATTAACGGAAAACCATACCCCGATCTTCTCTCTCCTTCTCTCTCTAGAGGCCGAGATATCGCGTCCTCTTGTGAAGTTTCAAACACAATACAGAATATATGCAATTGGATCAGAAGAGGAGATTCACTATCACAACTTACACACACGCTCTAGTGAACGTTAAACGGTTGAAGAAGAAAGTCTAAAACGATATCGATAAACCCCTGTTATGCTTATCGTGCTGTCGTTGTCACCGGTATCGGAAACAGATGTACCAAAGCACAACAAGAAGCTCAAAATTGAACAAATCCTCCCCAATAAATTACATGTCTGTAACTCTCGTCAGATCTCTGGATCCATGTCTGTTCTCCGCACATGTGATCAACACCCATTCCACAAACAACTATTATGTATTACGTGACAGTCAGCAGCGCACTCCAAAAATACCACACTATCCAATATCAATCACAATATACATCTACGGCATCCGCACACAACACACCGGCAATAGAGGACATCTGAATATGTATACATTTGTATTGCACACCGAAATGTCTCGGTCGCAAAACACCCATGAAAACAAACTAGATCAATCAAATCACGAGACCACAGGCCCTGGGCAACGCATTCCTAAGACCTACACAACTAATAATAAGTCATAGGCTACATGTTCTTCGAAGAAGGCACACCGAGCGTCCCGGTTGCGGTGGAAAAAACAACAAAGGTACCATGCGGACCTCAACTACATAGGGGTATCGCATGGAAACTTTTGACTAGTACACCAGCACCGTAGTACAACCCCGACAACACCGTCTGTTTCTCTGTCTCGCCTCGATTCTTCTCCTCCGTAGCATACTAGCATTAAAACTATCGTAAAAACGAAATCCATGACATGGATATTGTAAGCCATAAAGTACCGAAAATCAGTAAAGCCTCATTCAGCCCGAAGATTGCCCATGGCGGATGCCCTACTCGTCTAGCTAGAGATGAACTGCCGTCCAGGTTGCGTTGCTTGCAGTCGCTGTCGATCCAGAGTAAAAGACCATGGAAAAATCCGTAAAGTTCATCAAGGATTTAGGTGAAGATCAAGTTATCGCCATCGCTGCACGCAACCTCCTACATCAAAGAAGGCGAAATAAGATAGACATGCATCATGATCATCCATTGTCCCTCTTGGCTTCTTCTATAATATTGTTGTCAATGTCAAGATCTTCAGTTGACTTATTTTAAACCCTGCAATGGGTGTCAATTAGACCAGTTGTTCGGTCGTCGGTTGTGTTGTCAGCTTTGCCAGTGCTTGATTTCACAACACGTGGTGCTTGGTAGCAGTTGTGTAGCATAGGTAGGAGTGCACACTCTACTGATCCTCGGGTCTCTAGAGAGTTAGTAGTCTCGAGTATCTATCTTGCACAGTGCTTGTCATGTCGTCGCTGTGTTCTGTGGGTCTGTGGTAAGTAAGTTGTGGGAACTGCCGCGGAAGTATTATTTTTGGCGGACGACCGCGCGGATCGGTTCTCAATACGAGAAAGCAAAACGTTCTTCGCGGCTGACCTCCGAGCAAAGAAAAATCGAGACAAATTGGCAATTGCCTATTACTGCCTTCATAGCGTTGTAGTGGCTAATATAATCGGCGGAGACGCCTTCCGCTGTTGCCGACTGTCCCTCCACATCCTACTCGGGTATTGTGCTGCGTCACGTCACCATCGGGCGAGTATTTCCCCGCCCCATGCCGTTAGAAACGTTGCCATTATCGTTCAAAATTTAGCACCGTCCGAATACATGGATAGATGTCGATATTATTAAAGATGAAGTCTTTGATGGCTGTGAGAATCTGACAAAAGTTGAGCTTGTTGGGGAGATACACGAAATCGTTCCATATCTGAGTTTGAAAAGTTGGAGAGAGGCCGTGTATGAACAAATTGATTACATCAACCAAGTTCTTCCCAATACTCCTGCAAATGAAAAGACTGAGGAGATCAAAGAATGGATGGAGTCTGTTAAGGATTCTTATGAATATTACAAAGCAGTGCATTTTTGTTGGGTTGACGATGTTACGACGTTGCTTGAACTCGCTCTTTGGAAAATCAATATTGATGGGAAAGAGAGGAGCCTGGGTTTTCAGGATGGAGATCAAACGACGAGGGAAAGAGCACAGAGAGAGAGTCGACAAGAAACACGTGTCACGTCTGGTGCAAGTGTTGTGATAAAGCACGTCATCTCATTTATCGAGTTACCTTGGACATTCTAATGGCACAAATAAATGAGGGGCTGTCGTTGGCAGTGCTTCACAACATATACATATAACATATATTTATCTTGGGTCTTCATATCATGCACAGTACCTAGATCCACAGTCAACAAGGCTGAAACCGCCGTAGTAAAAGGCAAAGATCAACATGTTTACAGGACGCAGCAAGTCAGGCAGTTCGTATCACCTCCACAACCATCAACCATTGGCGATTACTTGAAATGAGTGTAGGGCAGTGTTCTTCTCTGGCTGGTCCATCTTCAACAGGATATCGTTATCAATAATCAATCCGTCCAAGTATGTAAGTAGCATCATTGTAAGCAAGAACAAGAGACTGCTGTTACTGTTAGATTATTACTTTACTACAAGACCTTATACAAGGACCGTCTTCTACGATAAGTGAATTTTGGCGTGCACCACGTTACGGACCTGCTCACACATCGAATGATGGCTCTATGGACAGCTCATCGTCTATATATTCGGCGGCAATCGAGATTTTAGTAGTGGTCGTAACCGGCCATAATGGTCGTAATGCAATTTGAAATTTGGGCATGGAAAATTGCCCTTCTGGGGTGTATGCTTGCCTCATGGTCTGTATCTCGGCCATATAAACACTCTAATGCAGCGAATGCATCATCTGATGCTATATTGTGATGTGCTTGGTCAATTTTGTGTCGTGGCTGATTCTACAAACACAATAATGCAGCCTATATTTGCGATTCGGAATACACATCATCACCTCGACACATCATCGTCGGAGGAGGAAACGGAAGGAACAACTCGCGACACATCAATATTCAATACATCTACTAAGTGTGTAGGTTAGTTCTGTTTACAATATTTACAATATAAGGCACCAATGGACTTGTAGACTCTCTTTGAAAGCTCCTTGTGTTCCCCCACAACGTATCGTGCTATCTCGATCTCATTCATCAACGAAGTAGACCGACAACTCTCCGACGTACCAATGAAGTAGTATTTGGCAGGACGAAACAAGACAGTAACTCCGTCTGTCTTGGGAGTGGTGTAACATCTGTTGACTTGATAGTGGAGATTGAAAGTGTTATCAGCGGATAGATCCAAAAGATCGATTTTGACATTGTAGGGTTCAGGGTTGGCCTTGAATGTATTGTTGGAACGGCACCGGATCCGCCTTCTCTCACACACTTGGTCCAACCTTCCAAGTCGTCTGTGCTTATTCTCAGACGCTCGGCGAGGGTGGCTACGTGTATCCAGTGCGTGGATGGCTCGAGTGCATGGACAGCCTTCGCCGTCTGAAGAAATGACACCATCGATTATGACACGCTTTGCTACAATCGGGCCTCAATTCGGTTCAATCTATTGAGTATCTACCTAATGGATCGACGTGGCATGGTTTGATAGACGAACATCTTGTCTTTGCTGGCAAATATAGACCGAATGTGTTGCCGACTCGTGAGAACCGATCTCTCTATCGCATTGTCCAGTTTAGACGGAGTATTACGAAGCGAAATCAGCTCGATCGGTAGGGTGTAGTAGAAGAGCTCTGTAAGCTAAACTGTGTCGATCGACCTCTTAGTTGTCGAGAATGGGTCTGATCTTGGCTGAGATTCTAAAATGCTAGCAAATCGCTAGATAAATGAGGCCAAAAAAATTCAAAACATGCTCAAATGATGTCTCATGGAAGTTGTCGATTCTATGGCTCTGAGGGGTCGAATGGATGCGTGTTGGCATGCGTTCGACTCCTCAACACCTTGCGAATCGAATGGAGCCCAACACGCATCCATTCGACCCCTCAGAGTACGAGGGAGCCTCTCTAAAGTCAGACAATCGCTCGACTTTGGACGATTCCAACTCGTCTCATAGTCAACCAATTCACACAACTAGCACATAAATCGTAAACTAGAGGAGAAGAGCTTTTCATTAGTAGTCTTGGATTTACTGTAGAGTTAATATTTAAGTAGCCTATCTATTTCCAAAAAAATAGCCATTTTAAGGGGGTACTTAGCGACGTAGTTAGCGTCACCACCCATAGCTGCCGAAATAGACCAAGTGAACCATCGAAATATCGACCGAGACTTGGCTGATCGTTACTATGGAGTATTATGCCGTAGCTATTGTCCTTGGATCCACCAAAAACGCTCTTTGGGGCGTTCAATAACTCCTGTTCGGTGGCCGACGCCCGCCGAACATCGCCGAGTGATATCGTCACCTTGCTGCCTTCCCTCGACGGATTTGGCAGCGGCGAGGGCTTCAGCACTTACATAATAACCCATAGTAACGATCAGCCAAGTGTCGGTCGATATGTCGGAGGTTAACTTGGCCTATTTCGGCAGCGGCATGGTTGCCAAGCGCTACGGTGAATTTTAACGTGTTATTTTTGAGCTGTCCAGAGGACCGGTTTTGAAGGTCGAGAGCTTAGAGGTTATCTCTAAGTCTCAGCTCCTACATACGTTAAAGTACTATATTCGTAGCTACTAGTACCACAAATCACCACTTTCCAACCCCTATTTGTCCCAAACTACACCTCCACCCACCACCATCGCTGAGCAAGGGATAACCGAGAGCCTTGGACCAACTTGGATGGAGCGAGGGACTTTTCGATTTTCAAGTCGTCGACTGGACCTCGGTTCTTCCCGCCTCGCTCTCGCTACTGTTGGATGCTAAGACGCTGGCTGAGTTCTCATTCTCAGTCAGCCAGGAAAAGAGAGACTACAAAGACAAGTTTGTTTTCCCAGCCCCCATAGAAGCGAAATGAAGGGTGACCCCCCCGGCTTCATCTTGGCCAAGGCCCTTAACTGCACAGTATCATCTGACACTGCAGCTACAAACGCCTTTGCCGCTGCCTCGGTGAAGGTATTAGAAATATCGATCTGACGCTGTAATTCCATCCTCATTGCCCCCGAGGGGGCGGTGTCGCACAACTTTTTTATAGCAGCGGCCAACCCCAGATGCTGTCGCCCCGCCGACGGGGCTGCTGTGGGTGTTCCATAACCCCTCCCTGTTGTGGCGCCCCCCCCCCTCCCAACATAGCTGCCTGTTGGGCTCCTTGGCTGATGCCGGGAGGTGACAGGGTGACCGGATTTGTTACGCCCCTCGTCATATTTTTTTTTTTTTTTTTTTGTCTTCTTTATCACGAATACAACTAGTCTAAAAATCCTCTCTGTCGGGGCTCTGATGTAGTAGATTCTACGCTCTTCGACCGACCAAAAAGCAATTATACTACGTCTAATTGAACCCTACAAGCAACAGTAGCAAAAACGTTGCTTCATTCCAACAAAGAATGTCATCGTCATTGTTGAACATGAAGCAACACAGGAGAAGAAAAGAGAGAAAGCCCCAAGTGACGTACAGACGTCTCACTCGGCTAAATCACCACAACCTGGCCTGCGCGCTCTCCGCCCACCATCCCACAACTCAACAAAAAAATGCTCCGACAACATCATAAGTAAGAGGCCATGAAGCACCTTTAAATATGAAGATGACAAATAATTAAAATAGCATCCAAACCCATTTTCCATGTGGAATCCGATGGTGCAAGTGGTAACGGGCGAAATTGCCCAGAATCTACGTATAATGGTCATCATCGACGATGATACATTTGGAGGTGATTTGTCGCATCACATGACAAAGTCGCATAAAAGGAGCAGTAATGGCCAGTTCATTGAGACCTTGTGCTAAGAAGAGGCTCTCTATATAATATCCAATCGATTTATGCGCTGTGTGGGGGTATCATGAGGCATTCTTGTGGCACTTCCCTCTGGAGTTATTAGTCTGTATTTTTTAATTCCATTTTGGCCCCATCACTCTTATTATAACTTTTGTTACGTGGATATAATTGACGATATATTACAGCAGCATTTGACTTCTACGGACACTGCTTCACAACAGCTACAGTTTGAATAAATTTGCATCATTAATTTACTTTTGTTTACATACATCATTGGTTCACTAAGCTGTGTTACTTTAGACATACGACACTTCAACATTTTCATCTTCATACTGTCAGATCGCAGCCCGGTCCTTGGCATATAAAAGCTACGTTTCCGTCCACATTGAGAATAGATTTTCTCCATTGTTTATCTGATGCTGATGAAAACATATTCCAACTGGCTGTCTGTGCACTGCCGTCGTTTTCTACTGCCATCTGCCAACACGTCATTGTATGTGCAAGTAGTGTTGTTGTGTGACACGAATATCATCTCTCCACAACTAACACGCAACCTCCAATGACAATCAAGCGGTCTTTCCCTTCATTAAATTCTCTTGTTGATTGTTGTCACGACAATAAGAATTGAAAACTCTATTGTCACCTTTCATGTACTGTGTCCTACCACAAAAGCAGTTCACAATTGGATAGTAGTCAGAACAACTTAACCACCCCAACATCAGCTAACTTCCCCGTCAGTTCTCTCTCGCAATTCTACATCTAGGTATTAGTGTGATTGGGTGATGCACTATCATCAGTTGCGGTTGATATCCGTCCCTTGTTCATCTCATCAGTTCAAGTGTGTTGAGTGATAACCAGTGCACTGTTGTCGAGTAGGTGAGCCGTATCGTCGCCCCAGACGCACAGAAGTACAGCCCTCTCGTAGGATATGATTTAATCTCTGATACGTTCGGATTATTGCGTCGTATTGATCGTAGGGACCGTGGAAAATGTTGCGTTGTCGTCAGCGATATGCAATTTTTCATGCTACGAAGTCAGATGGACAGGGACTATCTACCGCCACCAATACCTACAATTGCCCCCAAACCTTCCAACCCAGCACACCCTTACCTCCCCCAAGCACCCCCCGCTCAGATATGTTGTTGTTATCCCTCCTGGAAGACTTCTCCTCAGTGTTAGTAGCGTTTGCACACTACACAAAATCCGTTACATGGGTTGGTGAGTCAATGCGCCTTTCCGGTGATCTCGACATAAAATCCTCCTCACCAATACGTCTTCTATCTTTACTTTATCGATATGGCTGATTGGTTGCATCGTGTGAGGGTTGCTGAAGGCACATCAGCACTAATTGTGTAGGGGCTGGTTGTCGTTTGAATTATTTTTACTAGCCGGACGCGACGCACCAGGAAATAAAGCCGATCGCCGTTCTCGTGATAGATCCTTCACATCATGGGCTCATATCGACCCATTGAGAGTGATGACGGCGGCTTTTGGTGGTGCCGTTGATTCTTCTGCCCTACGCTACCGGCGGCCGGTTCACCATGGTGTTGCCGTGTAAAATGATGAAAAATGAGTTTTGATGGTTCAAACGATCGACCTTGCGTAGAGATTTCTACGGTCGGAATAGTATAAAAGTCGCGCAGGCCAGCAGTTGAGAAGTCCCTCGATCCATTCCTTCTCAATCCAAAATCCTCCTCACACCCCTCAGACAATAAGTAAAATCATCGTAAGTAATAGCAATGCTCTTGAATATCCTATTCGCAGCACTCCTCCTCAACTCCTCAACCGTTTCAGCATTTACGTCAAGACCGCCCTCCTCGCATAATTACCAGCACAAAAATAATCTCAAAATGATCTCCAACGTAGTCATCGCCATCGCAATGGAAGCTGAGGCTTCTCCTTTTGTTAACCACCTCAACCTTCAACCGGATACATCTTTCTTCCCCTCGCAGACACCCTTTCATGCGTTTACTGGGAAGCACGGCAATTGCAATTTGACGGTTGTGACGAACGGGAAGGACGTGGTGCACGATACCGGAGTGGACAATGTCGGAACTGTTCCTGTAAGTCACCATTAATTTGTATTTGTTTGTTCATCTCTTCAATCAAAAACACTCACAATACTCTTTGTTACAGGCAGCTGTGGCCACCTTTTTGACGTGAGTGAAACAGTATTTGATGCGCACTTACATCTTTCACTTTGTGTTATAATCTTACCATTTTCTGATTCATGAAATAGTCTACAAAAAATGAGCCTTGAAGATAATGCAGCCCATCTCTTGATCAACGCCGGTACATGCGGGGGATTTAAACGTAAAGGAGCTGAAATTGGCGACGTTTTCTTAACCACTGCCGTAGCCAATCATGACCGTCGCATTCCCATCCCTGATTTTGTCCCCTATGGAGTTGGACGCATTGCGTCTACATCCGTGGAGAATCTTGCTTCTCATTTAGATGCCAAATTGGGAGTTTGTACAACTGGCAACTCGTTAGATTTTCATGAGGTGGATTCACAACATATGATTGACAACGATGCATCTGTTAAGGATATGGAGGCAGCGGCAATTGCATGGGCGTCAGAAACGTGGAATGTGCCACACTTTGGTGTGAAGGTTGTTACTGATATTGTTGATGGAGATAAACCTACTCAGGAAGAGTTCTTTGAGAATTTGGGGACGGCAGCACAAAGTTTGCAGGAAGCATTGCCAAAAGTAATTGACTTTGTATGTGATAAGAAGCATGATGAGTTGTAGAGGAGGAGAGTATATGAGTGGGAGACGACTATACTGTTGGCCACCCGATGATGTAACCTTACCAACACTGGAAGTGCAAGGAGCAAGTAAGAAGAATGAAGAGGAAAGTCCAATCTTAAATTCATGTCCATCTCGAATTGTTAACCTAGGGTTAGGTCCTTGTTACTTCCAACGAGGCAGCGTATTTTTCTGAGCAATTCTGGATTTACCACTCCCTAGGGCCTTTCCCTTTTCCTCTTCACCCACATTGTTGCTAGTGGAATTTTGAAGAGGACGGCTCTTCCCGCGGATGCCGTACGTTTGTTCATTTTTTGCAGAAGCGGTAGTCTTGCTCGTGTCGGTAGATAATGCGCACATAATTTCTTTCAATAGGAGAAGGATATCTCTAATCTCTTTCAATTCGTTCAGGAGTTCTAGTTCGATGCGAGAACTATGATGTTTGGAGAGACAACGTAGGGCATCCAGTTTGCTGCCAAGATCTTGCTTGAGCCGAATAAGAATCCTTCTGCAAGTGTAACTCTTCCAAAGTACCAAACAGAAACTATTTTCCATCTGCTTGACTTCGCTCCTCATATGCTTAGTAAAATCATCGCAGGTCCAAGTTTCATCCTCACTTTGCGTAGTATTTTCACTTGCAACAAGTTCGTTTGAAGTTGAAGGTCCTTGCCCTTGCTTATCGAGTCGCTCTCTGCTTCTCTCGATCTCCGTTTCTGCCACACTCAAGCATTGATCAGTCTCTTTCACTATTTCGGTCTTTCTTTCCGAATTATTATTGTAGTCAATATTCTCGACATTTTCTTCTATTTTGGCTTCCAATGCGGTGAGATGAGTGGTTAACACACATAACTCTTTTTCTACGGACATTGAATTGAAGGTTGTGAGGGTAAATCCCTTGGCCTTGCTGATTCACGGTTGGTAACAAGAAGCTGACTATTTAGTCCCCACTACAATAGGCTCTTTCATTGTCTCAGTCACGATACCAAAAACGAGTGTGCGAGAGAGAGAGAGTTTTTGTGTTTGTGAGAGTTGAGTGAGTGAGATTTTTGGTCATGACGCGCGCATTTCCACAAGGAGCAGGCAGCATAACCAATATTATTGTGCTGCACCACTTGATGTGCCACTTGCATAACCAACAAAGTACACCAGCAGGCCTCACACCAGCCCACCGAGAGCTATCATACTCTGTTGCGACCCCCAACCAAATCTGTTCAAGATACTTTCTCTCTTATGAGAAAGAAAAGAGAAGAGAAAAAAATTCCAAAAAATGAACAATCAATGAACACAAATAAATGCCATGCTTCAGCGCGCACATGAATGAAGTCAAACAACTCCTCCTAACAGAATAACCTACAAACAAACAGCAGCAACAACCATCAAACATGTCAGAACGTAAGCGCCTAACCCGCATCTTCAAAATGCACGGCCTCTCTATCCAAGCCTCGGCCCTCGACACCCTTCTCGACGTGGTTCAACGCGAGGCAGAGGTCGGCCGCAACAAAGCCGACGTCAACAATGTCATTTTTAACATCATTGATGAAATCAAAGACCGTCGAATTCAGGGAGGAAACGGTAGCGGCGGGAGGAGCAGTAGTGTAGGGAATATTGTTACATCGGCATTATTGGAAGATGTGGTGGCCGATTTTCGACGAGATGCCAAAGATGTGTCAGATGAAGCGGTGCAGCTATTGGATGCGTTTCATATGCCAAGATTGGACTTTGATAGGATGAGGAAGAACTTTTCATTGGTGCAGTTTGGAAAAGAGGAGAGAACGTTGTATGGTGAGGCTGTGGCCAAGGTCAGTTCATATGTTTCTATCATTTTTTTGACATGGTGCATGTCACTTTATTTTTGTGCTAACGTGATTCCAATGACACTCTTGAATAATGAAAAGGTTGATATGTTCAACCAACGTTATGCACTTATTCAGCAAAGAATTCTGCGTCAGGATATTTTTCAGCCAAAGTTAGTAACCAATCGTCTCGCACGCTCTGCACAAAACAATGGCGGTACACATACAATTACACCAGTGGAAAGTTTACTTGGGAGAAGTGGGAGGCGTTTCCTGCTGGGAATGATTGTTCAGGTTGAAGAAGGAAAATATTATTTGGAAGATCATACGGCGCAAGTTCCATTGAATTTCTCGGAAGCTTCATTGTTGACTGACGGATTTGTTACGGAAAATAGCGTTGTTTTGATAGAAGGAGAGGCAATTGATGGTGTACTTCATGTTCATAACATGGGTAGCCCCATTGTGGAGAACCGCCTGGATTCCATCAAAGCAATCGGATTACAAAATACTGACATTTTCAACTCAATTGGCTCTCTTTCTGAATATGAAAAGCTACGGGAGCAAGAACTTGAACATGGTGAAGATGGAATGTTTGTGGTGCTGTCAGACGTCTACTTGGACAGTCCTGCGGTTATTGAGAAAATTGAACGAATGCTGGAAGGCTACAGTGATTTCAATCCACTACCAATCTTTGTTTTCATGGGGAATTTTACGTCAAAGCCATTGTCGAGTGCATCAGAGGGGACCAAATCAATGATTAGCTATTTTGAAGACTTGGCAAACGTCATCTGTAAATTCCCAAATGTGGCCAACGAGGGTAGGTTCGTATTCATCCCTGGTCCTAATGACCCTGGAATTACCGGTGTCTTGCCTCGCGGACCTATTCCAAACTACTTCACTGCAGCGTTGCGGTCGAAAGTGAAGAATGTCATGCTTGCAAGCAATCCGTGCCGCATGAGATTTTTCACAAAAGAAATTGTGTTCTTTCGGGATAACCTTGTGAGCAAGATGAGGCGCAACTGTTTGATAGAGCCGAGGCAAGATAGTAATGGTCAACTATCAAGTCATGCTATCAAGACTGTGCTTGACCAGGGTCACTTGTCACCGCTGCCGTTGTCGACGAGTCCAATCTACTGGCAGCACGATCATGCTCTTCGCTTGTACCCATTTCCTGATGCACTTATCTGTGGTGATAGGGTAGAGCAGTATTATGAGACTTACGAAGAGTGTGATGCAATCAATCCAGGTCCCTTTTCAAATGGGTTCAACTTTGTTGTTTATCGGCCCGTAGGAGAAACTAGTGGGTCTCAAACAAAGAGTGATGTTGAATTGTGCGAAGTACCATGAGGGTATATGAACATGCTGTGACAATGCTTGACAATGGTTCATTTATAATTTTCTTTAAGATAGTTGTTATTGAGTTCGAAAATTGCTTTGTCATCTCGACCTGGTTTCAGCCCTGCGCAACAGTTCTTCTGCCAGTCCGTTACCAGGGAAGGTTCTACCTGCCTCAATCTGTTGTAACTTTTCAAGGTAAGATCCATCAAGAGCAAACTCTTTTGCACCGCGTATCAGTACATTCAAATAGGATTGAGAAGGTGGTATGTCTTTTCCTTCTCGCCAATTCTTTCGTGCTGCTCTGAGAGTGAAAGCTGAAACTGCAAATTCATTTGACCATTCATTTGAAGCCATGCTGAGATCATCTAGCTTGTGCAATGACTCCTCACCAGCTCGTTTTCCATCACCAGTGTACGGAATGGGCCTACACCTATGTAACGAGTAAGCGGAATGGAACACCTTCTGTACTGCAGACACTTGAGAAATCCTCTTCGGTAAGTTTGTACAATACTCCATGCACTAGTTCACCCCTCTCTATTATTGCACCAATATCCATGATGTCGTCCATGCCATCAATAGGTTCTACAGATGCTGAACTAGGTTCTACGAGAGGAACTCCAGGTATATTAAATCTCAAAGCGTGCGCTGGAAGAACGGCAGCAGAAGATGCCAATGGCGAAAGATTTCGAAGGTTAGTCATTGTTGACGAAGCCATATTTGACCCGTAGGCAAAATAGTTGTATGTTTGTGATTGTTGTGATAGACACTTGCAATAGCGTAGAGCAGCTAGCAGCATCAGGAGTTGATACTTGGGAGGCGACATCACCATCATTTGATATGTTTCAGTGTCTACCGGATCACAGATAATAAGTACAACAAAAGTCAAGCAATCATGATAAGTTGTTAGGATGATGATGAGATAGATGACGAATGACGATGGCGGTGAGCGGTGAGTCACCCAAGTAAGCCACAAATCTAGCCAACGCAAAGCATTGACAAGAAAGTATGCACTACCACCGAGCAGATGGCAGCAAAAAAAGCAGATGGCATGAATTCAAATTCGAATTTAATTGTCCAAGTTCTGGGGGTGATCACCTACAAATCAAGATCAATGGATACCTTTATCTTAGAAAGAGTTACATAAGATTACGTCTTATTGTTGAGAAGGGGGCTTGTAAATCTGCTCACTTTGGGTAATATTAATCCCGAAGTCGTGCCATCAAAAGAAATGCCGATGTTGGCAAGGAAGGTCAATCGACTTCCTCCATTCACAACATTCAAAAACTGTAGACGCACTTCTGCACAATTCCAACAGAGCAATGCAGCGCATACAATGACGTCCCTCCTATCAATCTCCACGATATTATTCTATCTGCCAGTGGGGTGTGCATTTATTCCGCCGCCCCCACGATTATCAGGCTCCACGAGGAAGACAGGTGTCAGCTATCTCCCCAACGATGATGAGATGGAATATTGGCAACGTCATCATTATTGGGAGGAAGAGGCTCGTTCAAGAGAGTACTTGCAAGTGCAGGAGTATAGTGACGAGTCCCCTGTAGGTTGGAATGACTTGGAATTCGACTTGTTGACCGATATGGAACGGCAATTTGTAGAGTTTGACCAGCTCAATCAAAACATCATTGAGCCAATGTCACCACCACCACTTTCGCAGCGCCCTCCTCTTCTTCGTCGACCTGGCCCTGGCCTCGTCAATAGACCCATACCTATCCAGATGCTTCGGACCAATTCCGACTATCCTGGACGCGAGGTGCCTGGACCACAATGGTCCTACTTAGCTAAAGAACCTCTACCATTTGAGGACGCGCAATTTACGCCGTCTCAGCGTATCACATCCACGATCCTAATTCCATGCAGCAAGAACAGCAATGACGAAAGTTATCAACCTCATGTAGTTCTTGATGATGGACGAAAATTCATCGTGGAAACAATCATTGACGATGTAATAGTACAGCAAGATAGACACGTACAAAGGGCTTATTGGCTCCAGTCACAGATAAGCACTGCCATTCATGGTCAGGTGCGGGCTGGAACAATATTACGCAAGTTAGAAGAACCCATAGAAGTTAAAATTCCTTCTTTATCTGACAATGACAATGAAGAAGGATCATGGACATTGATAGAGTGGGAGGCCACAAACGAACATGTGGCCGTGAAACAAATGGATTGGGGTCACATCTTGAATGAAGGACAAGAGCTCGCCGAGGATCCTATTAAGGAGGTTGCTTGTATGGAATATATGAAAAAGTGGATGATGGCAACATTGCCATCAACAGCGACCAATTCTGGTTCTGATGATGATAGGACTATTGATGCATCTACATGGTCGCACATCTTAGTAGCCTTGGACATCTTGTCCGATGATCAATATCTATACACCGTCATGCCATATTGCGAAGGCGGACGATTGCTGGATAGAATCGAAGGGAAAAATAGATTTGCCGAACCTGAGGCAAGGTATTGGATGCATCAAATATTAGAGGGCTTGGCATGCCTGAAAGAGGCTGGTGTTTCTCACAAGGATCTCAGCCCAGAGAACTTGCTAGTGAAGGATGGAAATGTGTACATCATAGATATGGGAATGAGTTTGAGAATTCCCTTCGTCAATGATCGTACCAATGAGCGGTCACTTATCGCTCCTCAGGGCGTGTGCGGTAAATGGTACTATCTCTCTCCCGAAGTGTGTGTCAATGAACAGCCTTTTGATGGGCCTACGGTCGACCTTTGGGCAGCGGGGGTCATCCTGTTCATGATGTTAACAGGCGAACCACCGTGGGAGGAACCGAAGATGACTGATGCAAACTTTAGAAACATTGCGGCAGGTGGTAATTTGATGCAAATTCTTACCGCAAGACGAGCAGGCTTGTCATTGGATGCTATGGATCTACTTCAAAAAATGCTTTATATGGACCCTGCAGATCGACTTAGTTTGGAACAAGTCATATCTCACCCATGGTTCTCCTGCGTGGATAAGATTCCATTTGTGTGAAAGTTTGCTATGCTTAAAAGTGCAGTTGTTTGTTCTGTTGCCAAAATACTGTTTAGGATTAGAGTCGCAAGTGAGGGAGAATGAGTGCCACGTGTATAGTCATAAAATAGGCAGCCCGTAAACTTGCAGCTCACGCCTGAACAGTCATGTTTGCCACAACTCCTTCATCAATTCTTCCAAATTATCTTTCTTGAGTGATTTTCCTCCTTTCGCCTTTGCAATCCAATCAAATTGCGTCTTCTGTTGAACGTAAGGCCCTAATCCGAAGCGTTTATCACCGTCCCACTCAACTCCTATTTCCTCCCTGTAAATTTTACCTACATCTCCCTTCTTAAATTCCTCCCCATTGGGGCCGTATCGAATTTGACCACCGCCGATGACAAGTGGATGCTCACCGAGTTGCCACGCGCATTCTTCGATGGCATGTTTTACGCCCTTGTTCTCTGCCATGAATGCCTCGATACGAATATATTCAAGTTCTTCTTCCGTCAGCCCATGCGCTGGCTGAGCGGACGTCGCTTGCGTTGGTTTCTTCTTCTTTTTCTTCTTCTTGGCGAGTGCCTTACAAGTCATTTTGTGAATAGTCCAATGATGCCTTTGGCAGGCTTCTGAGCAATACGTCACCTCATTGCAAGGACAACGCAGCTTGCGTCCGCTCCTTGGACACATAGATTGTCCGTCCATGATGCAAATCTTGCTGTTGATATGGATACCTGACTCTTTCATAAACTCAGCAGTAATGGCCTCGTTTTCATCATCTGTAAGGTCGCGACCCAAACTGGCTCTCTTGCGTGCAAATTTATTGAGCAGCGTGTAATCTACCATACAGATTGCGCACCGTTCCAAGGAATGTGAACAAAGACATGTGTCATCTTGCTGCGTCGTTACTGTGCTTGTGCCAATAGATTCGATACATTTTTTAGTAAGCGCTTCTCGGCAGCCGTGACACAAGGCATCCGAGCCCTTATCCCACTGATGAATGTTGTATTGAGATCTGGGTAGATCCAACTTGCAGTCATGACACTGCCGCGTCAGCTCATCAGAAATGATCGCGTATTCAAAGCATACACGGCACAAGGCGTCTTCCCTTTTCCACTCCTTCTTAGGATATTGATCCTTGCCGCGGCTCTCCTTGCATTGAGCACAAGTTTTGGTTGGGGGCACATCATCATGCACCTTTTCTGAGCATTCCCTGCAGGTAGGATGCTCACTTTTCCATTGTCTCTTCGCAAAGCCAAGTTTCGTAATACTTTTGCTGCATCCAACGCACACTTTGGTCGGATGAGATGATTGCATTCCTCTTGGTGTCTCTTCAGTGATATCTTGATCCTTCTGGACTTCTGTTGTTATGGTTCCAGCTATTGACAGAATGCTAGCAATCAGAGAGCATCAGAGGCGCGGCCGGCGGGAGAGATGGGATTTGGCGAGAGCCTCGCTGAAATTCCTGCACTTAGCGTCAAAACCGCTTTGACTTTTACAAACTCTCAATTTCAGCAAATCTTTTCACCTTTTGTTTGTTCTTTGGGATCTTTCGGCAGAGTGATGGAGGTGGAGGTACAAATCCCCATCACATCATAATTCTATATAGCATCGTGAGTCAGCAAGACAATACTCTCACTTCAGAGAGCTCCAAAATTTTACGTACATACATAGCATCAAGTGAGACAGCAAGACAATCTCTCACTTTAAAGAGCTCCAAAATAATCAGCATCTATCATGAGCCGTCACGGAGATATCTCAAGTTCAGCCGACACGGTCGGTGTCTGTGTCTTTCAATATCCAATGCCACGCCTACACACAACGGAGGAAGTCTTTGAAAACGCGAAGAAGATCTGCGACATTGTCAAGGGCGTCAAGACCGGACTCCCTGGGATGGACTTGATTGTCTTTCCGGAGTACTCAACAATGGGCATCATGTATGATAGGCAAGAGATGTTCGACACTGCTTGTCAAATCCCGGGCGATCTGACGGATATGTTTGGAGCGGCATGTAAGGAAGCAGGTGTTTGGGGAGTGTTCAGTTTGACTGGTGAGCAGCACGAAGAGCATCCCAAGAAGAATCCATACAATACACTTGTGCTCATCAATGATCAGGGTGAGATTGTTCAGAAGTATAGGAAGATCCTACCGTGGACGCCAGTGGAAGGATGGAGTCCAGGTTCAACAACTTTTGTCTCGGAAGGTCCAAAAGGGATGAAGGTGTCGATGATCATTTGCGATGGTGAGTACTGTCTGTGATATATGTTCCATGTTGTATGAGACTGATAATACTGATAATAGCCATGCTTCCACTTCTATCGTGCAAAGATGGTAATTATCCAGAGATTTGGAGAGACTGTGCTATGAAAGGAGCAGAGCTCATCATTAGACCCCAAGGCTACATGTATCCAGCCAAGGACCAACAAGTCCAAGTCTCCAAGACTATGGCTTGGTGCAATCAGGTATATGTTGCAGTGGCAAAGTGAGTTATCTCTCTCAGTGACATCAATTTGTTTCATTTCGGTTCTTTTTCTTTTTGTACTCATCTTTTTCTCCAACAAATAAGTGCTTCGGGCTTTGATGGAGTTTACACTTACTTTGGCCATTCTGCAATTATCGGGGCAGATGGAAGAACCCTAGGCGAATGTGGAACGGAAGACAATGGCATTCAATATGCGCAGCTATCCATATCACAAATCCGTGACGCTAGAGCTAACGACCAGAGTCAGAACCAGTTGTTCAAATTGACTCATCGTGGCTATACTGGGGTGTACGCAAACGGTGATGGCGACAAGGGTGTTGCAGAATGCCCCTTTGATTTTTACAAGACTTGGGTAACTAATCCTAAGCTTGCGCAGGAAATGAGTGAGACTGTAACGCGCAGAACCATTGGAGTAGCTTGCTGCCCTGTTGCTGGTATTCCTCCTCCAAACACTGAGGAAGAGGATGAGTTGTTGGAACTCACAAATGAGTTGAATTTGGAGTAGGTGTGGATGGCGTACCTATGTGACGAGTTAGTCTGGTGATTGCCATTTTTCTTTTGAGCTTTGTGAGTTTGTGTGATGCTTGCTCTCCTTCGTTGCATGTTTGTACAGTTGTCATAATCTTAGAGAGATAGAGGAGAGCAAGATAATTATTTAAGTCTTAATTTAGTTGTTAGCTTGCTAGTTCATTCGAGCAATGGCTTCTATCTTCTATGCTTCAAAAGGAAAAGGTATCTATGACTGACGACTGACACGCACTCAGCCAAACATAAAAAAAGCAAAAAGATCATGGAGACGACCGACTGCACCAAAGCAGCCGCCGTCGCGGCTGCAGCACCCGACAATTCAATCATCCAGCCGCCTCCTCCTATCCCTGATAACAATAAAAGTATGCCAAAAGAGCAGCCCGATGCATCATCGCAAAGTTCCTCTCCCGAGAGAAGCGCCAAGCGAATGCGCCTGTCATCATCACCTGGCTCCGATATCCCGCGTCCAGAAAATCCAGTGGAGGGCGACATGGAGGAAGTAGATGTTGAGCTAGCTCGTCCGTCGGCTTCGGTCTCTTCTCCTAAATCATACCATTGCCCCGCATGCGAGGCGAAGAACATGTCCGGTGAAAAGTTGAAAGAGCATTTCCTTGCGGGACACAAAGATCTCATGACAGCGGCAAATAATGCCACTGGCTCCGACTGCGATTCTATCGAGAATAAATCAATGGGCACATGGAACGAAACTGAATGTAAAAAATTCGAGGCTGGCTGCATTATATTTGGTTGGGGCAAGTGGCTCTCCATTGCGACTCTCATATCTACTAGAGACAGGGCACAGATTAAGTCGCATGCGCAAAAGTTACAGATTCATCGAAACAAAGAATACCAAGAATTGATAGCATGTCATAATGGTGATGATTTAAGTGACAACTATTCCACCAAATCCAGCGTTAGCGGTAGTGATTCTGCTACCAGCAGCAACGCGGGGGGCTCATCATCATTGTGGACGGAGGAAGAACGAGAACAATTCAAGATGGGCGTCATCGTTAACGGTTGGGGAAGCTGGACGGAAGTTGCCAAGAATGTCCCCACAAAAACTACCGCACAGATACGATCTCGTGCACTTTACATAAAGCGTCATAAGCAGGATGAGGAAGCAAGACTCAAGGCGGAGCATGCCAAACTTGTTTCTAGAAATCCACAACTTTATAGTAGCGGTTATGTGAGTCAAGTGACCAGTGCTGCTACTGCAGAGAAACCAACTGATGTTGCAGTTGAGCCGGCTGCTGTTGTCAAGCCCAAAAGTCCAAAGAGCCCCAAAAGTCCTAAAAGTCCAAAAAGTACCACCAGTAGCCAGAGTTCTGTAAAAAGTACCAAAAGTGACAGCGGTCATGCAGAGGGTACATGGACACCAGCCGAACACAAACAATTCGAACGAGGAGTAATTGAATTCGGATGGGGAGATTGGGTTAATGTAACATTGCAAATTCCGACGCGGGATAAAAATCAAGTCAAGTCTCATGCTCAAAAATTTGATCTTCACCACCCAGGGGGGAAAGATAGGCTTGAAGGGCAACACACGAAAACACTTCATAAGAAGGGGAAGAAGGCTGTTAATTCGAAACAGAAGAATGTGGAGAAAAAGAGGAAGGCTGACGAGGGAAAGAAAAAGATGGAAGGTGGAAAGACGGCTGATATTGCGATGGAAGGTGGAAAGACCGCTGATGCTACCTTTGAAGAGGAGAGAATTGATGTCGGTGATAAGATGGAAGTGGAGCTGCTTGACAGTGCAAATGATCAAGAGAAGCAGAGGGCCCAAGAAGGGGGAAAGTCTACAGAAGAAGAGGGAAAGGAAACAGAAGGAGAAGAAGCTAGTACAACTTTTAGTGACGAGTCTCAGCAACAGCAGCAACTGCGTGTGTCGCCGCGCGTGGTAAAGGCCCCTAGAGATAATTACATGGACTCGCTTACAAAAGAGCAGTGGCAGAGGAAGAAGAAGGTATCAAAGTATCGGTATCAGAAAGGTCAAGCTCCCAATGATTCGACGCCAAACGTTGGAGGTGTGCGCCAACGTAATGATGGCTCATATGAGGTGCGAATTTGGTACGCTGGGAAATGGCGTAACATTGGTGCTTTCGACAGCGAAGCATTGGCCCAGGTAGCTCATCAGATTGCTAGTGGTATATTGCAGCCAGAATCCACGCCCAATGATCCAGCTGCGGTAGAATGGAATATCAAGATTGCGAGGGATGCTGCTGTCGATGGTGCGAAGTTGGCGGAAAGAGATGCAGAAGAAGGAGGAGAAGTCGGGTTGTTGGAACCTGCAAAGGCAATCCAAAACTATTTATTGGGAGGGCATATGGTGTCGGCAGGCGAGCAGACTATCAAGCATCGGCTTTTCGCGACAGCAACGGCGACGAAGACAGAGACCAATTTAGCTCATTTTACTGTCACCTGCAGTAATGGTCCCATCCATGTCGATGTAGGCACAAACGACTCTTTGTTTGACCTTCGACGCAAGATTTTTGACCAATTTGATTCCTCCCAGCTCGATGATGGTAATTGCAATTTCAATTTTCAGGTTGATAGGGTTATGATTTCGAGGAAAGTTGAGGGTAGCTTCATTGCTCGCGACTTGTTGCAACTTGGTAAATCTGTTGAGTTGATCCCTCGGTCGGCGGTACTTACAGGAGAATCTAGTCAAGATGCATCTCCTGAGAACGGCCTGACAAATCTTAATGAAGCAATAGAGGAAGATGACGACGAAGAGGAGGATCTTACGTCTTTTTACGAAGCAGCAGGTTCGGCAGTTTCATCAAAGTTGAATAAACTGGCAAGCGAGATTGCGTCCGCAACGCCTACTAGTTCAGGATCAAATCAAGACCGAAATCCACAAAAGGTTGTTGATTTCCTTAACTTCCTCAAAGAATCGCCAACAATGAATGGCAACATCGACTACTCGCATTTCACTGAACTCGAGTTTGTCTACATGATGGAAAAGACCGGACTTCACGAGAAGCAAGTGGAAAAGTGGATGTCGGATGCAAAGAACCGATTTGTGAAGCCGATGAAATCAGCACAACCGGAAGCACAAGGAGACATTCCAAAAGTTGACTCATTGAACATGTTGTCGAAATTAGCTGCGTCTGGAACGACGGATTAGATATTAGATTGAAGCAGTAGTAATTTCTTGTAGCCCATGAGTGTACAATATAGATTAAGTTGCATGAAACAGTGAATCAGCAGATCTACATAGATATGTTCATCCACTCAACAAGCAATGCATTGTGCAAGTAAGCTGTGGGCAAGCATCACACTGAATGAGAAAGAGACGACAGACTTCATATGAGCGACAGCGGTACCACAGCAGCTGTGATGAGGAACACTTCTGGCGACTGTTCACTTCTGGCGACTGTTGTGACGTTTTGACGTAGAAGAATGGTAAAGATAAGAAGTAAGATAAGAACTGGCATGCTCAGACAGACTACTCGTGCTATTGCTCCCTGCTGTACGGCGTGTTGTAATGCGCTAAATACGAGATCTTTGGCAGACACCTCTCCTAATCTTCTCTACCATTAAGGGTAAACAAACTTTGAAATCTCTTTCCCAGCACGATCCTTCAACACGCCTTTACCACCGTTATTATTCCAAATCGCCTTTTTACTTCTAAAACTGTATCCACCACTCTCAGCGTGAATTTCATTGGTGTAAATTCTCACACTCTCTCCCGGCGTCAACACGGTGGCATACGGAAATGTAAATTTATTCCCTTCAGTCTCATCCGGGGTGCCATGGTGATTAATATCCAATACAGAATATCCGGAAATATCGATGGATGAATTCGAATCGTTGGTAATTACGACGTATTCGTCGGATTCACTTCTTTTAACTTGACCATCGTAGTTAATGTAGGAGATAAAGACGCCTTTGCATTCTGCTTCAGCGTCGGTGTGCTCGTTCTGACTCAATGCCATCAAGTTAGATTTGCGCCAATCAACGAATTGCCGGTATACAAGGTAAAAATAAGCTAGCATGTTAATGACTACGTCAAGTAACATACCATTCGCCAGATGATGAACTTCTTTTCTTGTGAGATGGAAGACGACTGCAGCACTATCAATGACGAAGTAAACTGCAAGAGAAAATTCAATCCAAAGAGGAATTGTTTCACTTGCATCAGTGATTGAGTGGGCTGGCTGTTCTAGCAAACTGTGCTCAACACCCTCTTCCTTTGTGTCAGTGTAATCGAAGATGTTTAAACCCACTTCAAGAGCCCATATGGCAGAAGTTCCAAAATTATACACCAGATATTCCAGCTCGACGGTAGTTCGTTCATCGTTCTCATTATTATCGTTGCGAGTGCCGACGATATTGGAAAATAATATAATAGACCAAATCAACACGATAACGTTGATAAACAACCATCTTTGTGGATATCTGTGCGGAGAAAATTTGCGCAAGAGTCGTTTTCTAGATGGACTAAGTTCATGACAGCAAAGATTCTCTAGCTGACTGACGTTTGCTGCGACTGCCATCTTCTATATGTCGATGTTACCGCCTGCCTACTATTGCTTCTACTGCGTCTTCTATCGTGCTGTAGTCCTGGAGAAGTCTGGAATCTCAATGGAGGTGAAGAAAAATCATCAAAATCGGCATGTTCCATCGCGCTTTTTCCTTTACTGATTCCTTTGTAGCCTGTAGCTGCCACCATCCCCTCTCCTCTATCTATTGTACCTACATCATCTATCCCCATCAGCGACAGCTCTCTGTTGTCATCTACATACAACATCGACACCACCTCCTCCCTCCTATTTCAATCACAACAATCATCAGCATGGGCATACAAGAATATCTTGACACACAAAACATATCATCATCTGATGTAGCGCCTTTCGTGATCATCCATACTGTGCTGTCAGCCATCCTTGTTGGATCGACTTGGTGGCTCTGCTACTCGGCCGCAAGTTTGACATCATTACAACCTGCTGCGAAGTCCCTCGGTATTGATGAAATGCCTCGAAGTGCTTTGCTCAACTCTCTTGTTGCCACGCCTTTCATCTCTGATGGCATCAAACGGAGAGCATGTGGCTCACTAGTAGCACTTGAAAAAGCTTCAAGAAATAGCAAGCTTGTTGCCTTTCTCGATCGGAAGTTTCCATCTTTAGACGCAACACGACTCTGTGTGTCATACGCAGAAGCAAAACTCGGACGGTTGTTCTTCAAGCCGTTGACTATTCCCGGCAGAATTTGGCTTTCGTGGACGGGAACAAAGGCATGGCAGCAGCTCAAAACAAATGCAAAAAAGCTTGATACTACGCTAGAAAATAATCACTTACCTTCAGTGATGAGAAACAACAATCATTTATCATTAAAATCTACAATTATTGATCAAAGGAGCAACAGAATATTTACCAGACAACACAAACATCATCCACCAAAAGTTGGCTCTGTCAATACAAAGATAATAAATTCTGGTCCTAAACCCTTTTAAGCAGAACATGGTATAGCTTCATTTGCTTCACGAAGAAACGATTCACTCACAAGTGCATACTCAACACATCTAAAACCATCACAACCCCACTGATTACGTTCTTTGTGGACAATTCGAAGTTTGGCTTTATCCGCAGCTGAAAAGAACTCGTTCAGCTGTGATGTGAAGTTGTCTTGTTTGGAGTCATGTAATTCAATGAGTACCTGATCCACTTGCACATTCCCCGACGCAATCAACTCGAACAGTGGTGGCATATACTTACCGAGATAAGTAGAGGGGAATGCCATGCTTGGGGGTCTTTGGGGGTCGAGATTGAGATTTGAGATGCGGAATTTTTGGCGGGCAGCTTGTTTTTTTGGCGGGCTCGCGAAAATCATCTCCATTATTTTTTGTCGACAAGCAACCAAAAAGCTCAACGCATTGAAAGCTAATGCAATGGTGTGACCGCCTCGTTGAACTGTAGACTAACTAACTCGGCTGCCATTACCATATACGAAGAGAGCGTATAATCATTGCTGCTGTAGCGCAGTTTGGAGAGGTGAGTTCTTTGCTGTCATCTGCCCGCCCGAGGAGCTGCCTGGCGGGAGGTTGTGTCATGTCATCATAGACACGCGATACACCCCAAAACTGCGCCTTCATTTGTTCCCGCTGTAGACACTATTACGATATTTTCTGCACTTTAATTGGAAAGCGCCTTGTGCGGTTATTGCTTTAAGGCTTTCTTGCTCATTGATCGATCTCTCACACTAATTTCAATGACAAACACCTCTTACAACATTACCGACAGAACATTCCACTGACAGAGTGAACAGTAGTAAACTAACAACCATACCATCACTATACTCTCAAAGTCACCACATCACTCTAGAGCATGTTTTACTCGCAAATCATCCTGGCCAAAAAGGGGCCCCTCGGTAAAGTATGGCTCGCCGCTCACTGGGGCGACAAGAAACTCGGCCGTCCACAAATTTTCTCCACCGACATTGCCAACTCGGTCGATTCCATCGTCAACCCCACCGTTCCCCTCGCATTGCGTGTCTCGGGACATTTGCTACTGGGAGTGGTGCGAATTTACTCCCGAAAGGTCAAATATCTAGCCAATGATTGTCATGAGGCCCTCGTCAAGATCAAGATGGCGTTCAAACCCACCAATCAAGATTCAAAGGGAAAGAACAAGGATAATGGCGGTGCTGGTGAACACGGGGGATTGGTATTATTGGATATGGATCCCAATGCTCAATCGAAAAAAGATGGGAATAATGCCAATGTTGCAAACTTTGGCGAATATTACACACAGGATTTGATGAATGGACTGCTTGTGGAACCAGTGCTGCTCATGGATCCCAATGATAATAGTCAAAATGCTGCTGGGGGTGGAGGAGGAGCATTTGCCATTCCTTTTTCATTGGAACCGGGGAATGATGGAGAGGGGGAGTGGATTGTGGCGGATGATGATGAGTTTGATGAGGAAGATGAGGATGGAACTAGGAGAAGAAAGAAGTCGACTCTGAGTACCAATGCTGCGGCTAATTTGACTTTGGATTCGGAGAATATTGGACGTGCTCCTGGACAAGAGGATGAGGAGGAAGAGGAAGGTTGGGGTGCATTTGATCCTGATGCTGATATGAGGGATGAGGATGAAGAGGAGGATATGCATGTGTTTCAGCCTGATGCTGACTTGGAGGAGGACGTGGAGGGAGTGAGAGGTCGGGAGAGTGTTGCATCGAGGGTGGAACTTGTTCGTGGTGCTAATGATTCGATTGCATCGGAC
Organism: Skeletonema costatum; assembly: GCA_018806925.1. Taxonomy (NCBI): domain Eukaryota; phylum Bacillariophyta; class Thalassiosirophyceae; order Thalassiosirales; family Thalassiosiraceae; genus Skeletonema; species Skeletonema costatum. The sequence continues at coordinate 148,038 of JAHBBA010001024.1, read as the reverse complement.
CGTCAGTTGCAGGTCAGTATTCTCATGTTATGTTATGCTTGCTGGTGCTTACTTGTTGTGTCAAATCTTTGCCCTGCTCACATTATTTACCTTTGCCTTATTACTATTCCAGATCAACGATACCCCCATGAAAGATGGCTCCACTGATGGAAGACCAGGCTCTCCTACCATGTCTGAGCCTGACTTTGGTGGTGGAGATGTTGACTTTGATGTGGACACCTCTGATCACCAGCCCAAGGATGACTCTGGTCTCCTCAGTGTTGGTTCCTCCAAGGATGATGAATCCCGCCGTCGCTCCACCCTTGGAGACCTAGAAATCTCTGGGTTGGATGATGAATCCGCCTCGGCAGCCCCAAAGAAGAAGAGGAAGAGGACTGTTGGTCCCAAGAGAATGAAGAAACGTCGAAAGATTGTCATTGACAACAACAATACTGAGCTTTCCAGTGAGCACATGAAATCTATGCTCCGAGATACATCCGACATTGTTCTTGATGACGAGCCAGGCCTTGCCTCTTGGCCTAGGGAGGATGCCGAGGAAGAAGATCCAGAGTACGCTCGATTGAGCAGAGTTCTCAACACCCTCCCCATGGAGCGTCTTCTTGCCAGGCCATGCCTCGGTGATGATGGTGGATTGGCTCCTGAGCTCCTTGAGCTGTGGGGACGCAACACCGTCAAGATCTCTGGCAAAGCTGGCACGCAACTTCCATTCCGCATGCGCGGGTCCAAGGGTGAAGAACAACGTGGCGCTGCCGCCGAGGAACTCATGGAGGAGGAGGCAGAGGATGTAGAAAAGGCTAGATCTGCCGCAGAGCGCGATAGCACTGATGGTCACGACTTGCAGAGAGACGAGGACATTGAGTTTGGAGGTGGTGATCAAGATGTTGAGTTTGAGAACGATGTCGAGACCCCTTTTGAAGTCCAGGATGACTTTGGCCATGTCGAATACAAAAACGACGATCTTGAGGATGACGAGCTTTCACACCAGTCTGATCGTTCCAGCTTCTCATTAGGAGCTGTCAACGAGCTTGACAAGGACTTTTATGATGCAGATGAGGACCGTCAAGCTGCTGGTGATGAGATTGTTTCCCACAACTCAAAGTGGCACACGCACACTGTGAAAGTTCTTCGAAAGATCAAGAATGAGATGAAATCTCGCAATGCAGATGAGGATGACGAAGAAGAGATGGCTAAGGACGCCCAGCTTAGCTACAACAAGCTGATTTCTGGTGTCAATCGCCGTACAGCTGCTGGTGTTTTCTTCGAGATGCTTCAACTCAAAACTTGGGACTTTGTTGAGTTGAACCAAGAGAAAAATTATGGTGACATTGTTATCACTCCTGGCCTTCGCTACGATGACAAGCCGGGTTCTTAGATATGAGAGAGATTTGAATAGAGTCCTCACGCAGTGATTTCTCATTGCCGAAGGAAAGAATACAACATGCAATTATTGTCCATGCGGCTGTCTCAGATAATTGTTACATAGCATTACATATTATATTTGTCTACTACTTGTCAATCATCTTCCTCTAATAATATCCTTCAGCATCGCCTCTGTCAGTACACCTTGTCCATACGGGAAGTATTTCCCGATCCGCTCACGATTCCAATAAGGTGAAGATCCTCTCTTATTGTACGAATATTTATACTTCTCAACACGAATGTATTTGGGCGAACTGCCACTCCCATCCCATGGATCGCTCTCTAACAAACCAATCACATCTTTTTCTTGTTGCAAGAGTTTGAGAAGCAAGCTCAACATCCATGGATTTCGCTCTATTCGGCCCGTTTGAGCACTGATCCACAACTGCCAATCAATGCGATGATGGTACGGTGAGATCCAGCGAGGTGTGCGATTAACATCCCCCGGCTTGACATTGAAATTATATTCTTTCCATGGCCCATTTGCATCAACAGCCGATTCAATGATCAATTCCTCCCTTTCCTCAGCCACCACGCCAAACGCACCATATGTACCAGCTAGACGCAATTTGTCAAATGATGCATTCATGAGCTGCCTTTTAGCAAGAAGATTCTGAACCACCTTAACATTTAACTTCGCCATGAGCATGAAAAATGCGAGACTGATAACCTTCCTCGGCATTGGAGTATGCAATAGTTGCATTGACCCAGACTTTAGTGATGCAGCAAAGGAGGAAGTCATTGGAGTTCCAATCAGAACTTTCTGAGCGAAGGATGACAAGTTGTTGGTCAAGAAGACGTCATCTAAGCATAGGATTGCAGGTGCAATGGTCAACCAATTCAAAAAACTCAGGTTTCCGCTCGTGACTAGAGTGAGTTGAAACATGATTTGAATGATTCCACCACTTATCCTCCACTTCCGAAATGGCAATAACAGCAAAAACGGTGCCACTAACTCCACAAAATGATTGCTCCAAACTTCAAACTTATGCCACGCCTTTGGCATGAAATGAAATTGCCGAGAGAATGGATTGGGTACAGGTTGAGTCTCGTAAAAGTAGTACATTGTAGACATATCACCGGGTTTCCACTTCTTATCAGAACTCTTGATTTTGATAAGCCCAGCTCCAAGCATTATCTTGAATAAGTAAAAGCGGATAGCCCACAGTACGAGTGTAGGGACAGCGAATACGCCGCTTTTTGAGCCAAAGAACGGATCCATGATAAGCAAAGGGACCAAGAACATTGCATGGAATGTAAGCTCCGCCAGTTGTGGTTCCCATCCATATCCATAAAATACCCCTCCAACTGACATGAAGCTACGCTGAATCAGCCACAGCGCAAATATCAGCAAAGCATTTGCTGATCCAGTAGCAAGCATTATTGTTGACAGCAGCAAGCCTGTATTTGCCAAACCATCCAACCATGGATTGAGATTTCTTCGATCTTTTGCAAGCCACAGCAAGCAAGGGAGTGGACGATCCGCTCGATCTGTTCTGAACCAAAACTTGTCACGAAACAGAGTTGCTATACGAGAATCTGAAAGTTTGTTCATTACCCATGAACCTTTCTGTGAGTACTTCTTTCTCTCTTCAGCCCATTCCTTTCTACGTGCCGATCTTAGTTCTTGACGTTTTTGACAGTCATTCAATACAATTCGAGCAGGGGCAACGCCTCGATCACCTATGAGGCCTTTATTCTGAAACTTTGCGACGGAAAACGCTGCTATGTAGACTATTGCTAGCATGCGCAAGAAGAGGATTCTAGTGAGATGATAGGAGGGAGCTGCCGCTACCGCTACCGCTGTAGCTGTCCCAGCTGGCTTGATTGTCGTTGAGAGTGCAGCAAGCACTGTTGATAGCATTGTCTTAGTTTTTTTTTCGCTGTTGCTGTAGCTGCCCCAGCTGGTTTGATTGACATTAAGAGTGTAGCAATAATTGATGATAGCATTGTTTTTGTTTTTATTCTAAGGCGTTTGCTGCTTCGATCACTGTAGTTTGTAGATTGTGATAAGCGAACCCTGCTTGACGTGTTCGCGGATCGAGCATCCGAGATAGTTGTTGTCTTCATAAGCGGATTCTTTGCATGCGCAGCAGGTCGACTGTAAGGCCTAGCGAACCCCATAACAGTGTACGAAGATTGCGCAAGGATCATAATAGCAACCAGAAGACGGAGACGCAACCTCAGCCTCACATCAAATGTTGATGTGCGCACATGATGATAGCTAGGCATCTGAGTCAAAATCTATGTCGCTTGCCGACAATCTTGCCCCACAACAGCCGTCAAACTATGTTTGGATAATCTTGTTTCACTTATCTATGGCCTAGGTTGTTATTGCGATCTGCCCTGAAGGAGATCTTTCGACATGACTTCAATAAGTATGGTCACTCCGAGCGAGAGCGAAGTGCAAAATTTGAAATTTGCCAAGTGCGGCAAAAAGGGCGAAGAGCGAAGAGAAAGGGTAGCTATCTATACGTGGGCTGTGTTCGTGAGCTCATCGATAGATCTCCTTGGATCTCGATTTTTGATTTTTGCACCAAAGCCACACATCTCTCACACTCCTGCACTGTGCCAATCAATTCTACCATAATAGAACATCTCGACCAATCGCTGCATCAATTCCGTCGCAACAGCATCCCTTACAATATAATATAATATACAATACAAAATGTTCGCCCGCGCCACCCGCCCACTCCAAAGAGCACTCGCCCCACTAGGCGATCGCATCCTCATCCGCAAGGCTGTCGTAGAAACCCAAACAGCCGGGGGCATTCTCCTCCCAACCGACAGCGCCAAGGAATCAAATGAGGGGACAGTCGTTGCCGTAGGACCGGGATTACGAGATGTTAGCGGTGTCTTGCATTCTCCTACGTTAAAGGCGGGGGATTCCGTGTTGTTGCCCAAGTATGGCGGGACTGAGATAGAAATTGGGGATGAAAAGTTGAATTTGTTTAGGGAGGATGATATTTTGGGCAAGTTTGATTAAGAATTAGAAAAGGCAAGAAGGGGTTTAGTGATTCTGTGTAGGTGATTATTGATTGGGATAGACACAACACATGCACTCTCTGGACATATTTGCAATGGAGAGTTTAGAACAATGAGCATGAGAATCCTAAATCGTTAGGAGGTATATGCATTATAGGCAATCAATCAATCTGGAAACAAATTCAATTTGATAAAGAGCATTATATTACATTTTGAACTTGCTAATGTGACTATCTAATCGTATGTACTGTCAGCAAGTGCGTATCTTCCCATCCAGCAGTTAGGACAGTGTGGTAATCAGTTGCAACGCTGTTTGAGCTTGATTCAAGAGCAGCATTCTCATCAGGGCAATCCCAAATCTCACTTTCGACATCAATACCTTGCTCCTCCCGTCTACTTTTCGAGAACAAGTCTTTTAGTGAGGGAGGTCTTTCTCCTAATGCGAACGATTTTCGTCTTTGTACTTTTCTTCTTGGAGAGGTCGGCACAGGCTGCTGGGAGCACATCGTCGAGTTACGCCGACTCGATCGAACTAGTTCAGATTCAGGGCACCCTTTCTTCGCACCCTCAAGTAACTTTGAAATTGATTTCTTGTTGAATATCTCTGTCTGGGCATTGATCTCGTCTACATTTGCCCAAGAATCGTGACATATTGTGTCCGAATCATCCGAACCCATTGAGCTCACTTGACTTGACGACATAGCTGGAATGCCATTACTATTCTTACGGAAAGATTGACACATTGATTCTAGAAGAGAGGGTCTGCGTCCTACAGCTTCAAAGGAGGCAGATAGTCGTCGAGTGGCATTGTGAGATTGTGGAAAAGGCAAATACTCTTCTTCTCGACAGTTTGACACATTGTGTGTGTCTCCACTAGTTGAGCTGCGTCTCCTCATATCTTGATCGTGGTGCTTTCTGTCCTGAGATAGCTGCACTTCCCTTGCCATAAGTTCGACCTTATCTGGAGAAACCAAAACATCAAATCATTAGACGAGGAACATGACAAGAAATCGGAACGGCGAACAAGCGGGTATAAACATACCTTGTAAAAGACGTTCAACTCGACGTGCCTCTACTCTCTCACGCAAAGCAGCATCTTCAGACTCTTGTAACTTCTGCTTCAATACCACATTTTCGCACTCAAGCGACAAATTACGGTCCTGAAGAGAGGAGATAATTGCATTATATTTCTCCCTGTAGTGAAACTTTTGGTCATCTAGCTGCGCTTTAAGATCGGCGATCTGAAGCTTCAGCCCTATGCATTCTTGGGTGGTGGAGTGCAACTCGTCTTGAGAGCCGGCATCATTATCATTCCAATCTGATGTTACTTCAGAAGTCATGGACCTCAGTGAATCTCTAAAGTCACGTTCCATATTGGTCGTTCGGTTCTGGACAATCGCCGGCCCGATCAACAGCCCAATATGATCGACGGTCTCTCCATCTCCATCTCCATCTTCATCGTCCTCCGTCCCTCCATCCCCATGGTAGTAAAAGTAGTCATCATCTTTCTGCAGAGGCATCGAGCGTAGGGAATGGCAGCTACTGCTACGCTCCATCACGATTGCATCGGTACTGTTACTGTCGTCGTCTTCAGAGCTCATGGTGTCTTGGCGAGTGCAGTACAATTGAATTGTAACGATTGCGACTAAGCAGAAGTAACGTAGTACTTTTGTTGTGTGTGCATGCGAATCCTGAATGACTCTTTCATAGATTTCTGAGTCAAGCGGCTTGCTCTGTGTCGCATCGGTACCATTTGGAAGGTCACAAGCTAATGACCCCCTTTTCAGCCTTTTGAGACTGCTTTCGGAGAATCAATGATAACCGACCGGGGTACCGGGTACAGGCTCAGAGATATCACAAAAGAAGTCCAAGCTAGTGAAGGAAGTTAGTTTTGGTGATTGGCGGCTGATCTTTCTAAACATGATCTTACTCTCTAAAGTACTTATGTGGAGAGCCGGCCACAACAACTTTCCAAAAGACTAGAGGCGAAGTTGTTGTTGATATGGGAGATTTTACTGTGAAGGCGGAATCAACGATAGAACAAGGGTCAAAGGTACAGTGAAGAACATACTTCATCTTCATTATTTAATGGCTACGTTCCGGTCTCACGGCTCACAGGAAAGGACTCAAACACAACCCAAACTTGACCACTCAGAGAGCTTTAGCTTAGCAGTTCACAGAAACAACTCTCCAATCCACCTCGCCAGTCCGAAATGAGCAAAACAAACAAGAAGTTTAATCTATCTTGTGTTCAATATCGAAATTCTGCCCTCTTCTCCTCTGAGAGAAAGAACACATGAGCAAAATGAATGACGAAGGGATTAGGAGTCGTCACTTTCAACATTGAATTATAATTCATCACTGCTGCACAGAGCTATAAGATGATGTCGATGGCTCACCCCTTACGAAATTTTTGTACGCAGAAACTATCCAGAAAAACATCAGTGTTAAGCAATAGCTGAAGAATACCTTGAGCCACAATTGGCTTTTCGATCTCGACAAGTCTTTTTGTATCGGCTTCCAAAACACCACCACCAATGAGAAATTTGCGGCGACGGCTAGAGCCGCTGCACTGATTGCCCATCTTACTCCTCGGGTGAAACCATAATATCTTTCAAGTAATGTAAAAATTATGACCAAGCCAAAAGTTACAACGCCCAAATCAATGCGTTTGCTACGCATGATGTTGATGATCGCCCATATCCATCCGAACAGAGCAGCTGGAAGTAAGTGTTTGCCCGTGTCTGCGTTCTTGTAAAGGCCGATCCAGCAGCCGATTGCGTAGGCTGGCATTAGACATAATCCAATCAACTCGCCCATGATTTAATTGTAACGAATTCTTTCGAAGAGGGGTGTAAATGCCTTTAGTGTAGAGAGTCGTGAATCCTCAAGCTACAAGATGGAATGTTTTCCACAGATGATAATGCTACAAGAGATAATGCCGTGTGGATAAATAAGTACCAATTCCTACGTTGAAGTGACCCTCCCCCTCCTCTCCTCAGACCTCTCCTCAGCCTCTCCTCCCACTTTCGACAATGGCAATACATATCTATCGCCATCAGCTGCGTCGGTTTGCTCGCAATCTATCCACCGCTGTTGATGGCTGTCCAAATCGTGGATTTGCGAAGAGATATCCCGCTGCTGCTACCCAGGTTTTGACTGTACCACCTTTCTCCTACGACGAGGTGATTGCAAATCCATCACATCCCTTCGTGTCGCCTGGACAAGATGAATCACTGGAACGGTATATAAAATGGAGAGGCTGGAATATAAATTCAATTCTATCGGAACATGATCTGGAGAACGAGTCGATAAGTGAAGCTGCCATCGGCTTGTTGAGTCATCCTCTCACAATTCCACTAACGTTGGGTAGACATTTGACAACACTTCTGAGCAACAAAGAAGCAGCCAGAATATGCTGTGTAGGAGCTCGTGCAGAGTGCACTCTTCCCAACAAGTATTGGAGGGAGCTCCTGATTGGAACTCTGGCCAGAGATACTGAATCCGATGCTATGGCGATTTCCCGTTTGGATCTGTCGGCTACGTTGACGACAATCGATTTTGTTGGGCCCGACGTTCCCACTCAACTAAAAAGCAAAACAATTACACTTGACGACGATGAAAGTACTCCAAAGCAACTTCCCAAACGTGAATTGACGATGAATTTTCACTCATTACATTTGCATGAAGTCGTGCTCAAAATTCTCAAATCTCAACCCGAATCATCCACTGAACAGATCAAAAATGTGTGGGACGGGTTCGTACTATTCAATCCAGGTCTTGGTCATCCAAACCTTACAAAACATTGGAAGCCTACGCTAAAGTTTCTGATCGGAACAGGGAAGCCAATCTTGTTCACTGCACATTCAACAATTGATGCGGAGAGGGACCGACAAGTGCTTGAGAAATCATTAGCTGATTGTGATGATGATCGAATTGTACAATATTTAGTCAATCCTTATGCATCAAGAATGGAATTCGTTGATCCATTCTCAAAGGATCATGTGCTTAGTCCAAACCATTCATACTTTCTGCTCAAGTGATGAGAATTTTCAAGACGTTGCAGAAACGACAAAGATACAGAAGAATGCCGATTTCAGGGTTCTACTAAATCGTGTTTGTAGACATTGCAAACAAAACAAAAAATCAATCAAGCAAGCACGGAAGAGAAGTAGAAGTATCAAAGATCTATCTCTCAACTAAATCTCTCATCTTCGCCGTACTCCGCTCCTCCCGTGACAACCTTGTTAACACTCTTTGTCACCGCCGAGCTTTGCGGTGACGGAGTCAGAGTAGATATATGGAAAGAACAGGTTCCTAAAATGCAAAGCAGGGAACTCTCAGCAGTGTAAAAATTCGTTCGTGGTATGCCTTTGCTGGCTGCAGACGGGTACTGCACCAATGTGTTGAACGATAGCCAAGCAGAGTAAAGAAAGTTGCAGATGATGCTTCAGAGAGCAGAGGAGAATGAAAAGTGTGCTCTGAAAAAACTTAGGCGCTGAACAAAGTATGTCACAGCAAGTTGAATGAATAAACAATATAATACATAGTAGTGTATCCATTTAGAAGACTCAAGAGAAAGTAGTGTGTGTTCCCATTCTTGCTCTAACAACTTTTACTCTTTGGCGACCTCACCACTTATGTGTGCACTCATCCTAGTTGCAGGAAAGGAAACACATTCTTGATCACTACATCAGCACCACATGTGATGCGCTTCTCCTACCTTACACTTCCAGCACCAACCTTGGCCGTTCTCCCCTCTGCACAGTTCTCGTCCTTTTCACCGAGTTTGCTGGCCTTCCAGAGAGCAAGTTCAAGTAGAGTGATAGCCTCCTTCACATATCTGCAGTGTAAAGCTTTGCAATGATCCATTTTGTCCATGACTGAGTCCATCCATTGCATTATTTCGTCAGTCTTATCCCTCCTCTGAGAGTCAGGCAGAACTTGATTGATTCGATTGATTTCTTCAATCACTTCAGCTCTCCAACTTTCCATGTGCAACGAAGATATAGTTTTTGTGTGTGCCTCCCCGACAAGATCAACTGTTGTTAGTTGATCACACCTATAAAACTGCTTGTATTGCTCAGACTCATCATCATATACAAACAGATCTCTTTTCAGTGGGATGGCGATGCGTTGAAGGCGTTTGCATTCCCTAAATGCACCTGCTTCAATTGTTTCAAGTCGCTCCGAAAACTCAATATCCGTCAGGGCCTCGCAATAACTGAATGAGTCTGTTCCGATGATGATAATAGATGTGAAGTTGAGACGCTCCAGATTTTCACAACCCCAAAATGCCATCAAACCGATTTCAACTGTTTCACCAAACTCCACAGACACAAGATTTACACACCTACAGAAGGCCGGCTTGCCGATTTCAACAGCAGATCGGAGATTGATCCGCCTTAACGATTTGCATCTCCAGAATGCCATCCTCCCAACGCTTCGGATACCATCATGAGTCTCCACTTGCACCAAGTTTTCACACAATTCGAATGCTTCGTCCTCAATCACCTCAACGGATTTGTCAATGACGACATGGGTAGATTTGCAAGCTGTACTCTGCTTCACATGCAATGGCAAATATTAACTCATCTCCTGATATTGACACGATATTACTGGGACCAAGGCTGTGCATGAATACCTCGGAAATATCATATGCAACGTTATTTAGTTCCACCACCTGCAATCCGTAGTAAAAACAGCACATGCCTGCTGTTGGGTTGGTACGTCTGGGTGAAGATTATTATTACGCACTACTCTTGTCCATGGCGTTACCATCTTCTTTTCATGCCTTCGGTTAGCATTGCTTGCGAAGGGTTAGCATTGCTTGGAAGGCAATACAAATCTTTCCCGACTACGAAGAAAATCCAAGTGAATGAAGTAAGTTGAGGAGATAGGCCATCCTTGTTCGGAACGAAAAGGCACACATATGCCGTTAAGTTTGTATCTCTTGCCACAATCCATCAAAGGAATCAATCCTGGATTGTACGAGAAGTTGTTATTCGAATCCAAGCACGTTCCTTCTCCAACATAGCCGACGGCATGCTTCATAAAACGTCAAGTGAAGGCGTTTCTCCGTCATTCGTTGGCGATATGGTTGGTCTTCGTTTTAAGCAACATTTGTGTGCATATTTCATCTCAATTATCGAGGAATGTCTAAACCGATGTAGATCACACCCAGAAACTTGCTCTCTGGTAAGCTCTACCTTCGACTCTTGCCCGAAACTTCCTTCCCTTTTGCATGCGAACGCTGGCATCATTTCTTCAATTTCTCCCCCGATGTGTTACTCAGGTTCTCGACCCATCCTCCTCTTTCCAAGGCTCATTATCGGGCCCCGACCTTTTCAGCAATAAATACTCTTCAAGTCATGCCTTTTTTTGAAATACATCGGCTAAATGATGTTTATGTAGCGATAATGCAACACTATTACCTAATTTCCTCGCGATATGATATGTATTTAAAAAAGATGATGGTACCAGATCAGGTTGTTCGATGCACCTTTTGTGATGGACTCCACTGCGCTATATATTGCACTGATAATTCGAATATCCCGTCAAAAATAAATCCATATCATCATCGATCAAATCAATGTCATCGCATCGACTCTGAGAACGTGGAGAGATGTAGTTGAGTAAATCGTAGCAGGACCGTCCACACCTATCTCATGTTCTGGGCCTGAGACATGTCCGTAATCAGAGCTGCAGACCAAGGAGCTGTTCTGCGTCCGCTACATTTATTATTTTCACCGTTGTTGGTTGCGGCGGCAGCGGTATTGTTTGGAGGAGCAGAATTAGCATCTTTTGGTTGGGTTACGAACAGGCGAAGGCGACGACGGTGTGCCGCGAAAAGGGAATATTTTATATGGTGTAACGAAGATAAGGATTGTAGGAGGGTACGAGGAGGGCACGGAGGGGACTATTGACTATTTAGTACACTGATATGAGATGAGTTCTTCAGGCTGATTTTCTTTGTCATGCATGACGATGCTCTTCTTCCTTCTTGTGCGGCACTTTTCATGGACGGGGTTGCTCGCCGCTCGCAACTTTCTAGAAAAGTTCCGTGGGGGCTAGAAAGTGGGCAGTTTTTTGGGTATTGGGTGTAACTATTGCGTACGTACCTGCTCGATTTCTGTATGGGTACATACCTGATACGTACTTACCTAAGTACCTACTTTATGGGTACCTCAGTAGGTATTCACCAACTTCAGTACGGAGAACTTCTTTTACGCGTCCAGCCTCTGTTTGGCCTTGTAGCTGATGACTGCGGAACAGGACTGCTCATAGCAGTGTCCCTTCCATCGTCAACAGGAGCACGTGTTGATGTGTCATTCACAACATCAGACGAAGTGGACATGATGCTGTGCAAATATGATACTCCTGTCTGCAATAGTGTAAGTAGCAATGAAATCAGTTCTCTCCTATTCGTCAAGAGTCCAGAAGAAGAATACTACAACACAGCCCTCCTCTTGACTCATGTAATTATCGCAATAAATGAGGGGTAGCCGCAATAGATATGCGTTGACATTGTCTCTCTTTGTTTCGAGATCGGAATCGAAAGTTGATGAGATGAGAACAATTTAATACCAGTTCCTACGTGAAGTGAGAATACCCAATGACACAAGAAGTACCCACGCATACCTAACTGGGCTATAGGTATGGGTATTTACCCAGTAGTACGTACCCAGCCGGAAATACGGATGGGTACAGACCCAATACGTACTTACCTACGTATTTTCGGAGTAGGTATACAGCCCTGGTGCTGACCTTCATGACACCAATCCAAAGTGCGGATTTGATGCTTCTATGTCTTCTGACTGAGGAATGATGCCGGGCATCACAAAGTACGCAGTAATAGTCGTGTAGACACTGTATTCATTATATTTAGGGTGTAGGTTGATGCCTCATATCATGTGTACTGGGAATACTACTTGATATACGTCATGGTATGACTCGGATTCGGCCCATATTCTCTTGCAATTGTAACCCAATTGTAACCTCGCTCTAATTTCGTCTTATCAGCATTTGATATCCATAATATCCTCTATTTTGACGCCTTGTATTGCCTTGTCGCCACCTGCAGTCACCAAATGCAGCACGTGCCTATTTTAAGTAATGGTCTCTTTTGCAAGATATTAAAGGTCTTCTTCCAGTTCTTGTCCTCTATTTTGAAACGACGGATCTGCTTCTCATCGCTAATGGCACAGCTATCGTACGGTGCTCTCCAGAAAAACATTGCAGTCGTTTCATTCAACGTGATGGCGATGTAAATGCCTATTGCTTCTCTTACAGCTTTGCAACAAACTAAGCTTAAAACGTACGCCCAGAAGCTATCACCTCAACTCCAGCCGCCAGCTCTCATAGCCGATGTCTCGCCTACTTTCATATCATGTAAAAGAGGTAGACGACTGTCTCTTCAGCTGCCACCCCTCGACTTACCGTGCTCCCAATGGTGTTCTACATCTAGCCATCATAATTGTAATATCTATCCTCTTCCGTTGTAACATAGGTTGTGGACGTGCATTCATGATTGACATATATCACCATTTTTAAGCTGCAGTGCTCAAGAGTGACGGATGAGCGAGGAAATTCATAATGTGAACTTCTATATCCTCATTGCCGTCCAGATCCTAACGATGCATCGCACCCCGTTGTCTTCCAGAGTCGTCTTGTAGTAGAGTGTCTTGTAATATAGTCCTGCCACTGTTAGCGAAGGTTAGATTGCCTCATCGGAATATCTACGATGGCAACCGACTTGTCGCTTGGATCATTTGAGTAAACGGGTAGATAGTGAGCCTATTGAAGCGCTAGCAACTAATGAGTGGAGCTATTTTCTGAGTTCCTCCTCTCGGCCTGCCGTAGAGTCTCTCGCTTTCTTCTGATTTTCGGAAACATCAACTTCTCAATCTTTTGCCAATGTTGCCTCTGCCACTTGTCTCTCTTTCCGCTTAAGTACGTACATCAATACGGGACGGATGTTTGCTACGTGCTCTATTTTCTCTGCAGCCTCTGCTTTGTCCTTCACCCTTTGCTATTCGCATGGTTGCCGATGTATGCCTTTTTGTTAAATCCCCCAACATCTGAGAACATGATGTATGCCGCTTGTTAATTGTTAACAGGGCGATACACGGAAGAACCCTCCTGATTAGGGGGTTGGACTTTTTGCCATGTATTCATATTTAAATCGGCCAATGTAGATAGTTCTTTTGGACCCTCTGATTATCTGAATGCATATTCTCCGATACCTACAACACCGGTCATTAGGTCGATACATTTTGCGGCTTCTCTCATATCGCCAGTGGCCCTTTTACCGCTATCCTGATCGCCGTCACCACCCACCTCTCATTCATTACAGCATTTAATTTCCCGGCCGTTCATCGTATGTTAGAGCTTCTCTCTGGCCTCAGGTGACATCAGGAAATGGAGAGGCCCGCCGGAGAAGGGCCGCTCCTTTTCTTGCCTTTTCAACGCATACACATGTGATCAGATGCAAATAAGCCCGTTCAAAGTACAAGATATATTGAAAAATCGCATTATATTAGAAGGAACCGCGTACTTTGTGATGCCCGGCACGGTAATGCTTCCCCAAGAGGCAGTGGAGAGGGGTTGTAACGGCGGCATCACAAAAAATCACCTCCGTCGACCTCCTACGCAAAAAGATGTGTTGCTGTAGCTTTGCCCTAGTAAAAAGAGAGCGGTACTCGATTTGACTCGACTCCTGCAAAAATCGTAAAATCGCGAGAACGACCGAACGTAAACTTCTATTGTCACCTATCTAGTCATCACCATGGCAGGTAAAAAAAGGGCAGCAGAACCCTCAAGCGCCAGTGCTAAGAAGGCAGCTACAAAGGGAGCAGCTACCGCTGCTGCGAAGGAGTATTTCACCAAGTTGATAAACAAAAGAACAAGAAAAAGATTGGATCCAGTGCGGCTGCTGATGACAATAAAAAGTACCACATCTTGCAGCTGATTCCTATCAAACAAGAGGAGTGTATTGATCTACTTAAGGAGAAGGGTGTCACTTGTAACGCATGCAACGACCCTCAAATAAATGACAAGATCAAGCGCTCTCCGTTTACTTTAAAGCTTCCTTTGAATTGCAAAGACATAGCGGATTTCGTTGATGATTACGACAGCGGCGACGAGAGCACAAACACAGGTAAACGAAGTAAGAAACCGGACTATATTCGATATTGGTCTCCCGACGATGAAAACGAGAACTACTCTGTCGTGATGAAGTTGGGCAGGTTTCAAATGAACCCTCGCGAATAGTAAGTTATCCAGAAAATTGTGCTATGTCGGTTTGAGGAATGATGGGGAAGCTTGGATTTCCATGTGTCAGAAACCAAGTGATCACCTTGTACATGTTGATGGAAAAATCATCGAAGAGCCTAAAGGAGTGCAGGTTTTATCTCTTCACAATGGAACTGTGTTATCATTGTTCGGGCAAACTGGATTTGCATATCGAGTAGAAATTCAAAGCAGCGTGCTGGCGAACAAGAAACAAGTACTTTCTAGAATTGATGACGTTCTGACAAAGTATAACATGTGCTGCGTATGCCGAGACCCTTACGAAGTAGATTCAGATGCAACCAGCGAGGCACGTTTGCCCATCAAAGGTACTTGTGGTCACGACTTATGTGAAACATGCTTAGATTCTAATTTTGCATCGTTGCTAAGTGGGAAGCGGAAACTCAGGTACATCAATTGTCCAGAATGTAGGAAGAAATCATTTGATATTCAAAACAAGGTCAACGACCGTCTTCTATGTGACTTGCTTAAAGCAAGAGCATCAAAGGCTAATTCAGATGGGGGAAATAGTCAGATCATCGAAAAGCTTAGCACGACAGATGCGCATGCTCGGCAGAACGTAGAAGTCAGACTCATCAAGAGAAACGAAGAGTGAGGAAGCTAGCAAGGAAAATTGCAGGAACTAAGCAAGAGAAATGAAGAGCTGGAGAAGCTTGCGTCGGAAAATGCACATCTCAAGAAGAGAATAGAAGAATTTGAGAGCAATCCTAAAGAAGCAGATCAAAAAATGGCTGAGAGCGATGATTCGGACTTTCAATATGATGAAAGTAGTTGAACCAGGATCTGCGTCAGCGCAAGACAAGAGCATGCGCATGGTTCTAGAGATGGGCACACAAGCCAAGGTACACCCGACACTTCTGAGGAGCAAGTTGATTCATCAGCACCAGCCAACAAGTGGGCTTGTACCAGCTGTACATTTTTGAATATGATGAGGAGGAAAAAGTGTGAGGTATGTGGTCAAAGAAGAACGTGACTATGATCTGCCTGTTCTAGAGTAAATCAATCATCTAAAATTAACACTATAGTATAGAACTAGGTGATAAGTCATTGTCCTTTGTCATGAGTGCAGTCTGATTTGCAACAACTTGCACCAAGCCACACGACAAGCCAAAGTACTACTGCCCAAGACAAGATATACATCAACAAGTCAGATCCCTGTAGAGGTGGCTCAATAGCGATCATACAAAAGACAAGACTTGTATGCATAAGTATCATCATCATCAGCGCTACACTCCTCTTCATTCGGCTGTAAATCCAAACCATAATGACTCGATAGACTATAATCCAAGTGAATAGACGCCCAAATAATAACAGCAGAGGTATCTGAGATGAGAAGGTGTCAACCTCCCAAAATGGAGGGAAATGCCAGAGGCCCCAGATGACACCCGTAATAACACCCGTGTAAAACTCAGAATGAGTCTGTAGCAATCGAGGCACGACATATCCGGACCAACCAATTTCTTCAAAAGTTGCAATGATAAGACCGACGCCAATGCCTGTCAAAACAAGAGATGGCTTGTTTGTCGAGGTGAATAGCTTGGGTGTGTATGCTTCACTCACAAATGTCGATAGCATGATAAGTGTTACTACCGATGATAGAGGAGCAATGAGTAGCGCAATTGCATAATAATAACTGCTACCACCACTTCAATTTGACGCAAATTGATGTTGATACTTCTGGGCAGTAATAGACCACGAAATCCCTACTCTTCCTTCCAGAACCGCCGTCAAGATAAACGCCGCCATCGATGGACCAAGAAGCAAACCTAGTCCAATGGCCTGCTTTGTCCTCTTCGGATGCGGCAGGCAGGTCATTGGGACCGATGATGCAGAGGATTGCACCCCAAGAAATGATAAATGTTAGTATAAAGTAGGATAAGACTTGATTGTTCTTGAATACGTTGTTTGCCAGCATGATTCTTTGAGCAAAAAAGGCAGCAACAAAAGATGATGAGAGTGCGATGAGAAGCCAAATCATATCCAATTCCTATGGATTCCTCCGTATGTAGCCGATGGATCTTGCATCAAATAATTTTATAGGCTTTCGGATAGGGGGCGGAGTTCGCGATATGGGGGTTATTTCCCCCCATTTGGGCAACCCTCTTGAAGGGGGGCCATACTGTAAGGGATATTTTCACCCTCCAATGCTGAGGGGCGCCCCTTGGCCCCCTATATCCGAAAGCCTAATTTTGTCAACCTCATCACCACGCTCATTTCCACGCTCGAAAGAGAGCAGCAAAGATCTTGTTGCCATTGCCATTGCATACAGTACAATACACCCAACCATGGACTTCACCCTACCACTCACCCCACAATACACTCAAACAGGCGGCACAACCAAGGCAGCCACCAGTAGCCTCTTCGGAGACTACGCCATCGCCGCCACAATTCTATTCACTCTCGTCGTCTTTCTCTTCGAAGCCTACTTGAACTTTCGCCAGCGCAAATCGTACCACAAGACTGACTTTCCTCGTGAGCTTGAGACTACCGTGGGCAACATTGATAGAGAGACAAAGTCTTCTGCTGCTTCTGCTGATAAAAAGGAGGAATCATCCAAAAGTGGCAGCAGTGACGATGACGACAAAAAAGACAAGGTGGACAGGAACGCACCAATCCTCCCCCAACTAAAATCCAAATTCTCCCACGCGCAATCCTACGGACTGGATAAAATCAACTTTTCCATCTTTTCCTCCACCTATGCGGTCACGGAAGAAGTGGTCTTTCTCCTCTACGGATTCTTACCCTATGTATGGGACAAGGCCTGTGCTGTCGGAGCCAAGTATGGCTGGACCGAAACCGAACATGAAATTAAAATCACTCTCCTCTTTTTGGGAATTGTGACAATTGTGGGGACAATTACCTCGCTGCCCTTTGAGTTGTATTCCACGTTTGAGATTGAGAAGAAGCATGGGTTTAATAAGCAGACTTTGGGATTGTTCTTTACGGATAAGCTCAAGGGTTTGGTGTTATCGGCCGTGTTTGGAGGGCCATTTGTGGCGCTGTTGTTGAAGATTATCTTTATGGGTGGGGACAAGTTCTATTTGTACGTGTGGGCGTTTACGTTTGTGTTTTCGGTGATTATGATGACGTTGGTGCCTGTGGTGATTATGCCGTTGTTTAATAAGTATGAGAAGCTTCCGGATGGTCCGTTGAAGGATTCGATTTATGAGCTTGCGGGGAAGTTGAGCTTTCCGTTGACAAAGCTTTTTGTGATGGATGGATCGAAGAGGAGTAGTCACTCGGTGAGTTGTGATGTGTATTGTGTATTGATTGCAGTGAATTGCTTCATTTTGGGACAATTCATCTCACCATTTTATCTGTGCACGCTGTTGTAGAACGCATTTATGTTTGGATTCATGAAAAACAAACGAATTGTCTTGTTCGACACTCTCCTTAGTCAGGTGTCAAATGATGAAATTCTAGCAATCTTGGGCCACGAGCTAGGACATTGGAAGATGGGACATACCGTTACAAACTTTGTGGTGACTCAGGTTTATACAGGCTTTATGTTTTACTTCTTTTCTCTGTGCTACAACTCCCACGAATTGTACCGTGCATTTGGTTTTGATGACGAGTCCAGACCTATTCCCACAATTATTGCATTGGTACTATTTACCTCAACAATCTGGGCTCCTGTTGATAAAACTTTGAGCTTCATCATGACGGTTCACTCTCGCAAATGCGAGTTCCAGGCGGATGAATTCTCGGTAAATTTGGGTATGAGTTCCAAGTTGCAGAGTGGGCTTTGTAAGATCCATCTTGAGAATTTGGGGGCTATGAGTCCGGATAGTTGGTATTCCACCTACCATTATAGTCGTCACCCTCCTCTTGTTGAGAGACTTTCTGCTATGATGAAGCTAGACACTGCAAAGAAGTTGTCGTAAATTACTGAGAGGGGCCTGTCTACCTGCTATAAATCATGAATAATTTCCGAGTCTTTTCATCATCAATCCAAATCAACAATAGGCAGTACAAAAAACCGGTAAGATTCTCAATAATCTCTTAGTTATAGCTACTTGGTTCATGGCTACTACAAATCAACTACTCGACACCGACCTCAGTTCCAGGCACTGGCCAAATACTCTTCTCGTCTGGTTTTTGATACTTCACTGTCATCCTTCGGCCGAGAACTGTCATTCCATTCGCTGCCAAGACAGACCCAGCGTCTTCAGCGGTTTTAACTTCAATAAAAGCTGATCCATAAAAGGCTCCAGTGTTGCGATCAGTTAGCCATTGAATGTGTGTGACTTTGGCAGGGTGTCAAAAACTCGAGTAGTTTCTCCTCGCCCATTTGTTTGGCACACATGTTCTTAAGGAACAACCTTGTTATTCGCTCAGGGTTGGCCTTTGGTTTCCTTGTGATTGCGTGCTTTCTCTGCATGTATGGTTCATACTTCTCTCCCAGTTTTTGTTTGATGTTGTTCTCATACTCTTTCATCTCCCTTTCTTCTCTCTCACGCAATTGTCGTTTGTTTCTCACATCTTCGGTAATACATAGATCGCATCGAACATCTCTGCCCAACTTTTTTACTCCAAACTTGTCCTTATCGAAGCATTCACGGCAAATGAGGCTTGGAACTCCACAAGTTGGGCATCTACGCTTTCCTCTATACATGTCCCAAGGCTTTGAGCATCCTTCGCAAGCACCCAAGATTTCGTCTGCTGCACTCGATGGTATCCCATCAACGACATTTTCAACCTTTGCAACTTCATCGTCGCCCAGCACTTTCTTTGTCCTGTCTACAGCCTCAACTTTTGGTGGAGCGTGCTGAAAAACAATAGAATTAGTATGGAGAACAGTAACTTCAAAATATCTATCCAACTACTTCGAACTTGATCACTTACCGAAAAGCGTTTGTCAAACACATAATTCTTGCCCTTCCAAAGTCCACCCTCTGGGAACTGCTTGAAGTATTTGTCAATTCCACCTTGAAGTTGATACACGCCTTTAATTCCAAGTGATTTCGTATCATCTTCTGTCTCGATCTTTTGTTTCAGTAACGCACTAGCTCGTTCACATCGAACTCCTCCAGTCTAAAAAGTGAATGGCAATGGGTTGGTGAGATTTGATACGATCAGCCTGTTTCATATCATCTTGCAGCAAAAACTTACGCAATACATTAGCACTTGCTTTCCTCGCAACATTTCTTTCGTCTCGGGTTTATCTAACCAGATTGGGAACTCCGTAGACTTCCGCATCATTGGATCTATCATCTTGGCACCCCCTTCCGGAGGATTGAACCTGCCAATGTTGGCTTCGTAATGGTTTCTTACATCGATAATAACTGTATCTTTCTCGCACATTTTGTTGTTGTAATCTTCCGGCTCCAAGTGAGTACCTAAGGGCGAAACCAAGACATGTATGAGAACTACTGATCAATCATGTTGTTACAAACAAACCATACCATTCCAATGAAACTTACCGCCATACTTGGCAATCTCGGGAGCACGACTACCAGCAAGCCCATAGTTCACAATCTCTACCACTTCAAAGGCATGCAATTTTGGAAAGCGTTGTTTGGGAGGTAGATCATCCGTAAGCTTGAACTCCGTCTTGGCAAATTCTGTAATCGTTTCACCCGTAACTTGGTCAATTTTACTTCGTCCTCCATCAAACGTGCGTAGTGCTGCACACCAATTACGTATGCCATCATGAGATCCCGTCAGAGTGACAGTTCAATCCTTCTTTTGCAACTCTCATCCGTCCTGTTAGACCATATTTATTGCCCTGATCTGTAACGAATTTGAGGGCAACTTGGAATTGATCGTCATCCCAACAGGGTTCGACATACTGGTAGAAGAGAAGAAGTGTGATATTGTTGACACTGTTGGCTGCTGATTGTTCTTTCTCTTCAGCCGCAGCAGCTGCTTTTGCTTCTGCCGCCGCTGCTGCTGCTTTTTGTTTCTCGTCCTCTTGATTTTTTGCCAGTTGCAAAGTCTTTAAATCGTCTGGATAGAATTCTATGGCCGACGATGACACAATTTTTTCATCTAATTCCTTTTGCTTCCGCTTCTTCTCCTTCTTGGCTTTCTTTGCAGCCTTCTTGGCCTTCTTGGCGGTGACACTGGTGTCATCACCATCATCAATTGACTCCTTTTTCGGCTTCTTCTTTTCCTTCTTGTGTTTCTTTTTTGCCTTCCGATCTTCATCATTGTCTCGTTGCCTTTTCTTTTTATGCTTTGACTTTTTAGCCCTCTTCAGAGTCGTTGAATCATCGTCCGCCATTGTAGTAGAGATATTTACAGTCGAGGGGGGTGGTTACTACTTGTTGGAAGAAGAGTGTCACTGCTGCCGCTATCTATCTGCTACTCATGGTTGGTGCCTGGAACGCAAAAAGTGGGTGGAGGAGTTTTTTGTTTTCTGCAGACAGACGAAAAAGGAACCAAAATCTCCTCTGCTCTTGGTCTGGTCAGCCACTCACTTCGCTTCAGCTCTCGTTGGAGCGGTAAGGGAATTTGGTAAAATATGTATTACATTTAAGAACTATACAACTTTTGCACTTGCAGACAATGCCTCATTCACAAGAGTCTCAGTCAACTTCAATATTGGAGCAAGATCCTTATCACTATGCAACAACTTTTTCAAACTCTCTTTGGTCTCCTTCTCTTCCTGCGTAATGCTCTGAGTGAAATGTGACGCCTTCTTCTTCAAACTCTGTTTCCTCTTCTCCTCTCTGGCATTCTCTCTGGGTGACATGTTAGAACCTTTACCTTTACCAGAGTCTCTTCTCTTACCGGATACCTTTTCAAATTGCTTTTTTCGCAATTGAGCCGCCTCCCACCTCTTCTTTCTGGAGATTATTGTATTATTCGCACCAAAGACAAAGTCAAGGAATTTCATTGTGCTGTTTGCAGTAGTTTTGATGAACTCCTCCGTTGAGAGGGTCAGCACTTCCACTTCGGAGGGCATGTAGCTCTGCAGCTCTTTCAATTTCACGATATTGTTGGCCATCCTCGCGACGTCTCCACCGGCTTTGTGTCTATTTGCATAGCCAGAGGCTGCAACCATTTGCGCCGTGGCCAAACGCAATCCATCCCCAGGATCTAATTCTAGCAAGTGTTCGTAAAAGGTTGAATTCCACATAGATGACTTGGACTGGTAGAGAGACCTACACATCTTGAAAATGTTGTAGAAGTACTTGTCGTTAATTTCATCTGTACCGATACTTGGGAGTACATTTGATGCCAATGTCTCTTTGTTTTCATACCACGTCATACATGGATCGTCGTTATGGACCCACTTCTCAGGCGTTGGCTCTTGAGAATGATACAAGTAATTACTCAACACCATATCATACGGGTTCCGCACAAAATGTATTATCTTTGCTCTACGTGCCAGAATGGCTCTCTCGAGCTGCTTCACGTCACAAAAGAGATCAGGACTTTCTTGCATGTAAATCTGTCCACTTTTGAGTAGGAAAGGTTCGTGTCTGTACCCTCTCGGGCAATGTGTTTGGAAGGAGTGACGGCGTGGTGCGAATGCTGATCTAGTCCAGCCACCTATTGTATCAAAAGCAAACCTCTTACCAGTTATTTTGTCAGTACCATAGTTTGTATGCAAATTGGCGTTGAATAATGTCGGTTCATTTGGACGATTGGCTTCTATTTCCAGCATGCTGACGACCTTTTTGAGTTGCCGTGAGAGCACATATCCTGTTTTATGGTACATGACAATGAAGATGGCATAGTCATGATAGTGCAACTCAGTTTCATCGTTGTCTTGCTTCTTTTTACGCTTCTTCCAATCTTCTTTTGGTAAATTGTATGCGTCATAGGTATTGTTCATCGTCAGTTGATCAAATCGACTGATGAGGGGAGCGTACTTTTCTTCGTTCTGTTGATGCAGCGGCCTAGAGATGTTATTTTCCGTCGATAGCTCTGTGAGTGTGGTTTTGGTATGCCCTACAATTTGGAGTGCAATCAAGGCTATTGGTAAGGCCAGCACCATCGCTACACATTTGCGAGATACTTTCATGTTGTGGTGAGTATAACTTCTACTTGTTCAAGGCTGGGCTGTTGATAACGCTGCCTCTCGGTCTCGCTCAGTTGAGGTTTGAGGTAGGATACTGTGACGCCCGCTCAATCGTTCAACAATGATTGTCAGGGTTAAATACTCTCAATGCAAATGGCACAATGTTCTAGTTCTCCTAGCTCAGATCATTCTAGGATCAAGATGATGCCAATGATGAACAAAGGTCAACAAATAATGAATGAAGAAGTCTTGTTGCGATCTTCGAGCCTGCGACAGTCGCATCGAGACAAAGTAGCTTTTTGAATGAGTCAAAATTACTGGGACTCCTTGCGTTTAGTGCATCCCTTACCGGAGTACATACATATGGTACACAGCTGTACACTTGCTATGGTATTATTGTATGCAACAAGTGTAATGTACAAGCAGTTGCATCGATAGGGCTTGACATAGCATAGTCCGTTGACTAGACTGAGCTCTTTGGCGCAGGGTCGAAAATCTGAAAATCTTGAAATGGACTCCTCCGACGATGATAGCAGCAGCAGCAGCAGCAGCAGCGACAGTTCATCTCAAACAACGTCGGTTGCAAAGCCATTCACCCTAGACCCGGATACAGTACGGGCTTTAGCCGTATCTACTGGTTGTCAAGAATTAATGATTGATGAACAGAACATCAACCGTAGTAGAAGTACTCTCCGCTACGCAACAACATCCAGCAGTAATGATGACACACTTCCATTTGACACAACACAAACGACCAGCGATGATGAAGAAGATCCATATGTCGATCCCTCTCCAACAATTCTGGGGAAATCATTCTCTATAGAAAAAGAAGGATATCAAAAAACAATCGCCAAGAGAAAAAGAGCATATCTTATCATTTTTTGCACTTGATCCATTGTCAGTGGAACAACTTGCTGCAGATGCAAGTAATGGGAAGAAGAAAAGTAGTACTGAGTTATATGGGGCAGGAGTTGCACGTGTCGATGTATACTGCCTCAGTGGCACTGTGATTGTGTCTAGGATGGTTACTGTTCTAAATTATGATTCAACTTCGTCAGGAAGAATTAACAGTGAAGGTGACTCAAGAAGTATATCTTCTACGAAAGCTAGTAGTTTAGAAAACACACGAATTCGTCGCATCATTCGTCAAAATGTTACACTAGAAACTTTGAGGTGCATATTTTCTAATCCTCCCAAAGTAACAACATTTGATGAATCATTATGCTCACCAATGAGTAATGACAAGGATCATGTGGAAGAAAAGGTCGATGAAGATTGCAATTTTGAACAAGATGAATTGGCACGAATGCATGCTGCAAATGCAGTCATAGACACGGCAGTAATGGGTATAGGTGGAGATGATTTGGAAAAGGGTCAAGCAATTTGACTCATTTAGCAACAATCCTCCTGATGCTGGCAAAACATCGAAGCTGCTTCAAGATGAGACTGATCAACTGCTGTCACTTCAATTAGAAGTACGAAAAAAGATTGAGATAGCCGATATAGGCCTAGCAATACTTATGGCAGAAAGGGAAAAGCTTGAGAAGATCGATGGGTATTGAAAAGGGAGCGGAGAGGAAGAAAGATACCGATGAGTCATTATTGGAAGAAGATGTAGCCATTCAAGATGATGCTGATAATGTCTCTGCAGAGTCTGAATCTTCGAGAAGTTTATCTTGCGACTATGATGAGGCAGAAAAGCGTGCTTACAAATCTCGTTATGAAAGGATTAGCGTAATGGGATGCGAAGTCGAGTATTCGTTTGCATCTTCTTTTGTGGATGATTTAGAGGCAGCGCTGATGGGCCAGTTATCCAATGATGATGATTCATCTGATTCCGACGATAGCATTTATGGTGTAAGTAGGGGGCGAAGTAAGACAAAGCGAAAGATACTGCCTGGTGAAAGCATACCAATAAAAAGGCAGCTGAGGCTCTCTGCCATAGCATCAATTCCAACTAATGGAGACGGATGTGTAGTATTGAGAGAGAATGGAGCGTTCAACGTAGTAGGGCATATTCCAAAAAATCTTGAAGAGCGGCTGTTCCGAGATGATGCTCCATTCCCAGAATACATTTCATTGGGGTCAAGCGATAGGTATTTCGTTAAGTTTGATGATGAGACGTATTACTTTCATGGGCCACCTTCTTTGTCTCGAACTTTGAATAAGAAGATGGTAAAAAAACAGAAAGTCAAGGACAAGAAAGGAACGAAGAACAGTGTATCTATTGCAAGCGTTGCCTTTGGGAGAGAGTTTGATGTTTTCTTTGTCGTTTTTACGGATGGCTCGTGGGAGTGTGACGGCGAGTTGCACGAGGAACTCGACAAACTGCTCAATGATCGTGGCAATCGAGACGATTTAGTGTGGGTGTCGCTTGGACCAGACGATGAATTTTGCTTGAAGGCCAAGAACGGAAGGATCTGGTGGGGAGGTGTCTCGGACGAGATCAGTGAGCTTCTTTTCGACATTACTGATGGGAACGAAAATGAAGTGGATTACATCTCCTTCGGTGTGGAAGGGTCTTACTTTTTGACTCACCGTGGTAATTGTTAATTTTGAATATGGCATAGATTAACTTAGCTTAGTCTTCGCATCAGTTCACCTCAGCGTAAGCGTTTACCAATGCATCGTGGAACATGCCGCCGTTGCTACCGAATAAACCTTTCACATGATCAGGAAGTTTTGCCTTTCTTCCTTTTCCAATATCAGAGAAATCTATTGCGCGGCCCCTAACATCAGACATTTTACCTCCTGCTTCTTTTAGACACAAGTAACCTGCTGCTACATCCCAAATCCAATCGATGTAACCATCTTTGGGAAGTCGGAGGAAATATTCTGCATCTCCACGTGCAAGCAACCCGTATTTGCCCTGCCCATCCATGCGAATGGAGTTCTTAATGTCTTTTATTCCATCATCATCTACAATCAGAGCATCTGGGCCATGAATAACTTGAGCGATCTTCAGTACAGTACCCTTCGGGTCTGAAAACCCACGTTCAACACCTAGACAAAATGTTGCTTCATGCTTTGCTTTGGCAGTACCATCATTGGCAGTTACATGCAGCCTTTTCCAAGGCAGGTTTGCACTTGTACTTTCCGGAGGTGATTGCTCAAGTAAATACTTCTCTAGTATGTGCAATGAAATCTCATAGCTGCCACCACCACGGACAGCTACGAATAGACAGCCTCGTGAACTTGAAAACAATCCATTACTGTTACCTGTTGCTGCGTCGTTTTTCACTTCGTTCTCTGACCAAGCCCCATATGGTATTGCCTTTGTGCTTTCTGTAGACGGTAGCGGTAAATTTGGACAGCCTAGAACTGATACTACAGGTTCTCCGTCTTCAATCAAAGCTAAGGCTATACAGTATTGTCCTCCATGTTCTCTTCCTCGCAAGAATCCTTTCGTGCCGTCGATTGGATCCAACGCCCAAATTCGCCGTTTCGTTACTAATGATTGATCTTCTTCACCAATCCCTTGACCGTAGTCAATTGCTTTTAACAATTCTTCTTCTGAATTTAAATCACCCGTATGGACATGATTCACAGCTCCCCATACCTTTTCTAGTAATTCTTCATCATTTCGTAACGCATCACTCCCCTCTTCCGCAATGTACATGTCACTGTTTGCAAAAGTATTGTGTATGGTGTGAAGAGCAACCGCTTGAGATGCAAAGTCCCCGACGGTTACAGGTGATGCATCTTTTTTGGATAGTGTTTGAATGTCGCTGCTGCCGATTGGTTGTAGATGACGCGTCACTCTACTGGCATGAAGTACCGATAGTAAGGCTACATGCACATCTTCTGTACGCTCCTTGAATGTGTCAGGAAGAGAGATGGGTAGATATGGATGATCGCTTGTCGCTGATGAAGATCCTCCACGAAGCACGGATAAAGTTCGAATCGTTGTACTGAAGTGTAGAGAGTGGCATCGACCACCAAAGGCGGCAACACTTGATGGGAGAAGGATGGCCGCCATTGCTGCAAACTTAGGACAACCGCGAGCTAGCATTAGCAGTGTCATCGTTGTTACTTTTCACAAGAAATGTAGGTGAAGAGGGCACCCAAAACAGTTCGCGCCAAACTTCTCTATGCAAAAACTGCCCACTTTCTAGCCCCCACGGAACTTTCTAGAAAGTTGCGAGCGGCGAGCAACCCGTCCATGAAAAGTGCCGCAAAGAAGGAAGAAGAGCATCGTCATGCATGACAAAGAAAATCAGCCGAAGAACTCACCTCATATCAGTGTACAATATAAATAGTCAATAGTCCCCTCCGTGCCCTCCTCGTACCCTCCTACAATCCTTATCTTCGTTACACCATATAAAATATTCCCCTTTTCGCGGCACACCGTCGTCGCCTTCGCCTGTTCGTAACCCAACCAAAAGATGCTAATTCTGCTCCTCCAAACAATACCGCTGCCGCCGCAACCAACAACGGTGAAAATAATAAATGTAGCGGACGCAGAACAGCTCCTTGGTCTGCAGCTCTGATTACGGACATGTCTCAGGCCCAGAACATGAGATAGGTGTGGACGGTCCTGCTACGATTTACTCAACTACATCTCTCCACGTTCTCAGAGTCGATGCGATGACATTGATTTGATCGATGATGATATGGATTTATTTTTGACGGGATATTCGAATTATCAGTGCAATATATAGCGCAGTGGAGTCCATCACAAAAGGTGCATCGAACAACCTGATCTGGTACCATCATCTTTTTTAAATACATATCATATCGCGAGGAAATTAGGTAATAGTGTTGCATTATCGCTACATAAACATCATTTAGCCGATGTATTTCAAAAAAGGCATGACTTGAAGAGTATTTATTGCTGAAAAGGTCGGGGCCGATAATGAGCCTTGGAAAGAGGAGGATGGGTCGAGAACCTGAGTAACACATCGGGGGAGAAATTGAAGAAATGATGCCAGCGTTCGCATGCAAAAGGGAAGGAAGTTTCGGCAAGAGTCGAAGGTAGAGCTTACCAGAGAGCAAGTTTCTGGTGTGATCTACATCGGTTAGACATTCCTCGATAATTGAGATGAAATATGCACACAAATGTTGCTTAAAACGAAGACAACCATATCGCCAACGAATGACGGAGAAACGCCTTCACTTGACGTTTATGAAGCATGCCGTCGGCTATGTTGGAGAAGGAACGTGCTTGGATTCGAATAACAACTTCTCGTACAATCCAGGATTGATTCCTTTGATGGATTGTGGCAAGAGATACAAACTTAACGGCATATGTGTGCCTTTTCGTTCCGAACAAGGATGGCTATCTCCTCAACTTACTTCATTCACTTGGATTTCTTCGTAGTCGGGAAAGATTTGTATTGCCTTCCAAGCAATGCTAACCCTTCGCAAGCAATGCTAACCGAAGGCATGAAAGAAGATGGTAACGCATGGACAAGAGTAGTGCGTAATAATAATCTTCACCCAGACGTACCAACCCAACAGCAGGCATGTGCTGTTTTACTACGGATTGCAGGTGGTGGAAACTAAATAACGTTGCATATGATATTTCCGAGGTATTTATGTATTGAAAGGCTTTGTCAACTAGAGACGGAAAGCAGAACCTCTTCAATGAACATGGGGTATTGGAGTTGGAGTGCGCAGAAGAGTCACAAATCAAATCTGCTGGCCACTATACCCAGCTTGTCATAAGCGACTTCGTTCCGATATGTCTCCCTTAAGTAAGAAGTTAATTTGTATTCACACTGGAGTTTCGTCTGGGTATTCTTTGCCTTGGCAGTTGCTTTCTCACTGCAAGCGGTAGATAGAGTTGCTACCCTTCCGCGAATATTTAGCTACACACGGTCCGTATTATCCCTGCTGCTGGCTCTCTTTCTTCCATTTTCCCCCCTTCTTCTTTCTAGAAAGTTATTTTTACAGCTTTCTAGAAACTTGGCAGTCTTCCTACAAAAAATACCTGATACCCAGGTATTTTTTCGGTGGGTCGGACTAGGTACAGTGCTGCAAAGGGCATCAAATTTGCTAGGAGCCCCCATACTAAATAAATGTGCGCGGGGGGAGTGACGCAAAACGGGGGGAGCGCACAAAAAGATCATCTCGCGAGAACGACCGAACGTAAAGTTGCTAAAAGTAAGTACGGATTCGTGATGGCAAGGGCGGGGCGGGGGCGGTAGGTGGCGGTAGGATTGGTGTCAGGTGTCAGTGGGCTACAGGGATACACCCCTAAATTAGTGGAGTCGTTTTACAAAGTGAAAGGGAGTGAAGGTGAAAATGCATATTTATGAGCAATTGGAGGGCCAGCGAGCGTTGAGGGGAAACGGAGCCCCCTTTCAACCCCTTTCCCATTGTCAGAAGATAAAACAGGAGCTTCAAAAAGCAAAAAGCTGGATATATGGACACCCCAAGCCCACCCCAGACACTGGCAAGATTTCTGCCAGCCACACTGCAATCGAATGGTATGCGCTGCAGAGACGAAACACCTACATCGGCGCAAGATCTTCTAGCGAGAGGGCAGCTAGACGCCAAAGATTTCATCGAGGTTTCTCCAGACATTGAAAACACGTTAATGGAGGCTTTCATTGAAAATGATTATGATGGGAGGCTGCATTTAATGACTCTATCAATGATGCGTAGAGATGATGATGATGATGGTAGGCATGACATAGAGGAAATAATAGGAGTGTCATTTTGGAGAGAGGTCCCAGCAGATGAAATGGGTGATTGGTTCGATGTAGAGAGAATATCCAAAATGATTACAAAGTCAACAATAGAGCATGAAAACGACAGTGACTACTCCAACGATGTCAAACGTCGAATGAAACTAGTACGGAGCTCGTCCATCAAGTGGATTCAGAATGCGTTAGCGTCAACAGATCAAGACAAGACTGACACAAAGGCCTCAATAGATCAATTGACTCACTCATGGGTAAAGATCGAGCTTGTTGCTATCAAACAATCTTATAGAGCACATCATTTGGGAAACATTCTTCTTGGTTGCACACTAGCAAAAGCCCATGAACATAATGAACACGCGATACTTCATGTTGCGGGAGGAGGATCCAAAAACAACATACCTGCAGCAAAACTGTATGGGAGATTTGGTTTCGTGACGGTGCCCAGGCACGATGAGGGCGGACCCTTCGCTAAGCCTGATAAAGATCTATTTGTACTGGGTAACATTGGCAAAGCTTTGAACGACTTGCCTTTTGAGGAGATGCTTCAAATCAAATGAAGCAACAAGTTGCATTGCCTTTATCTGTTCTACACATAGCCTTATATAATGAACTACTCTATTCATATCCCTCGTATTCAACTTTCTATTCATAATCCATCACCCCTATAAACTGTACTCCTCTGGGATGTACTCGTCCATTTTTAACCCCTTCAACAAATCCGTATATCCCGCAATACACTCCTCCTCAGCCTTTTCCGTAAACAAATGCCTCTTCTCGGCACCACCCACATTTGGAACTTCATCACAAATCGCAATACCAATGGGAGTAAATCGTACATTCCTCTGTTCACCAACACCCGCCTCAACAAAGTCCGGTGGTGGACACAAATCATACGATACCATTGCCATGGGATAAAAGTGTGTGGGTACCTTGGACTTGTTCCCCATCAATCGGAACATATCCACAGTCTTTTGATCAAACGGTGCAATGGGGATCTTGCCACTCTCCACATTCCTCCTATCACGACCACCACTGGGTGCTACCCAAATAGCCATACCACCCTCCTTCAATCCCTTCAACATACTATTCATAGCTGTCATATTCTGTCTCGACTTAGCAGGCTTGGTCTCTGGATCAGCATCAATATGCTTCTTGGAATGAATACACAACAAATTCCTTCCCATACTAAACGGCACAGCAAGCGCATCCGTAGTAACCTTATGTCCCGCCACATACGTCACATGCGCGGCCAAATCCCCCATCTCCTTCCCCACAGTCTCAAACAAACACGACACCACCTGCGGATCCGCCTCGGACTGATGATTGGCCAAAAAGATGACATTCTCCCCCGCATCAATCTGCTCCCGTGCCTGTTTCAAATTGTCCTGTCCCAACACCACACTATGTTCCAAATCCATCGATGGACGGAAGAACTCGCATCCTGCCGCATAAAAGTCAGTGGTGACATCTGGTCCAAGTTTCTCCTTGAGTGAATCCTCCTCATACCTAGAATCAATGACAGATGTATCATTAAAGTCCGCACCACGCAATGCCATATGACGCACATTCTCAAAGATGAACTTATCCTTCCCCAACCCATACTTGAGCCCATAACTCAACGTGGTCAACATGTTCTTCACCGCCTGCTGCGGAGTAACATCTGATCCATCTGGATTCTTCGTCCCAGCTGCGGCCGAATCACTAAGGGATTGAAAGTATTCCGAAATGAAATGTGTGAGTGGTTGTTCGAGAGTGGAGAGTGCCTCGGGGGGGAGTTGGGCATTGAGGGTTGTGATGGCTTGATCTCTTGCTCCTGCGAATTCTGGTGTGATTGTTGTTGTTGTGGAGGAGCATTCTGCGGACTTTTCAGTGGTGGATGCGAGGAATGTAGTGGAGGAAGAACTTGTGCGCATAATCGATGATGATGATACTGTTCTTTGGTGGGTAGAAAAAGCGGCTGCAGAGGAGCAGGATGCGCTGACGAGGAGTGCTGCTGAGAGGATGCTGCTGGAGAACTTCATTGTGGTGTGGCTGTTGGTTATATGAACGCGAGATGAATGAAACAGCTGCAGATTATGAAGGCATTGTTGGCATAAAAAATGCTTGGTAAACATTGCAAGGAAGATGAAGCGACGTGGTGTTTTCGTCCGTTTTCGCATTCTTTGGAGATGCGACAACACGCATCCTTCTGTGCTTCCGGTTTAGTCGGAGTACTGTACGAAGGAATTAGTACATGACGTGTATTACGACAGCAAGCCCAATTCAGGAAATCTGTTGCCACTTACTTGTACGGAAGATGTATTATCACTTATCTACAGGTAGTTCCACTTGTAAAGTTGGAATGACGACTTCTCCACAGCCGCACAACATAAACTCCATGGCATTGAGCCGCTCTCGTACGCACCCACTACAGCCTCCATATCCGCTACTAAGTCAAGATGAAAGTGTTGAACCCCCTCCTGCTCCTCGGAGCCTCCCTCTCCAGCACTGCGCAGTATCCGCCAAAGCCATCCTCGGCGTCGACCTCGGCTCCCTGTACATGAAGGTAGCCCTCGTCCAGCGCAACTCCCCCCTCGAAATCGTCACCAATCTCCACTCCAAACGCAAGACGGAACAAATGGTCCTCTTCGACCAAGGATCACGATTCTACGGTGCCGACGCCTCCTCCCTCATGGCACGAAAACCGCACCTGACTCCCTCCCAAATGACCATCTTATTGGGACGTGCACACGACCACCCCTCCGTCCAAGTACTCAAGGAACGTCACTATCACTTCCAACCAGCCTACAACTCCACACGATCCGGAGTCTGTCTCACCATTGACAATGTCGAATTCACCCCCGAGGAACTAGTAGCAATGGTACTCACTCACGCCAAGGACATCACGGCCGCATACGGGGTCACCACCCCACTCAAGGATTGTGTCCTCACCGTCCCCAGTTTCTACACGCAGCATGAACGGAGGGCATTATTGGATGCTGCCGAATTGGCGGAATTAAATGTCTTGGCTTTGGTCAATGAAAATACAGCTGCGGCATTGCACTTTGGCATTGATCGGATTGATGACAAACCATTGAATTATCTATTCTACAATATGGGCGCGGGTGCATTGCAGGTGAGTGTGGTGCGGTACCTAAGTTACCCCCACAAGGCTACCAAGTATGCCAAAGAGAAGAATGTTGGTGCGTTTGAAGTGTTGGGGAGTAGTTGGGATGCTACCCTCGGCGGAGCAAGTTTTGATGCACGATTGGTAGAGTTTATGGCTGATGAATTCAATGTTATTTGGAATGAGAAGCGCAAGACTACCGATAAGGATGTGAGGGCATTCCCCCGGGCTATGGCCAAGTTGATGATTCAGGCGAATAAGGTGAAGCATGTGCTTAGTGCCAATACGGATATTCCAGTGTTTATTGATGCGTTGCAGGATGATATCAATTATCAGACGCACATTAGCCGTGCCAAGTTTGAAGAGATTTGTCATGATTTGTTGGAGCGTGCCGCCAAGCCTATTGAGGCTGCACTCAAAATGGCCAATGTGACATTGGATCAATTGGATGCCGTTGAGATGATTGGTGGTGCCATGCGTGTTCCAAAGGTGCAGGAGGCGGTGAGAGAGGCATTGGGTGGCAATTTGGTTCTTGGTATGCATTTGAATAGTGATGAGAGTATGGCTCTTGGTGCTGCGTTCCATGGTGCCAATGTTTCGACTTCGTTCAAGGTCCGTCATGTTGGTTTGGCGGATGTTAATCCGTTTCCTATTGCGGTGGATTTGACTGATTTGTCTGTTGGTAAGGAGGAGAAGAAGAGTGGTGGTGGATTGTTTGGAAAGAAGAAGGATGACGACAAGAAGAAGAAAAAGAAGGGTGGTGATGATGATGATGAATGGGCCAAGCATGCTACCATCTTCAAACTTGGAAGCAAGCTTGGAGTGAAGAAGACTATTGCCTTTTCGTATGATAAGGATGTTCACGTGGAAGTCAACTATGAAGAGAATGACAACCTTCCCATTGGTACCGGACTTTCTATTGAACAGTATGATGTTTCGGGTATTGCTGAGTTTGCCAAGGACATGGCTGATAAGGAGTTGGGCACACCAAAGGTTTCATTGCAATTCGAGCTTGATGGAAGTGGAATTACCAAACTCATCAAGGCCGAAGCTGTTGTAGAGGAGACTGTCATGGTTGAGGAAGAAGTCGAGGTTGATGACGAAGAGGAGAAGAAGGAAGAGACCGAAGAAAAGGCGGAAGAGAAACAGGATGATGATGCGGAGAAGGAAGCCGAGACTGAGACCAAGGAAGATGACAAGAAGGAAGAGAAGAAGGAGGAAAAGAAGAAGAAGACAAAGACTGTTCAAAAGGTACGTTTGTTGGTGATGTTTGCTTTACTGTTTTCATTTATCAAATTGCTAATTTCACGTGTGTGTTTTGCCTTGACAGGAGAAGAAGAAGAAGCATGTTCGCGCTCTCTCTGTCAACAGCTACCATGTTGGAACTATCCGCCCTTACTCACCCGAAATCATGGAAGAGTCCAAAGCCAAGCTCGATGCATTGGCACAAAAGGATAAGGAGCGCATAATGCTCGAGGAAGCAAAGAACAATTACGAAGGCTACATCTATTACATTCGCAACAAACTCATTGATGATGAAGAGGATGTCAACAAGGTTTCATCTGAAGAGCAGCGCGAAGCTTTGAGGAAAAGTGGTGAGGAGGCAGAGGATTGGATGTTTGATGAAGGTTTCACTGCTGACCTCAAAACATATGAAGCCAAGTATGAGGAGCTATCTGCACCTGCCGAAAAGGTTTTCTTCCGTGTTGCTGAGTTATCTGCACGACCCAAAGCAATCAAAGCCCTCACATCAAAGTTGGACAAGGTAGAGGCTCTCATGAAGAAGTGGGAAACTACCATGACACATATCACCGAAGAGGAACGTAAGGAGGTTTTGGACAAGGTAGAAGAGGCACGCAAATGGGTTGAAGAGAAGGTTGCTGAGCAAGAGAAGGCCGATCAAACCGCCGATCCTGTCTTCACTAGCGCAGAAGTGCCAGGACAAACAAAGAAGATCGAGTCCATAGTTGGACGATTGACAAAGAAACCCAAGCCAAAGCCAGAGAAGAAGACTGAAACTGACGCCGACAAAAACGAGACCACAAGTGAAGGAGAGTCAACCGAGTCTGAGGATCTCGATGCTAAGGACGCCGAAGGCACTGATGAGGCTGAAGAGATGAAAGAGGAAGGAAAGGATGAAGAAGCCGAGGAAAAGAAGGATGGGGACGAGCTTTAAGGTGTAAATAAAGAATAAAAGAATATATGATAAAAAGGATGTACCTGACACATTATTTTGCACATTAAGCTTCAAAGTGATCAATCCAAGTTAACTTTGAATCGATTGAGAGGCCAAATTCGTGCGATGGGCTTACCGACCACATTTTCTTTTGGCAGAGCACCCCATACTCTGCTGTCGACAGACACAGCTTTACAATCACCCAACACATACACGTCAGATGGACCCAGTTCTTTCAACTCTTTTCCATTACCTTCTCGGAGTTGTCTATCAATCAAACGGAGCGGTTCATCTGCGCACAAGGTACGATCTGGTCCGACTGCGCTCTCTCCATTGATCTCGACATTACCTTCATCGTCGAGGCGTATGTTCTGGTCTCCTGGCAGCCCAACTATTCGCTTGACAAACAATGATGTGCTTGACAACTTACTACCGTTGTTCGTAATAATTTTTGTCAGACTTTCAGGAGGATTGAACAAGACAATATCGCCTCGCTTTGTTCTTTGGTACGCGTCTGGCAACTTTTCAACAACCAACACGTCGCCTCTAAGCAACGTAGGCTCCATACTTGCACTCGGAATCGCGTAAAATGACACGAAGTTACGTGCAAATAATGCCAATGGTATTGGAGTCAAAGCGATTGCCAATGAAAGCGTGTATAATTTCCAATCTCTTTGGAATGCAGAGGTGATACGAGGAATAGCTGAGTCAATGTTGAACCTAGTGGTGGCAACGTTGGACAACATTCCTGCTTCCACTTCAATTGGCCAATCCTTTACTCCATCTCGCTTCCAGAGTTGTTGTTGTAGCTTCCACCCACATGGACGCAGTGCAAGCCGAGCTTTGCTCTTGTCACTATCATTCTTGATACAATCTGTAGAGAAGATGGGGCTGCCATCTTTATCAGTCATGCTCATGATGCGATAGTCTACACCTGGATAAATAAACTGGCCCTTCAACGCTTTCAATTCTGTCTCAAAACCAGGTGTAACTCGAGGAACTATGACTTCGCCAGCTCTAAACACACGGCCACCAGATGTGCTTCGCGCTGCCGAAAGTACAGCACCAACTGCTCCTCTAGGTGGCAGCGTAAAGAAAGAACTTTCACTCTGACGTTTCTCAAAGATTGTAATTTCGCCTTCAGCCACCAAACCACCAAGTGCATTGCAGACCTCATTGGCCTGCCATGTACTTGATCCCCAGTCCTGTGTTCTTCCTACAGATTCGGATCCTTCCAGTTCT
Organism: Skeletonema costatum; assembly: GCA_018806925.1. Classification (NCBI taxonomy): domain Eukaryota; phylum Bacillariophyta; class Thalassiosirophyceae; order Thalassiosirales; family Thalassiosiraceae; genus Skeletonema; species Skeletonema costatum. The sequence goes on along the minus strand of JAHBBA010001024.1, from coordinate 112,177 downwards.
GTACATAAAGTCATTGCTGCAGACCACGTTGTATTTGATTTTGGCAGCCCTCCTGATGTTACGATTGATAGCGGTGTAGTTGTAGTTGTTCCCTTGACAGTGTCTAACGTGTTACCACAAAGACGCAGCTTCCAAGCAATATCCACTTCATCTCCATATTGCTTTGGAAGATATCGCAAGTATGCAGAAGCCGATCCAGCAATGAACGATGAACCAACAATAGATGTGTCACTCCCAACGAATCGACCTCTTGGATAGAGTAGAATCTGAAACTTTTCATCGTCAATATTGAACTCGTCACTAACAATACAGTATGGAATCTCTTCATCGTCTATCTGTCCAACTGATGAACTATCATTGTCTGATAGCACAGCCGATATGGGCCGAGGATCATTCCATAGCTCCTTGAACTTGTCCACAAATGATTCTGGCTTGGGTCTAGGATTTGTTAGTGGCACGGAAAATGTGTGGGTGTTGGGTTTATTACTTATTGTTGCATCATTGGCAAGTTTTACTTGCTTCGCTTGTGTTGTCGGAGTAGTGGAGAACCCTTCGACGTGATTGCTTATCAAGAAGATACAAAGCAGCAGCAAATCTAAGCCTATTGACAGTCGGTAGCATAGAACCATCCCCTTCATTTCCGGTATACTTATCAGTTCATCCAGAGCAGTGAATTGAGTTATGTTCTATGTATACTACTTTTGCAAGCTGCATCGCTGCTTTGCTCATCGGCTCGTCGATTGTCGCGTCATCAGCGGAAGAAGTGAGGAGGGGGAAGCGACAAAAGGTGTCTTTGTGACTAACCGATACGACAAATGTCTGCCGTTCTCTAGGTCAGCAACTTCTTGCGGATCTCAGAATTCTTTTTGTAGATAGATCTGCCGCTGTTCCTCCCGGCAACTATGTTGTACGGTGCCATTACAATCCATAGCCTGCATTAAATAGATTCACCATGAAGACCTCGAAGAAAAAGAATCAAGGCGTCGCGAAAACTACAGCAACAAGAACTACTACATCAGCCGCAGCAACAAGAATATCCCGTAAACGCATCATACATGGTGACAACATAAAAGGGTGTGACGACGTTGGCAACTATTTCAATACACAGGACGAACTAGCGCAACATCAAAAAATAAATCGTGATGGATGGTACGCATCAACTAAAACCTATTGGTTGAAAGATGGAAGCGGCGGATACGGTGGGACAACAGATGAAGAAGCCATGGTCGGAGATCGTGGAGGAGAGGTGGATAGTACGGAAGGTCTTGCATTTCTAGATCGAGTGGTAACAGAAAACAGCAATTTCAATCATATCAAAAAGCTCAAATTTGCAAGAGCCATTGATGCGGGCGCAGGCGTAGGTCGAGTCACCAAACATATTCTCTTGAAGCGATATGAGAATGTCCAACTAGTCGAAGCTGACTCGGGCTGGTCAAAACGCTCAAAGACTTATCTCGGGCGCAAACGTGCTGCAAGATGTACGTTTACATGTTCAAGAATCGAAGAGCTAGATCAAGATAGTGATGACACAAGTAGCATAGACCTTGTATGGCTGCAGTGGACGCTACAATATCTGACAGATGCAGATGCAGTCGAAACACTCCAGAATCTGGCAGCACGTTTGATACTCAAGACAGGTATATTTATAGTAAAGGAGAATCGACCATACGGTGCAGCACGGCAAGATCGCTTTCAGATGGATACTCCAGGCGTGTCAGGACGTTATGACATTACTAGGTCAGATAATCATCATAGATTACTGTTCCAGAGGGCAGGCCTTACTGTGAATCAGACGGAAGAAGGAGTAGAAACAAATACCTATGCTCTTAGCCTTACCATTTAATTACAAGAATGATCATTTGATTCATTGACATAGTTGCTATTGTTCTTGCTACAGTACAATATTTATTGCTCCTCTTCTTCCAAAAGGAGGGTAGAAAGAGAAAAGGGAAGCGTTACGTAACGGACGGACATCGAGAATAGAATGCAGAAAAAAAAGCTGTTCTGTTTTGTGAGCTTCGTGTATTCCAGATGATGATGTCCAATACAATGGTCAGAATTATTGTTTTGTGCATGCATTAATCACAGACTCGCCATGAAGACCTCGAAGAAAAAGAATCCAGGTGTCGCAGTTGCAGCAATAGTAACGCGCATAATTCATGGGGATAGCATCAAAGGAAGCGACGATCTTGGCAACTATTACAATACACAAGCTGAATTGGCACAGCATCAAGCAATAAATCGTGATGGATGGTATGCTACAAATAAAGACTGGTGGGAACAAGATGGGGGCGGAGGTTACGGTGGGAGCACGGATGAAGAGGCCATGATTGGAGATGGAGGAGGGGAAGCGGATGGTGTAGAAGGTCTTGCATTTCTAGATCGCCTGATCTTAGAGTCGTCTTCGAAAAATAACAGCAAAAAGCTCAAGTTTGCAAGCGCCATTGATGCAGGTGCAGGTGTAGGTCGAGTCACAAAACACATACTTTTGAAGCGATATGACTGTGTGCAACTAGTCGAAGCTGACTCGGGCTGGTCCAAACGCTCAAAGACTTATCTCGGGCGCAAACGTGCTGCACGATGTACGTTTACATGTTCAAGAATCGAAGAGCTAGATCAAGATAGTGACGACTCATGTAGAATAGACCTCGTATGGCTGCAGTGGACGCTACAATATCTCACAGATGCAGATGCAGTCGAAACACTCCAGAATCTGGCAGCACGTTTGATACTAAGAACGGGTATACTGATAGTCAAGGAAAACCGACCATACGGTGCAGCACGGCAAGATCGCTTTCAGATGGATACTCCAGGCGTGTCGGGACGATACGATATTACCAGATCAGATGATCATCATAGATTACTTTTTCAGAGGGCAGGTCTGACTGTTAATCAGACGGAAGAAGGAGTAGAAACAAATACCTACGCTCTTAGTCTTAATAATAGCTAGCAATCTTCATTCACATCATCACACTAAGAAGAATCGTTTGTGACAATCGAAAGAATAAGTATGATTACCAAACCAGAGAGTATTCCCAATTCAAACCATTCATCTTATAATCTTTGCTTGCTTCAATCGATAATGCTTTTTGATCTAGAGAGGTAAAAAATGACACAAGAAGAGCATTTAAGAAGGTACCAAGCATCAAAACCATGACTGATCATTGCTCATTGCTCTTATTGCTCCATCACAATAAGTAAGTAACTCTAGAGATAGAGCAAGATGATACACTGCGCTGCAACTAACTATTGCCTAGTAGGGAAAGAAAGGAGACTGGATAGGCGAGCTAAATCCGGGAAAAACGTGAACGACTCACACTGATGAAGCGTGAATAAATGAGGAGATTCACAGTTCACAGAGATGACCATGACCTTGAAATCGATGTCATCAAGAGCCTGAAAACCCAACCATATCATCATAATCTATGCCAGTGACCAAGAGATCAGCCCCCAAAACCCAGCAAGAGCCAATGGTCTCCCCAAAAGTCGAACTAGCCAACAGAGGCTCCGATAATATCTCTGTCGCATCAGGCGATGAAGATGAGCGTAAAAATGAAACTCAAGCACTAGTTGGCGGCGGTGGACCCATTGCCCCGCCCTCTGACTTTGCCAAAACTGCCGGCCGCTTCCTGTTCTGCTTCACTGGTCTACAAGTGTCATATTTGACATGGGGATATATGCAAGAATTAATCATGACGACAACATTTACTCCTACGCCCAGCGCACCTGATGGACGATTCCCAAGCGCTGCGTTCTGTGTCTTTTCCAACCGCTTCTTGGCAATCATTGTTGCCATGATTGCCGTTCGTATCAAACATGGTTCCATTCTACAGAATAATGTCGCACCGCTCGTGGCATTTGCTCCCTGCGCGTTGAGTAACACCATGAGTTCATGGAGTCAATATGCGAGTTTGAGATATGTAAGTTTCCCCGTCCAAACGGTCTTCAAGAGTTCCAAAATTATCCCGGTAATGGTCATGGGCAAATTCCTCAAGGGGACGAATTATCCCTACTCGCAATACTTGGAGGCACTCTTGATTACGGTGGGAGTGGCAATTTTCAGTATTGCCAGTAAAAGTTCGAATTCGGATACCACCACGGAAATTATTGGGTTGCTCTTCATGTGTACGTACATTACATTCGATTCTTTCACAAGTCAGTGGCAGAGTAAGGTATATGACAAATATGGAAAGGCCAATGTGGACCCGTATCAAATGATGTTGGGTGTGAATAGCTCGGCAATTGTCATGACTACGATGGGTTTGATTGCTGGGGGTGACATTCCCAAAATCATTGAATTCTTCCAAGTGAACCCCAACGTGTTGCAATACAATATAATCACGGCAATTACATCGGCATCGGGGCAATTGTTCATTTATACAACCATTAAGGAGTTTGGACCGATCGTGTTTACCGTCATCATGACAACGAGGCAGATGATGTCGATTTGTATTTCGAGTATCTTGTTTGGGCACACCATGACGTGGAAGGCTGCGGTGGGGGCGACTTTGGTATTTGGTGTGTTGTTTTATCAGATTAGAAAGAAGTATATTGCTAGCCAGCGGAAATAAATGATTGCGTCTCTTTGACATGTGTTGTGTATTGAGGGCTTGTTGCTATAGGATAGCTTTTCATAATATGATCGTTTGAGTTAAAATCAACTTGTGGTTTAGATGCAAACTAAAGTTTTGCAATTGATAGGGAATAATGATAATATACTTTTCTATCTCACCATGAATTAACTTTTCTTTGGAAACTGCCTTGCTAAAACTAAAAGTTTCCATCTTCATTCAACCTCAAAATGGGTCACCCATTAAAAAGGGGGTCAATCATCAATCAATACAACATTACTACTATCCACTGGAACCACTACGAAGTCACTCCCACTTCTCCTCCCTCAAAACCTGCGAGGCCTTCTTCCTCGCACTCTTCTCATTCATCTCATACCACCTTCCATCATGTCCCTTTTCCAAAAATCGTCCTCCATACTGCCTCACTCTCGTTACCAACTCCTGTGATATCATAAACTTGGTACGTCGATCCGTTTCTCCATCCTTGTAAATCATACGGAGTCTACGTGCCTCATCACGGAAACGAATATTGCCATCGTGACGATTCGTCCCACCTCCACGACCAGCGAGGATATCTTCCGGTGTTGGACGTTGAACGGCTTCTTTTTTATCATACTTGGATGACTTTTTGGGACTAATCCCACCTCCTCCAAGTTTCGGCCTGGCGGTTGATACAGACGATGCCTTCTTCCTCTTTGTATACTTTCGAGTGGGTGGATCATCTGGCATGGGACGTAATTTGGAAGGGAGGGAACGTGCTCGTGCCCTTGCATTCTTTTTGGTGGGTAGCATGGAACCCCGACCACCAGTAGTACGCACGGAGGATGTCCGTGATGCGGAGGATTCATCAAACTCGTCTGATTCGAAACTATCAAAGTATTGAACTTCTTCGTAGTCGTCATCATCATCATCGTCGTCGTCATCACTTTCATCATCGGTATCATCGTCACTATCGAGAAATTTCTCCTTGTTGACATAATATCCGGGAGGTGGGTACGGCGGAGGTGCTGGCTTGTTTTTGTTGCTTCTTTGGATGATATCGCTATAAGCGTTGGTTGGTAAGGAGGCATCCACTGATCCATGTGTTGCAATGGCAGCAAGGTTATCAATGCCCGTTAAGGCGGTCGGCTGTTGCGGCAGAGCGAATAATGTAGTCGCACCAACTGATGCAGGTTGAGCGACGGTAGCAGCAGCAGCAGCAGCAATGGTTGCTTGGAGAACATTGTCGCTGTAGGTCTTGTCTGGAATCGAGGGCGGCAATGGATCATCACAGATGTTGGAAAGTGCTGATAGCAAGCCTCCTAATTTGGTCGTTTCGGTCGGCATGGTTGTGTTGTTGTTGTTGGATTATAAAAATGAAACGGTTCAGGTTTTTGTGCACAAGTCGTGTACGATTAACTTTTTACTCGCTCGGATGTGCCTCTTGCTTGACTCGCACCGGTAGCTTAAATTGCCGATCTCGAGGGAAAATAATGTTCAGCTACTTCTCTAGAGAGGAGAGTGACTATGAGATTGAGACGACTGCGACATGGAGGGATAAGATAGCGGTGCCTCTATCGCCATGGTCATTCAATTTTTGTTGAGTTTGGAGTTTGAGATTTAGTTCACCAGCAGACAGGTATCTGATTTATCGATCCTTAGCCCTCCAAGTAAATTCCTACATCTGCCCGCTTCGCGTTTCATCATCAGCCATTCCACCCGTCCACATTCGCCGCCGCCGGCCCGCGCCGCCCGCCGCATTGCTCCATGTTGTTGAGCTCTTGTGTTGTGTCCACGACGACCACATCCCAATAATCATCATGTCTCGCAAGCAAGCAGCAGCCAACGGCGGCTCATCTCGGCCACCGCAAGTTCCGCAAATAAGTCGACGATCCGGCAGCTTCGGCAGCAACCTGCACACAAATGAGGATGCCATGCTAATCTCTCAATCGAGACTTCAAATGAACAACTCTAGTAATTCATTCGATTCGGCTACAACCGACGAGTTTGGCTTTCCACTCAATAACAAGAATGTCCCTCCGCAGATTGATCAGTCGAGTAACAGTAGGCCAGTCAGTAATAGTGGCGCTCAGAATAATAATCAGCACATAATGCAAACGCAAAGGATTGATTTGGATAAAGTTATTACGCCTACTTATGTTCAGCAGCAACGACGACAGGCGCAATCAGCTGCTCAGCAACATCAGCAGCCAAGTCGTTCTTCTCTGTCGCGCCAACAACGTCCTCCAGTTGCATCACGTTCATCCTCTGCTGGATCTACATATAGTAATCATCGACCACCACATCCAATAAAACAAACACAATCATTCACAAGACAACAGTCCAACTCTTCCTCCACCTCATTTGCACGCAATAGTAGCAGCAGCCGAAAACCAACAACAACAGTAGTCAAGAAGCCCAAAACACTCAAACTATCCAAACCAGATCCCAAACGATACCAAAATCACACATTCCAACACCCCTCACACGCAATGCACGTCACCATCCGTAAAGTGGATCTATCTCAACGTATCGCATTTGACAATCGTATCCCTGCTGCATCAAGTTCTATCAACTTGCAACGAATGTTGGATGAGATGGATCGAGTCAAAGGAAGTCGAATTACCAACACTACTACTGACAATCGAATATTATTGGACAATGTTGTGGGTATTAGTGAGAATAAGAGTAAGATTACGGATAATCCTTGTCGGATATCGCCTAGTCCGAATCATATGAAGATATTGGAGTATTTGCATGGATACAATAATAATAGTAATGGGGATAATAATTCAAATAATGGTGGTGGTAATGTTGTTGACAACAGTAAGCGAAAAGGGAATAGCAGAGTGGTACGACAATTGCAATGGAATGCAGCATGTAGTATCGATGCTGATCCATGGTTCGATGGACACTACTACTACGACAATAATGACAATAACACCAATCAACAACAACAACAACAACATCCACCAAGAAGAAAAAAACCATCCACCCCCTCCTCCCGCGGAGACGGCCGCTACATCCCCATCAATCCCCTAACCACCACAAAGTCCACACTACCCAATCATTCACCAATCCTAACCAATGTCAAACGACGACTACCCATGCGATCCGATGTAGGATTTAGCAACCCCCCTCCCGAAGAAATCACCATCAAGATGGAGGAGGTCAAGAAGGAAAGTGAGTGGGAGGAGGCTAGTCCACGCATTGTACTATTGGCTTCTGGATTTAGTTTGTTTGGTAAGACTGAAGAGGAAGTAGTGAAGAATGATGAAGTTGATATGGATGATGTTGCAGTTGTGGATGAGATTCATCCGAGTTGTCGTGAGGATATAAAGGTTTGGGCTGGTGGGTGTTTGGTGGGTGTTCCGTTTGCGGGAAGGGATCTTGTTTTGGCTGCTAGGATGAGTGCTGAGTTTGAGAAGGAGGAGGATTGTGGTAGTAGTAGTGGTGGTAGTGATGTCAATAAGAACAAGAAAAGCAGCAGCAGCAGCAGCAGCAGACCAGGTGCCTATTCAGCATTAGCACCTCCAGTGGATGCCACCTTTTCATCTTCGCAGTTGCTATGGCGACCAAGACCATTTATGGATCGCCCTCCAGGCCATGTATACTTCTTGGCATGTCCATTAGACATTCGATTTGACGATGGTGACACCGAGCCATTATTTTGCACCATGAGTCTATACAGCTTAAGTAGACGGACTGGCAAGGATGCTTTTTGTGGTAAGATTAGTGAAGACTTCTTCTTCCCTGCTGGTGATTGGCATGGGATTGATGGCACTTCTCTAAGCTTTGATGATGACGATGTGTTACCAACCCAACCATGGCGGAGGAGGAAACGGAGAGCAATCATGTCATATGATCCTTTGGAAGTATCATCTCGTGATGTTCATCTTGTGATTCAAGTGTTTAAGAAGGCGCAGGGCGGTAATGGAACAACAGATGAGATTGATGCAAATCCTACAACTCCCACGAATAATCACAAGGAGAAGGAAAAGGTTGGAAGCAAAATCAAACGAACTTTATTATCAAAAGGAAAGTCTAAAGGTGGAGACTTGGGTTCAATACAATCTGCGTTTCGAAGGAAATCTACTGATGGCAACAGCAAAGGTGGTGCAAATGAAGATTTAAGTGCTCAACACTTGACTCCTGTTTGTTTTAGCGTCACTTCTGCATTTGCTGAAGACGATCAACAATGGCCAGTCGGAAAGACGACACAAGCTCCATTTCATTCTCTTCCTAGCCAACAGTCACAAGATGAATTTGTAGAACGTCTCAAGGAAATCTCGGCAAGCGCAAGTCGTACTACATCCAACACACGAGGGCATGCTAACATATTTACCGAATTCCTAGGCGGAGACTTCACAAAAGCATTGCTGAAAGATTCAAAACAAATCGCCGAGTCATCATCGGCGGGTCCTTTACTTCTAGCGGATGTAATGGGTGATTGCGCAATCAGCTTCGAAGGTCCTTCTGCGGCGGCAGCATCGGCAGTTGTAGTGGATGGCAAGAAACATCGCTCTGACTTGCGCAGACTCCCCTCTTCTCAAGAATCGGGCTACTCTTCATCTTTTGATATTAAGGAAGTGTTGTACTTGCCACCGCGATCATCTGCAAGAAAGTATGAAGACAACATGACCTTCTGTTCCAATACAACCATCAATCTGATGTTCATTTATCCACGTTTGATTCGAATGTCTGGCGAAACGAAGAAGAGAACTGCCAATTTGCAGAATGTTACTGTAAGAATCCAGATTGTTGAACAAGACTTTTCAGAAGGAAATAGAACATTTGACGGTGCCGAGGGTGTGTATGAACCATTGGAAGCAATTTACAACCCTACAACACCGGCTGGTCCTCCGTTGGTAGAATCTTTCTTCACCAAGGTGGTTGATCTCTCCAAAACGAGTTTAGGAGGCAACAAATCAGGAAAGATAAAGTCATTTTCGAAAAAGGATGTTCCTCTGTTAGAAGAAGTTAAAGTCCGGCTACCAGATGTTCTCGATCGACGACACTTTCTACAATTTTCAATCTTTTCAGTCAACGGCAATAAATGTGATGAACTTATAGCTGAGACGACAATTCCACTAATCATCTCGTCCAAAGAGTCAATATCAGGAGGGAGGGTGACCACCATTGTGCCCAACGGCTTGCATAGAATTCAGCTTGGCGATGACTTTCAAGTACACGTCGAGACAAGGCTTGCAAGCTCATGTCACGTCAGTGATCCTTCTATAGCAACACTTCTTCGCGATGGTCCATTTGGCAACGGAAATGCAGTTGTTCATCCTACATTTGGGATTCCCTTTGTCGACATTCTCTATATGGCATCTGCAAACGCAATAAAACGTCACTTCGTCTCTTTAATGACGGTCAACATGATGAATTTGGTTACTCAGAAATGCCCTTCCGTCTACTTTGAACCGCTTTTTGACATTCTTGGTAGTAACGATGCATGGTACCGTCTCTCTTCGTGGGATGCAACAGATATCGTTTTGGCAATAATTCGAAGCTTATTTGAGATCTTGGATAAAGCCAGGACGTCATACCAAGAGAATTACGGTTTGATTGTATGTCCGCAGTATAATCGTTTGTTGAAATCATTTGTTGACACATTTGACGTACCTTCCTTTGACGGCCAAACTGACGATACAACAGATGTAGATGTCGATGAGTCAGTGTCAGAATGGCACCTAGACTCTTCTGATGCTGGTGACATGAATGGGGGCGGAAATCCTTCGGTCAAATACCCAGAGAACGATAGTGCTGCAGCTCGGTCTCCTTCTAGGTATCGCATCAAGTCTCCGAGAAGTGAAATCAAACAAGCCCCATTTTCGCGGAGAGCGTATGTCCCAACTAGAACAGAGCAACTGAAGGCAGAGGCAGAGAAGTATGATGATGATATTTATGCACGGGAGTTTTTTGACGATGATGAAACGGTAGCAAGTTTCGGTACCATGACATCTCGAACTGTCTTCCCCTTGATTGTGGAGAGCAAAAGCATCTTGAACGACCCAATCAATGACCTTCGGGAGGAGGTGGAAGTCCCACTACATCGCAGCAATTCCTTGCTTACCCAAGATGACAACAGAAACGGTTTTGAATGTGGCAATGTGCTTGGATTTGAGACGCCAACTAGGTCGAAGAAAACAGCAGCACCTACGCCATTCTCATTTGCGGGTAAGCGAGCGGAATACGTGGCAACTCGCGTCAATAGTGTTGCTCAGCTTGTCTTGGCCCCTTGCGTTGCACCAGACATCATGACACCGCCACGCAAAAAGATGACGTATGCAGGCACTAGCAAACTAACGAGCTTCACTGACAAGAATCCTTTTGATGCAAGCTCGGATGTAGAAGATGAATGCAAAACTGGTACACAAGAAACTATGCGAGGCAGCCAAGCATGCTTGAAGCTACCTGCCCTTGTTTTTCGCCCAATGAAAGAACAGGGTGACTTGCCAGATCTCTCGACACAACATCTCATTTCGTTGTATGAATCAATTACCTCGCTTTGGGTTCAGTCTTGGACATCATTTGCTGCTTCAATGAAAGGTGAGAGCGTGCTCCGAGGAAGCAGCGAGACTGTCCCTCTTTGGCCATATGAAGTTGTTCAAGGGACATCAAATCAATCATCGGATGCAATTATAGCATCATCTTTCATCAGAAATGCATCCTTTTTTCTCCCGCTTTGCTTAAAGTCTCTGGCTTTGAGGTGCTCTCTACATTACACGACAAAGATGATCGTACCGATGACGTTCCTGGACGATTCCCACATTCGAGTACTCGTACCGATGGTCGAATCAATCGCTCTTGGAACAATGAGAGAAGCCATGGCCGGTGGAAGTAGCACATCTTCAACCTCGGATCAAATGCTCACCAAGGCTTTGTCTATTAGTACACATGTCATGGACTTTTTCATTGGACTTTTCGCTTTGGTGCACCCATCACAAGTTGCAACTTTAGTCAAAGCTTATTTCAATATATTGAAGGAGTGCGAAGATCCACAACGTCGGGCTTCAGACTCCACTGATAAATTTCGTCTTCGTAGAATCAAGTGCTCTCAACAAATCCGGTTGTATGCTGTGGAGAGACTCGCGACAATGTCTCGTTTCACTGGCTTGAATTTTCCGTTGAAATACTCTGGGTCTTACCCAAAGAAGAATCAGGCTGCTAATTGGATGAATCAAAGATCTAGCACTTCACAGAGGAACGATGTGATACGAGACTACTTCAACAGAGTTGATCGCACTCCGGCTACATTTTGGCTCGCTGACCTTCTCATGAGCCACTGTTTGTCAATATGTCATCGGTCATGCAAAATCATTATTGTAGAAGCAAAAGCTCAATCAAATGCGTTGAGGTTTGGGCGGGGAGTCGAAGGCTCACTCTCGCGGGAGGAACTCATACGCATTGAGGCTGTCGCCTTTCACTCGATATTGTGTGCATATGAACTGTTGATCAAACGACATGCTTCTGATTTCAGATTCCAAACAGCAGCATGTAACACTCGGGTCGCTGCTATGGTGATGGGTCCACTTTTGGAGCAATCAGTTGAGTCCGTCTCTGTGTTGACACGGATGGATGCCAAACATAAAGTGCGATGCCTATGGATTCTTTGCATTCTGTACGTGCTGCAAGAAGGCCCAGAGGCATTGCTTCGTGATAAGCTGAGCGTATTTTGTAGGAAATCAGACCAAATACACAAATTTTGTCGTCTGTTGAAGTTGGCCGGTACAACATGCCAGCACTTCATCCCTAGTAATGAATCTTTCTTCACTCTTGGAGGACTATCGAAGGAGATGACACAAGAAACATTCAATTGCATCTCAGCTACTGTCATTCTGCTTGTGGAAGAATGCATCGATCACTTTGCAGCGAATATTCGTGAATTAGAGAGGTTGGCAAAATCTGTGTTTGAACTATTACTTCAAGTAATGGCAGCACCACAGTCTTCAGTGACGTTGTTGAGAACACTTGGAGGATCGGCTCACGCCCTAGACAAATTTGGAGCTTCTGTTTTCTTAAACGCAGTTGGCAATGACATTCAACACTGGGGACGTGTCATCCTAACAATGATGAACAGCACAGAACTGTCAGTACGCGCAATGTCAGTTGATTTGTTTGTGTCATTACTTGGAGGCGTTTACAACGAATGCGGCAGTATTGATGAAGTTGGCTTAACATTTTTAACTGTTTTACCCGAAGTAGTTGCACGAGAAATATCTCTCAGCAGTGTCAGTGGTTTGATCAAGTCGATAGGAGATGCCGAAACATCCCTCTGGCCTCTTCGTCGTGCTCTGGCCGATGTAGAAGACACGAATCCAATAGATGATGATCGCATTGACCCACAGCTGATTCCTTCAATTACAACATTTTGCCGGACCGGCCAAGCTATCATTGACGGAGTGTTGGTTGAGATTCGGCTTAAAGGTGCATCTGAAAAGGTCGACTTGGTAAAGATTGCCGAAGCACAATCGTCGAGACCTACTTCAGGCTTTCAATTTGGGAGTCTTCCTCCTGATGCAATTTTCGATGCCGATGAAGAGTCTCTTCTTGAAGCAGCTAACTTCTTCTCGCCCCAGTCTAGCTGTCCACAAAAGCTGCGCTGGCTTTTTGCCCTACGAGATCTGCATGTAACCAAACGTCAGTGGTCTGAAGCTGCTGAAACACTCGTCCTTGGTGCTCATTCGCTAATTATATCGTTGGAGCATCTACATAATATTTGGAGGCCTACTCAGTTTGATCTATGGAATGACGAACGCAACTCTCCGTGGCTTAAAACTATTGGACATTCCGAAGAATGCAATGATGCGGTCATGGGCTTTGCGCGTTCATTTCTAGAGCCAGGTGGTTTGTTTGGCAAAGAGCAATATGCTTACACTCGACAACTATCTGTTAGAGATGTTTGCTCGGCATTGAATTTGGTGATTGATCAGATCTATCTCGCCTATGCGGAAGAAGAAGGCATGGAAGACATTGCTTTTGCTCACTTTGAAGAATTACTCAGCAAAATCAGTGCTGCCATAAATAACGTCAACCGGAGGTATCACTCAGAAGATATCAATGCTCTGAGGCGAGTGAGAGCATTGATTTGTTCCAAGTTGACTCCTTTGACTGAGCATGATATTATAGGCTCTCCCACAAGGAAACGTATGGACTCTGCAACAGATTATCGAGGAGGCATCTATGTACGTTTGTTCCTTTGCGGTAATAAGCCCGAATTCTTAAAAGAGAGCACAACGATTCCAACGTATTTTGAGTGGGATTCAGCATCAATTTGCCGTGTTCCAGTGCCAACAATCATGGCTGGAGCCGTAATGCAAAAGAGATCAAAACATGCCACTTTGGAGGAATGTATCTGCGTGGCATTTGCAGAACCACTCATGAAGGCAATGAAAGACAAAGGAACAAAGACTCCAATAGTTGTGCGGACAAACGCTTCCGACGAAAGCGTCGAAGAATCAAAGACATATATCAATGTAGCAGTGGTGCAGAGGATGAAAGTGATGTCAAGCGCAAGCCTCAAATCCAGAAAGTTCTATCTACGCAACGATGAGGGCATTACCGAGTTCACAGTTGGTCACAAGTTTCCTTATCGAACCTCCAGACAAAGGTCATTGGTGAAGAGTCAAGTCAAAATAGTGACCAGGTAAAGCTGTTCTAGTTTGATGTAGCTATTAGTAAATAATTTCATAACATATCACATATCTACTGCCTATGCAACCAGAAAATTGTTCCATCATTCTGTATTGTCCTCAGCGCCTGATCGAGTTTCAAAAATGATGAAATCAATGATATCGTCATTACTGAAGTAACCCGAATGAGCAGTGACTGCGCTCAAATACTCATTATCAATCACGCCTGGTTGTATCTGGAAGTCAACACGTGACGTTCTTCCACCAAGCCGAAATGCAACCTGGCGGTCTCTTATACATCCTTCAAAATTTGGACGCAGTGGTGACGACTGAGCACTTCCATCCTTCTTTTCAGTTTCAATGTTGGCCATTTTTCTTGCCGCTTCCGCGTCCGCATGGGCGGCTGCTGCAGCTGCATTTTGGGCAGTTGATTCAAACAAATTTGACAGGGAGCCAAACTGCTTGAAGATTTGGTCGCCTACTTGGCGTGCTTTCACGTGCAAACGCAAACTCTTCCCGTCAGGACTCAAGAACATTGGTGGTGGAATATCATTATTGGACACGCCCTCTGGTAATAGCAATGGTTCTATCCGGTACGCTACTGGATCTGATGGATGAAACACATTGTAACATGCCTTTGTGGGTAAAGAAAAAGGAGAACAGATAATTGGGGATAGATCAAACACGGGTGGAGGCGCCGACTGACCACCTGGTGACCACGCCACCATATCCGCCTCCTCATCGTCGCATGGGATCAGGCTTGCTCGTTCTGCTTCCGCGATGGCTCTCATTTCATCAAAGACAGAGTGTGCTCCCCGCAGCGTCAGAAATAAACCTATTGGCGATCCCAAGAATATTGTCAAATCAGGCTCAAATGGAATTGTTTGTGTCATTTTCTTTGGTAGCGTCGGTCCCCACGTGCCATGTTTGCCGTCATCGGCGCCCTTAAACCCAGGCAAGGCATTGTGATCGTGATCATTTTCTGTTTTATCCAGTGTTTCCAACGAAGGCACCCGTGGAGGTGAGGCCGGTGCATCAATACGAATAGGATCATCGGCACTCCCCTTGGGCGCATTCTTTCCTTTGATATCCTTATATATAGAGAGTACATCCCATGCAATCACACTCCCCAACGAATGCCCTACGATTGAAAACTTTCCACCCCGTGCCTTGAAGCTTGGATGGACAGTTTGGAATTTATCATACAGTTCATTAATTTCCGACGTCACACATTGCAATATTGCCTCACAAAACTCGGGTGTAAGGTACATCAACACATCAAAAATAACATCATTTGCAATAGACCGCAACGCTGGAACTGTTCTCAAAGTCACACTCGTCAATGAAGACATGAGCGAATGAGTTGGAGATCTGACCTTATCAAACCAAATAATGGGAATAAACTCCACTCTGTTTGGCAGAGGTGGAAATGGCTGCTTTTGCCTTTCACACTTTTTACATTCCTCTCTCCAATTTATGATCTTGCGTTTATTGACAGTCATGCGCAATTGGTCCATTTCATCTCGCATAGACATTGTGGAGACTTCTTCCTTACACCACATTGCCTCTCCTATACCATGTATCACAAACATTACATGAGTCAAATCCCCTAACGCATTCTCGTCATCTTCTCCTTCAATGGTGTATTGTCCATACCCACGTTGTAACGTAATTTGTACCTCACCGAGACCAAATAGAACACTCTTTTTTGGTTTCTTCCTCATGGCAATCAAACCTCCATTGCGCACAACACACACTTTAAATGTCGGATCACTCTCTAATATCACCTCTTCTTGCAAAATCGAGTCTAACCCCTCGCCCAGCGATGAGGATGCCCTAACAGCATTCTGATACAACAATTCAATCTGCAAACTATCCACTTCCGGCAACGGCTCCAAAATGAACTCCTTATTCTTACTCTTCGGATTAGGCGTCTGCATAAACCAAGTTGCCGGTATCAACTTCATAGGTGGCCGGCTACTCACAAAGTTCCAGGTGATTGTACCCTCTGTCGGATGAGCCGTGGCCCGTCCCCCCTCGATTAGTACGTCACTTTCGCCTCGTGATTCATTGAGTGCCTTGCAGTCGATTTTGCGTAGGGGTTTCCAAACGTCCGTGTCTTTGAGGCGTGTTAGCCAGATGCGGGGGAGCATTGTGGAGGCATCTTCGATTCCTTCCCATGTTGGCATGGTGATGTTATTGGTTTGGTTTAGTTTGTAGACTAACAGCAGCAATTTATGACAAATAAATCTGAAGTGCAAAAAAATCTGATCCAACCGCTTCTTTGGTTGCGGTTCACTCCAAAATTCGCGTAGTGACAAACGAAGCCAGAGCTTGTATTATTAATTGCTGCGTGATATCGATCGTTGGCGTACTACTGACGTTGGCGATGTACGGGAGCTAGTAAAGGCCTGTTCATGATTCATAATAGATCATCGATTTTCGCAACATTTTCGCACGAGAATGGGAGTCTTTAGCGACTTGCGCGGAGCGTTCGCTAAAGAAACTCCATTCGATAGATGCGATTGGTTGGTACAGAGCTGCACTCAGAGCGAGCGAGAGGCTGCAGCTAGCCTTGCAACTTACAACCTCTATACTACTCTTTATCTTGTCCTTGACGATCGGGTGCCTTGTTCTGTGCTGGAGCTTGGAGTTGAATAGCTTTAGGAGCAATGAATGGATATAGCGAAGGATGATTCCCTTTTTGTAATGACTTACAATGGTTATGATCAAGATTGTGATACTTATCCCTATCTGCTTACATGTATTTGAATTTCATTTCAATAAGTTCAAGTGTGGCTCTGTACAGTAAATGAATGTCTATTTTACATCCAACGCCTCAAAAAGTCAACTGATAAATTCAGTGCAGCCTCGGCATCTTCCTTTACCTTTTCAATGCTTGTGTCTCCTCGTGATACCCACCCATGCATCATTTCAGGAAATTCCACACATCGCGGGGCTGCTTTGTCATTGTCACCTGTGTCTTTTGTCTTTGATTTTGCAATTATATTAGCAAGTGCTCCACCTTGGGACGGTTTGAGATTATCCAAATCATTACCAGCAACACACAACAAGATAGGTGCGTTGTCTGCCGCCTTCTTGGTAATAGCTTCTTGATCTCCACCAAATACCATGCTTTCAATCTTGATAGATGGATGAAAACCCACGGCACAACGAAACAATTTCATTTCACACGCCTTTGTCATCGCCCAGACTCCCCAGCAGAACCCGGCCACACCAACATCTGACGAATTTATATTGTATGTGTCTAATAGGAACTCAAAGCATGACTCGATATCTTCTTTCACAGGATATACTGCCGATTTATCGTCCTTTGCCGATTCAGAAATATCTCTCTCAAACGGATGAGATCCAAGCCATTCTTTGAAATCGTCCAAGTGCATATCCTTCGTTTCTCCCCGAAATGTATCCAGTGCAACAACAGTAAGTTGTAAGTCTGCTGCCAACTTGTCGCATATTGCAAATAATCGACTTTGTAGTCCGTAAACATCAGTCAATACACATAGAGCTTTTTGTGATGCGCCTCCTACTTGTGGTCGAGACACATACATTTCCAAGTCTTTCGATGGACCTATCTTACACAATTCCCCCCTCGCTCCATCCAATGATTTGGTGCCGTGGCTAACATGCAATGGAGAACCCCATGAGTTATCAGGGCAGCACGAGGTTGTCATGATGCCATATCGTGTTTTGCTACGAGCAAGGAGCAAGAGTTTGGAATTTGGAAATTTGGAAGTGTGAAGTCCAAATGTGTGTTTCGATGTCACATGTCACATGTCTAATGTCACATGGTCTCAGATGGCCTCATTATTAGGTCACGTACGACGTTGTAGCGACGCCGATACGACCAACAAATGCTTGAGTCGTAAATGAGATGCTTCTATACTATCATGGCCAACTATATTGGGTCACTAGAAGCTGTTGATTGCCATATTCACAGCGTGAGATACGATATGGCCGTCAACAGAGGAGCTTGCGGCGTCACAGATGGCCTCATCAGGTCACGTACGACGTTGTAGCGACGCCGATACGACCAACAAATGCTTGAGTCGTAAATGAGATGCTTCTATACTATCATGGCCAACTATATTGGGTCACTAGAAGCTGTTGATTGCCATATTCACAGCGCGAGATAATGGCCTCATCAGGTCACGACGAGGCTGCAGCATAGCTGATACACATACACAGAGCACGAGGAGTGCAATATATTCTTTTTCACTATCATAACCATAATGGGCTACTAGATGCTTTGCATTGCTCCATTTATAGCGTTAGATAGATACGTGGGTTGAATTTGGCGCTTCGGCCATCTCAAATTGGACCTCATCAGATCACCTACAAGGCTGCATCATGGCTGTTACACATACAAAGAGCCTGAGCAGTGCAATATATCCTTTTATACTATCATATCCAATCATAATGGGCGACTAGAAGCTGTGCATTGCTCCATTCAAATCGTTAGATACGATATAGGGGTTGAATGTGGCGCAGGCCTTTTGTGCGTGTGGAGGTTGGTTCAATCCATATTTTGTGGCGGAATACTGACGACATTTGACGATTTTGTAGTAAATCTTGAAGACTTTGACATTATCCGATAAGAGTTAAAGCTTCATGAGGTGGTATTATGGCACAAGTTAGTTATATTAGTCTTTTGCTACTACTAGTATTATTCATTAGTTCGTTGACGTTCCTCCCATGGGAACATTCCTCCCACTCCCAATATAATAAAAAGAATGCAGCAATCTCAAATGCCTTCCTCGTCAATCTTTGGAAGAGGAGTAGCAGCAGCCACGGACACATCTAACTTAGGCCTGCCTTTAGCTTCATTCGGACTCTTCTTCTTCATCTCCATCTTGGACGCGGACTCGAGCACATCAGGACTACTATTCGACGAGTCATTCAGAGTGGATTTACGTGCGCTACCCTGGAGCTTCTCAGTAGACTTCTTTCCGGAAGGTTCATTCCCAATGAGCTCGAGATCTCTTTTTCCGGTCAATTTCTTTAGCAGGAAGAGAAGTGGCTTCTGAAAGTTCAAGCCATTCTTAGTTGACATCTCATAGTGCTAAACATTCGACATAGTTAGTTAGAGAAGCGCATAAGAAGTAACATACCAATCACTAGAATCACGAAGAGATACAAACGTGTGCTTACCTGCAATTTGTTCTTTCGACGGAAAGTAACGCACACATCTTTTTGTTGCACCTTGCGTTTGCTGCTCGACTCAGCCTTATTTCCTACCAACACAGCGGGAACATTTTCACACACACGACGCAAACTCTCATAGCGGCTCGTCAATTCCTTCATCGATGGTTTGGAGCTCATATCATACATCAACATGACAGCATCTGCGCCAACGTAATATCCGTCGAATGACTCACATCCTGCGATATCCCAAACGTCAATTTTGACTGGGAAATGATTCGTATTGAACACAAGAGACGTTACCTCCACTTTCTTAGTCGGCTCATACTTGGAAACGAAGCGATTGGATCTGAGTTTCTTCACATATGTGCTCTTGCCTACAGATGCACTACCAATGAGCACGAGTTTGTACTCTTTCATGCCGAAGTAGTTACGTCCTACGCAGAATATGGGATCAAATGAAGCAACTCGTTCAGCCTTGGAATACTCCTCGAGCAATGAGGAGAATTCAGCACGTAATTGATCATCTTCATGCGCCTTGGGATTGGCACCGAGGAAGCCAAATAGATTTACGCGCAGCAAGGAGGTGGCCGTTTGCGTCGTTTGCTGGTCATCGTCCGATTCCGGCGAGGAGCCGCGGAGCGAAAGCGCCGAGAATAACTTCGTACCAACCGAGGAGGGCGGACTGCCTTGACCACGTGCTTTGGCCGGAGTGTTGTTGGGAGTAGCACTCCTAGAGCGGGTGTTCGCTGCCGGAGGGCTCATGGTTGTTTATGAAAGTGATGGAGGGTGCATCATCGTCAAGAAGTGGCAGTTGGATTGTTTTGGTGGGAGTGGGTGAGTCGCGCTCGCTCTCTCGACCAATTTAGCCAATTCCAGATGCGACTAACTTGAAATAAAACACAGTCTACAAGGTCACTCCCTACGCCAACAGAAAAGAGAACTGATCGGTTTAAATGGACGAAGGACTAATCTTTATCAAACAACATAATGAAGCAATACACATAATACCACGAACACGATCAATCAACCAAACTCCACCTCTTCTTCCTCCACTCATTATAAACATTATCCGTTCCAAACACCCAATCCCACAGACTCAGTTTAGATCCATAACAACCCATGTTCACGCTATGATGATACTCATGTGCATCCGTCCCCGCCGACCACGGGAACCAACGCACTGCTGCCCAAGGAAACGCGTACCCTAAATGATCATCAAAGTTGGCAGTCAATAACCATAACCCAAATTGAAGCTGGGCGAATCCATGTGGGCGCACAATTTCCGTTGTCAAGATTGCTGGGAGTGCGATTGATATCAAGAAATCAATCGGGTGAAAGTGTTGCGCTGACAATACGTTGTTTTGTTTATATTCGTGATGCACTTTGTGGTATTTGTATAGCGATGGGTACATGTGCATTAAGCGATGGGTCCAGTAGAAGCCAAATTCGTGTATTATCCCCATTGAGAGGAGAGTTGTTGCTGATTGGATAGAGGGTGTTGGAAAGTCTTCCATGGAAAATGACATTACATGAGTTGGCCATACGATTGTTTTGATGCAGACCAATGTCGGTATGAATACGAAGAGACCAAAAACGTCCAAGAGGATTGATTTGTATGTTTGTTTCCAGAATAGTTGTCTCTGTTTTACAGCTGCTGCTGCATCGTCGTTCTTACTATCACGATTCGATTGTTTCTTGCTTGAAGACCATGGCCATGGATCTCTTGAGATCTTGTACTGTTGAACCCACTCGACATTACGTAATATAAAATAGGGTGGTAATGCCGCCACCAGCATATATAATAGCATATATGGAGCTCCGATCGCCCATAGAAGTACTTCTGCCTGCTGATTGGTGTAGTTGTCAGAGATTTTTGCCCAATACGGTTTGATGAGGGATGGTAAGACAAAGAACCAGACGGCTGATTGGATAGCACCGAAAAGTGTGTAGATTGACAGTGAGCGTTGCTGAATTATTGGCATGGTTGTTTTTGTTGTTGTTTGTTGTGTGTCTTTAATATATGATGCGCTTCATCTTCTGCTTGCTGGGATGAGTCAGACGTCTATTTATTTCGTGGAGAACATCATCATGGTGTTGTTCTCATATTTTTGGCGGCACCTCTTTGATCAACTTTTTGCACTTGGCAAGGCAATGCGGCATCGGCTAAAAACGCTCACTACTTGTGTGCAAAGACAGTAAACAATCACCATGACCGCCACCGACAACAACACCACCCCAACCACCACCCTCCTAACCCTCCTCCACCAATATTCCACCCTACACAGCACCGCCTCGACAAACTTCAAATCCACATTATGGAATATAACCAAGGCACGTCGTGGGCGCGGATATCAAACTTCCGGTGGTCCTCTTAGATCTAGTGAATATTCCGTGGAGAATGTTCGTGAGGAGCTTGCGGCTACGGCTTTAATTGAGGTGGTGGTGAGACTGAGTGATGGGGTGGAGCCTGCTTTGGTGGATGAACTCGAAGATGATAGTAATAATGCTGTGAACAATAAATTGAAGGGTAATTATTCTTCATTAGATATGAACACTATGGTGTTGCATTTTGATGGTGTGGAGGGGATAAAACGTAAGTCAGCCAAGGCAGCTGCAAATATAAATGTAACCACTTCAGCAACTACAATTGAAGAGAGTAGTAACAACAACCAAGAGGGTTTGAGACGGCGTAAAAACAAGGGCAACAACAACAATGACGAATCAAAGACTACATGGACAGAAGAACAACCACCAGTAGAATCTCAAA
This sequence comes from Skeletonema costatum, assembly GCA_018806925.1. Classification (NCBI taxonomy): domain Eukaryota; phylum Bacillariophyta; class Thalassiosirophyceae; order Thalassiosirales; family Thalassiosiraceae; genus Skeletonema; species Skeletonema costatum. The sequence goes on along the minus strand of JAHBBA010001024.1, from coordinate 90,056 downwards.
AGGCTTTGTCAGACCCATTGCAATTATTTGGTGTTCCACCTCCATCATTACGTGTGGCTCAATCTCATTCGAGGGATGCATTGGCGTATTATGTCGAGGTGGCAAATTTGGCTAGACAAATCATGACGATTGTTCAGGAGGAGGAGGGAGAGTAATGCATCGTTGCTGGTTGCAGTCAATAAGTCTAAGCTGGATTGATATGTGAGGATTTAAAAACTAGTAATGACGGTTGCTTCCTTCAAAGTAGGCTCTTTGACCGATACCTAGTTACTTTCATCAGCACTGTGCTTGCTGACGAATTAATCGAGGTTACACAAACACTTTCGTCGTCATTAGATTATCATACCTAGCAAGATCTGTCAGCAGTTGCAGCTTCCTCTCTCTGCGGACTCTTGGTTGAGTCTATAGCGGCCTGATGAGCGCGAAGAGCAGAAGTTAAATCTTCCTTCCTCACTGTCCCCATATGATACCACTCTTTTAGCTTTTCCAGCGCGAGATCATATCCCTGACTTGCGGCAATAATCCAGTGTTTCACAGCCCTGTCGAACTTAGAATTTTGTGCAGCGTTTACTCCAAGATTAAACCTTGCCTCGGGGTTACCTCTGATCGCAGCCTCTTCCCAGTGATACACAGCCTTTTTAGTGTCCTTTTCAACTCCCTTTCCCAAAGCCATACATTTTTGCTAGTTCGCAATGAGCAACAGCATCACCCATATTGGCCGCCTTTGTTAACAATTCCATTGCCCTGCCATAGTTATGTACAATTTTCGCCTCACAACCCTTTTGACGGATAGCAGTTAGATTGCCAGCTTTAAAAAGTTTCATTGCATTCCGCTCTGCTTCTGCATTCGACGATGCATATGGCTGACGGCAAAAGGGACACACAGGATCACGCTTCGACCGCGCACCGTTCATTTGGTTGGCATAGGAACAACCATCACAAATAAATACGCCGCAGCATGATGACAACGCCGACTTATTTATGTCAATCGACAGTGGCACGAAGCAGATGGGGCAGTCCCCAAAATGGCTGCTTTCAGGTTGCTTGAACAAAAGCTCGTCTCGTAGTTCAGCCATTCGCTTCTTGCACTCTTTTTTATGCTGCTTTCGGTGATTTTTCTGACATGCAACGCTGCAATATTTGACAAGATGGCAAGCGGTGCAGTTCTTTAATTTGATGTTATCAAGTTGTTTGATGCCGCATGCAGCACAGCACATGTCTGCCTCATCATCTACTGCACTCATCATTCAACCAAAGTACTATAGCAGACGCCGGAGTCGGATAGGTTTACAAGATTGGGGTGAAGGCAGGTGAAGGCCGCGCCGGGGTAACACGAAATGATTTTATCATCATCGTCCCGCTGGCCGCTGGCGGCGAACGGCGAAGCGAATTCCTTTTAATTGGCGGGAACGAAAGATAAGATACCACCACCATGGACAAGTACCACTCTACACTCAGTATGATATATATGATGTAACAGAAAGCCACCATAAACATACATAGTGAAAGCTATGTATTGGGAATAAAGCATACTACTTGTTTTTCTACACACCAGTGGTGTTAACAGTTGCTGCACAACCATTAGCTCGAACAGTTGGTAAATCAACGTCGACGGTCAGGATGAGCGACTGCAAGCATCTACAGCTTGCTTAGATAAACCTGCTTGCTTGCAATATTCAAGCATCTGTTCCATCGCTTGCTTGCCCTCAAGTTTCTCTAAGCCTTGGCTTTTGAAGATTCGGCCAGTTTCTAGATCTCCAACGCTCGCAACCTTCTTTCCTACTTCAGAATAATTCGACGTGTCTTTCTTGTTCCCTTTCTTAGCAAACTTATCAATCATTTTTTGACGATATTGGTGCAAGTGCTCAAGCCATAGGTCGCAGTTCTCTTCGAGTCCCTCCACGATAATCAAACCGGGCCGACCAACTTTCATACAGCCGCATAGACCGTATTTAGAAGCTGTACTGCTCAAATGACGAACTTTATCGTCGTCATTAAGGTGATGGGTGTAAATCAAAAATCGGCAAAGTTTGGCTCCAGATCCCTCCCGGCAAGAAGCTTCATTTGGTGGGAAATGTTTTGCTTGGATACGGGGCCAATCTGATGTCATCCAGCTTTGTGCAGTCGAAAGAACTGATTGTATCGCTTCTTGCCCTTTGCACGCTTGCGCCTCCAAACGACATAGTTCGACCATTGCTGGTATGGCATCCAAGACACATTTTCTGCCATCCGCTGGGCAATTTCCGACTACTTCAGCAGCGACTCGAAGCTCGCGAGCAGGATAATGCTTAGGGATCGTCAGAGATAGATCAACTTCAACGGGGTCTTTCCTCGTGGTAATTTCACAAATAAGGCGACGGATAATTTTTCTTCCGTCGACTTTAATCTCTTCACTTGAGTAGGCGGAAGTTAGAAAACTAAGCTCTGCCGTGAGACGCTCGTCGTAGTCCTCTTCCACTTCGAGATTAAAGTGAATCGGGGCAGATTCTTGCTGGACAGATGCGGCCAATTCGGACAAACCGGCTTCATTATTGGTTTGTACAGTAGTTAAGTTTGCATCGACATAGGGAACCTTCTTCGGCAAATGATCGCTCAAAGTCACAGTAAAGCCCGTGTTTTTCTTTGTTAACAACTTCTTCTTCGGTTGGCTCTGCTCCAAAGCCATTTTGTTGTTGTGTCGCTCTTTTTTCAACTTCTCCTGGGTTTCATGCAGTTCCTTCTGTAGTCTTGTCAGCTTCGTGGAAGGCGGTGCGTCGGGGTTTTTAGGTCTTTGAGTGAGTTCTAACCTCTTCACAATTCGTTCTAGTTCTTTGATGCGCGACAAGGCCAACTCTAGCTCACTGTGTTTTGCTTCGAGATTAGTCCTCAGTTCCTGCACAGTCTTCATAATATCTTCCTTTTTGAAACGAAGCGCTTCAATGTCTCTTTGCTTTTCGCTCTGCAGGCTTTGGTATTGTTTACTCTGATTTATTGTATGTAGCCTTAGCGCCTCAATATTATTCAAATGGTGCTTCTCTTTCTCCTGGTATTGCTGGTTTGACTCTTGCAAAGAACGGTTGACGTCCTCCAAATCCTTGCATCGAGAGGCCTGGCTGTCCAATTCCATTTTCAGCTCATCCATTTTTCTCTTTGTTTCCTCAAGATCCTCATGCATGTTGTTGTCAGTGTTGTCGACACTCATAGCTTTGTAATCTTTGACTAGTATGACAGAACTCTTTCGACCTTTATACTGAACCTGAAAATATTCCTGACGCTGTCGTAAAAACTTACCGACACCGCCCGCTTCTTTGACCAACGAAGAGAGCCCGAGAGACTTGGCTAATGACCCAATGATGCCAGGGTCTACATGCCTGTTCTTTGATGTTTGTAAAAACTTGGCTATTTCCACGTATAGACGTTCCTCTTTGGAAATAAAGCGTGTCACCCAAAAGATGTCGTCGTCGACGTCTTCTCTGATTGAGAAAATGTGCAGCTGTTTGCAGAAAAATTTTGACGAACCTGCATGTGCTTCCTTAATGAGATCCAAACATCAGAACTATCAAGGTACTTGATGATATCAGTAGAGCAGGTGGGAATCCCTGGCTTGACATACCCACAAATCTTATCTTGCAACGATTTCAGATTGAGATCATTGATAGCAATTGAGGCTTCTGTAATGCCGCCTTGGCACTGCTCAGCTCAAGTATCCGCTCTTGATTTTCTTGATGAAGAGCAGCGAACTCTTCGTTTTTATGTTTGAGCGAAGCTGTGAGAACTTCCAAGTCCTCTGAGAGTTTGTTCAGCCGTGTATTAGTCGTGCTGTTGTTGTCATCATCAGTCTTACTCGCTACCGCTGCTACTTTAAAAGAAAATCGACCGTCGGATCGGTTTGTTGGATCTGAAACAACGCTATACTTGTGCGGTCGCTGCTGAAGGAATTTGCGGAGTCCACAATGGTGTTTCTTTACATCATCTTGTAAACCAGCAGACTTGATATGATTTCCGATATAATTAGATAGGGACGATCCACCATTTGAAAGTAGGAAACTCATAATTAGGTCGTCAATCGCTTCGGCCTGAAGCTGATGCGTGCTCTTGTTATTGGGTGTTGCTTCTCGTTTGGGTTTTCGTCTGGAAGGCTCAATTTTGACTTGGGTGGTATAATAACAAACTTTGCCATCGAGGGCCAGGAGTCTTGTGTATGCATAAGAGGACGCACATTGCAGCCACGCATGGGGTGGAGATAACTCTGCGCTCGTGATGCTGTTCATACTCGGATTAATCTTCTCCTCCTCGGATGTTTCCATGCTGAGATAGAGATTGAAAAAGTTACAAATTGCTTCTTCGTTGACCCCATCTGGCAGATTTCCGACATGAACATAAACTTCTAGCAGTTGCTGTTGTTGCTGTTCTGTCGTTTTTGATGTTGACTTTTTAATGCCATGATGAGTTGTGACTTTATCAGGCCTCTTGTTCCTCGGTCGTCGATTTCTCGTCTTGGTTTGTCCACTATTGCTAGCAGGAGTGCCCATTTTCAGTCTCCTATTCTCTCCTTCTGCTTTTGGTGCTCTCTCGGTTTAGCGGCGAGTTGAGGCGCAAAGAATCGCCACGTCTCACAGACGGTCTTAACACCGTAAAAGGCGATGATGTAGAGTTAGATTGGGCTGCGGTACTCTGACGGCAGCGATAGACGCAAGGAAAAATCACTTATGTATATTATTGTTTTCGCTCTCCTTGCATACTATTGAACCATAGACAGCAGAATCAACTGCAGTGAACAGCTCCTCTAAGAAGATCCACTGACCGATGCCAGTTGTTTGTTCATTTTTGCTCGGTGATTGTGGTTTGTGGTGCGTTGGGTGAAGGGTGTCACCATCCACGATGCATGAAGGCTGATTCCAGATTCTGGATCTTTTGATCTTGTTTAGTGGTGGCGGGAACGGAAAGACATCTCTTTATGTCTTTGGTTGGCTTCTTGCACTTTTTTTGCTGCAAGAGCAGGGTTGTTGCCAACAACTACCACCATAAACCAAATGAGCACCATGAATAACGCTCGCAACTTAGCCTTGATCCTTGCTATCCATGCTGGCAGCGCATCCGCCGTGGAGAAGGAGACGTCGTCTTCGTCTTTGCGGCAGGTAGCGGTGAGTTCATCAATCTTGTTCATGAACGTCGGATATGCTATTGCAAGCCGTAGATGGCATGTCGGAACGCATCACCTTCTCACAACTTTGCCTTCTCCCTTCTTCATCATCCTCATCCGTATTGTAGGCCGATGCAGCTGCATTCTTGAGGATCGAACACAAACACCATTCCACACCAACTGTCGACGGTCCTCCCACTGCCACTGACCTCCCACGCTTTGGTGGAGAACAGGGTAACGCATGTCGTCGCGCCGCACTGGAAAAGTTCAAAAACGATGAATCAATCCAAGTCAAGAAAGATGCACTCCTTGCCATCATGGCAACTGACCTCTATCATACGGCTGTCGAACGTTGTGGACCTGAGATTCAGATGTATGATCGTGCCTCGGGCTTGGTTTGCCTTTTGGAGGAGGAGAGCAGTTACAACACAACTTATGCTAGCTTCTGGGGAGGAGATAATAGTGACTATGGATACGTTTATTATGATGGCGCATATGACCTTGCAACAATGATGGAGTGAGTTTGAAGTCATGGCATGCTGTATATGTCCTTATTCTGATTCCTATCGATCTCATTCTCATCATCAATTTCTCCTCATTGTTGGCATTACAGATACACTCTAAGTTTCACCGTCTTATCATCCAATGTTGGATGTCTTGCTGACTGCTATCTAGGAGGAGATGGCTGCACAGAGTTGGAAAACTGGTTGACCTACAGTGGGACAATCTGCAAGGAGCAATTCTGCAGTCTAAAGTGGGGTGAAATTGATGAAGCTTACCACGCCTTGAGAGTTTGTGCAGCACAGGCAATTGCCCAGCCTACAGATGGTGACAAAGATGAGTATGTGAGTGCTACTCACTCCAATCAGGTGACTAGCAACTTGTGCGCGTTCAATTATTGTACAAGCAACTGATGAGAAGATGACGGTAGCCTTCTTATTTCAGAGAACAAAAAATGTGTGTAGTTTGATAAGAGCCCAACGTGAATGACAGAGTGCAATTTTAGAAGTGGGCGTTTTTAAATCATTTCATCATACCAGATTTAGAGAGAAGTAATTAACTGCAACCCTGTTCACTACAATACAAGTAAGCAGTTGCGCTTGCTTGGATATTTGGGAGATCCTCTTCAGCTTACTTATCAGTCACCTACTTATATACAGAAGACACCCATCTTTTTTCTTTCTCCAGCCTCGGATTTGAGACTTTGATTGTTGACCATGTCGGGCATGCAGTTACATAAGACGAGAAGCCACCGCCACCAATAACTAAAATGAACGAGGTAATCGATTTAGTCGACGATGTGTCATCATTCGTCGGCAACTCGTCATCTCCCGGCAGTCCAATGAGAAAGAATCGAAAAAGACGGCTGCCAACTGCCGCTACCGGACGTAACACAACAACAACACTAACGGACGATAATGTCATTGACTTAGAGGCTTCTTCTTCGCCTTCTCAAAATACGAAGGGTAGATTTATGATGGTAGCTGCTAGTAATACGAATAATTCTGCAGCGGGGTCTGCAGCGGGTTCTGGAGTCATTGATTTAGAGGCGGCGTCGCCATTAATTCGTAGTAAACTGTCACCACGGAAGACAGCTCGGACATCAAATAAAACGAAACTGAGGTTTGAAAGAATGGGGCTAGCTAATCGTGATAACGATTCTGATGATGATGATAGTATAATTGAAATATTGTCTCCAGAAGCTGCCAAAATTTCATCATCCGTTGCAGCAGCAGCATCAAAAGCACAAAAATCACCCCTCCTCTACGATTTATCCAAATCTACCATTGATCGTATCCGAGAGGTATTCCCATTAGTCAGTAGTCAAAAGGTACAATCATTTCTACAAAGGGCATCTTCCTATGTGGATAAAGGAGATGAGCAATCAGATCAAGTAATGATGCAGATTGTAATGACAGTTTTGTCAGAGTATCCTCTAGGAGAGACTATTCCAGATGAAGCATTTGCAGCGAGCAGCTGTTGGTGGGCATATTGACGCATCAGCAGCAACAACAACAGCCGAACAATGTGATGATGGAAAAGTAGGCATCAAGTGCGACGGGGAAACAGAAAATTGCACAATTGGAATGTAACTGCTGCTTTGTCGATTACCCCTTTGAAGAAATGGTCAGTTGTCGCTCTGCAGGGCATTTGTTTTGCAAGACGTGTCTACAAAAACACACGGAGCAGCGTGTTTTTGGCTTAGGTATCACTCGGCGTGAAGAATGGAAGTACTCACAACAACAATTCAAAGAATGCATCAAAAGCACTCGAAATTCTGTGCATGCATTCATCACGGCTGTACGTCGGGATTTCACGAAGGGCAACTCCGCAAGGCTTTATCCGAAAAGGTACTCAAAAAGTATGATGAGATGCAATATGCCGCCGTAATTGAACAAGCGAATACCACTGGAGATATTTCTCGATGTCCCAAATGCAATTTTATTGCCTTTGCAGAAAAGGCGGTAAAGACGTTTTATTGTCCACAATGTTCGTTCAAATCGTGTCGTGAGTGTGGGGAGGAGGCTCATCCGGGGATCAAATGTGATGAGGTTGAGAGTAAGACGGAGACGGATGGAAGGAAGAATGTGGAGGAGGCAATGACTCAGGCATTGGTGAGGACGTGCCCTCGTCCCTTTTGTCGGAAGAAGTTTTTGAAGACGGATGGATGTAACAAGATGACGTGGTAAGTCTCTCACTCTGTTATTGTAGTGTGATATCTCCTTTCGCTCAAATATATACTTACAACACTCTTTCGTTCCAGTGCCTGTGGAGCATTCGTATGCTACGTGTGCCGGCAAGAAATACCCAAAAATGTAGCCTATGCTCATTTCTGTCAAACACCACATTGCAATCACAAATCATGTGGGAAGTGTGCACTCTATGCTGATTTAGAGAAGGAGGATGAGAAGCGTGTGAAGGAGGCGGCGAAGAAGGCAGCCAAGAAACAAAAGACGGATGTGGATGTAGAGTCTCTTTTGAAGAATCCTAACCCCCCTGCTGCTGCTGCAGCTGCGCGAGGTGGCAGAGGCGGTGGCGGACATGTCCCAGGACATGGAAATCAATTTCATCAGCAGATTCAACAAATTCACAGAGAACCAGCAGTCAACAGTTGCGCCAGCGGCTCAACAACATCTTCAGCGGGCTCAGCAGATAAACCAGCAGCTTCAACAACACATATTCAAGCACAACAGCGACGAGCGCAACAGGGTGGCCGCGGCGGAGGAAACAATGGCCGCCGTCGCAATAGAGGAAGGAGATAAGCACTTCAACATGAACTTGGATTTTTTATAATACAAAGCAGCTACTAATCATTTCAATACCATTCCCTCTGAGTCATCTGTTACACACTCCTCGCAGTGTAGACTATGTACTGATCTATTCGAAGCCGTGTACTTTCTTGCCTATGGTGTCATTGAAGTAAACTACCGAAAGTCTTGTGGACTGGTTCACTGCTAAGTAGTAAGTGTTGAGGGTGCCTATCCATATTAGAATTAGTGATCAATTCGTAAATCGTCTATGTATTCATTTCTTTCTAGATTACCTAAGTTATAGTACAGATGACACGGATGGACTTCTGCGGTGAATATTATTCATAGCACCCCCGACTGATGCAAATGACGGGGCTCTGCTGTGTGCATTAACACGTTCGGATTCTGATGAATTAGTTCGATGAATCATGCGTTCCGATGCAATGCTACCAGCAACACTGTTGCCCGGAGAGCTTAACCCTCTACTGTGTGGATGTCCACGAATGATCGACATTGGTACAATCGAAGACATGTCACTAGATTTGTGGACGTGAGCTTCTTCATTGTTGTAATCAGTATTGAAGAATAACTCATATCCGATAGGGATTTCTGCCCTCCGATATACTCCAGAAGAAAAGTACTTATCTTGACAGCAGTGTCGCATCCAGCGTGGAACTTCATTGTTAATGGTATCCCAAAGTTTGGGATACAATGCTTTTAGTAGATTTGTGAACCCCCTTTGTAGCTCACTCTGAACTCCAATTGCAGCATCAGTCCGATCGTTACCTCCAGACATCATATTTTGGTTGTGATGGCTGGCTGCGCTGCCCGGATTATTGAAATACGGCGTAGTACTGCCGTTTCCGCTGCTGCTTTGTCGGCTGCGTCTACTTGGTGTATGCATGAACCCCCCCTTTGCTGGTGTGGAAGCATACCCTCCGTGGAGCGATCCAGCTGCTGAGGCAACTGATGAATCCCCTCTTGCTCTACGCTTGCGTACTTGCACGACAGTCAGTAAGACGTCGCGATTACGTGCAATCAATAGGTGCAGCAGTTCGAAAAAGGTTACAATCATCCGAGCAAGTTTCGTTTGTACCTCTTCAATCTCTTCTTCGCTCAGCACTTGATACGAGCTGTACATGTCCTGCTGATTATTCTTTGAGTCATCTGAGACGTCTAGCGAAAGAAAAGTTAAACCAATCTGCTTCACCCCACTGCGGTGAATACAATCTGCAACCAATTTGGCAGCGGCAGCATTCAGACCCTGGCGTTGTCCAGCTAACACATCCTGTCCATTTGTGGCTGTAATTGTTCGGAATAGAACCGAGCACCATGTGCTGACGGCTTCAACACTAGCTTCAAGAGGACTCTGTGTGAACACTGCACGATGGATGATTTTCTGTCTGGTAGTACATGCAGGGAAGCAGTTTGACACTTGTAGCTCCGTCACACGAAGACTCCTTTCAGCGATTTTACCTTTCGGTACCTTTAGCCAGTCCCTGAAACCGCGAGTTGGGTCTTTTCTCGTTGGTTGTGTAAAATAGAATTTATCCACCCCAATCAGCTCTGTGTTTAGCCCATCGAAATCATCACCATTATTTTGTTGCGACCTTGCGTGCCGATACCTTGACTGGTGACTTGACCGCCTATTAGACACAGTAGCTGTTGATCCTACACTTCCTATTGAGTGCGTCGCTGATAAGGACATCGAACGATCATGATTAGATGGCAGCGACTTCCATTGGTGCTTTTTATCTTCATCACGAGCATCTTCATAATTTTCTGTCTTCAGTTGAAACCATTCAGGGGCTAATAAACAGAGCGAAGAAAAAACATTAGCGAATCAGAAACAAATTAGTGACGAGAAAAGGTATCGTGGTAAAACTACTTACTTCCCCTGAAACACTTTTCAGAGTCTTCCACCTTGAAAACGGGCCTAAGCGGGGTGATTTTGATCTTGATTGGTTCAATAGGTGCTCCGCCAATCGCATTTGACCGCTTGCCAAAACCTGCCTTTTGTGTGACTGTTGGGCTTCCGTCGTCAATCTGCATATCAATGGTTGTTTTGCTCGGCAAGATAGAGCGTACTGCGTTTTCGAGAGTGGCTGCAAAATCTTTGATCTGCACACTGTGAGGAGTCCTATAAATAAAGCCCTCAGATCCCTGTGTGTGTAATAAATCATCAGGGGCACCTCCATGGAAGTAAACTTTGTAAAATCTGCCTATTGGGGACGACATATCAAGTTGGTTGCTTGTGTCAATGACAGGGACCTGTGATGTGACTACAATCGCAAGTCTCCTGTATACATAGGCGAGGCGAGCGTAATTGAAAGTCTCGGAGTAGAAGTTTGTAGCGAGACTCCAAGCATATCGACTGCTTTCAACAATTCCTGCCCTGAGATAAAGATCTCCTGATAGCTCAGCTTCAGCTACCATATGCTCCTCCATCTCGCTATGTGAGTACCACGGCGACACTGAGTCAAATTCTGATTTGAGAGTTACACCGAAAAACAGATATTTCCCTCCACCGCCAACACCCCAGTCCCCAGAGCGCACACGGACACTGTCGGCAGCTCTATAGAATATCTTCCTAAACGATGTGCTTGTTTCCCCAAGCCTTCCTGACACGACGCTTGCATTATCCGGCTCAAGCTCAGCAACTCCTCCGTAGGGATGAGACCCATCAGAGGAACTTGCCCAGGGAAGGTATGGCGAGCTACTCCAGATGTGCTCGTGTTGCTTCGCAGCTTCTTGGTAGGTGTGGTAAATATAACATCGACAAGTCGCCTCTTCCGCGAATCTACCTCGCGTTCGATGAAAGTCCGCAAGCTTTCGCAACCATGCAACTCTATGAGAGGGTAATTCAGTTGAAGAATAAACATCGGCTGCTTTGACGAACGAGTCTTCAACAGCTTCATTCTGTACCGAACAAAGATAAGATGTCGCCTGGTTTCCAAGAAACATCTTTGAAAACGCAGCCGCATTTGAAACAATGCGATGCACAGACACACGCATTCGCTGCACATACGCATTTGTTTTCGGCACATTATCAGACCCACCTTGTGTCCTGCTGACGATTTCCAAGGCATGCGCGGCTAGGTAGGCCTTGAATAAACGCTTCATCAAGACAGCAAGTCTTGACAGGGCACTTTTGAACGATAAGTTGCGACTAGCAGATTGGTTGTGAAGGCGATCAATAGTCCTCCACAGTGGCGTTAAGCTCGCCTCAGCGCTTTCGTTCGACATTAGGACAGGATCTAATCCGAGACGACGCTGTTCAATAATATATTTCGTAGCCGACATAGCGACAATACGTTCCATCACTTCGGTTTGAACAGCAAGAAGGGGCAACCTTATTCTGAAGAAAGACCCGTATGCCTCCCAAGTCAAACGAAGAAGTAAGTTAAGGAACTCGGACCCTTCAACTCTGACGTCGGCCCTTCGTGCACCGCAATGTTCAAGAGTTACTCTCATCCAATGCTGTAATGTTTCTCCCACTGCTGTAAGAAAAACTTTGATTCCAAAAATCTTCACTATCTCAACGGCCGCTGTGAGTGTTTTTGCGATTGCAACATCACTCTGCTTCATTGTCAATGTATGAAGATATACTGAAGTCACTGCTCTAACAAAGATGATTGTATCCGTAACAGAAAACGCCAAGGACTCCAATTGACGCTCACGAATACGGCGTTGCTGTTGCGATTCCTTTTTATTTGTGCTATTTTCGTCATCGGAGTTATTCTCATCATAGGAGTGAGAGAAAGATGTCTGCTGAAGAAATATATCGCTCATTGATCTTGAACCAGAAACTCCCGGGTAACTTGCATCAACTTCATCAGCCTCATCAGATGAACTGAATGACGGCCTTAGCATGCCAAGCGTTTCCCTCACAATTTGCCTGCATACATTGATGATGATCATAGAGCAATCATGAGCATACCACCTGCGCGAGTTTTGGGTAGATTGCTTATCAGCAGTATTTAGGGCCTCATTTCCTCTTTGGATGCTGACAGAAGAGAAACGTCCTCGATCGTTATCTGCACGACTGTCGACAGACAACAGGAACTCTCTACGCCAAGTGGGGTTTTCGTCAGATTCGTTCTCAACTTCGTCAGTTTCTTCTATCTGCATCATATTACCTTCATACTCAACAGTGGTAAGCGCAAGATTCAATAAACCTAGCATGTCATAAATATCAGGCTCGTCATCTATTTCAACGTGAGCTGCAGTTGACAAGTGGATAGCTGCATTCAATTCTTTGTAACCTGCACCACTTCCACTAATTCCACCAAATCTATCATCACTGTCTGCCTGTTGAGTCTTTCCTTCGGCTCTCTTGGCTAGTTTTCTCCACAGTGCCTTCACTAAGCCTACAGGAGCACTTTGCAGTATGAAGAGAGCACAAGGAATAATATCCTTTCGGAGCTGACCTTTCGCCGGTAGCGTCGACAAATAATTGACATGAGAAAGAATTTTGGGAAGGAAACGGAAGGAACACACTCGCAACAACTGATATGTTTCCATTGGCCCTGCCTTGTTGGCTGTGTCGCCAGAACAGTTCAAACAAAAGCGATGATGCTCTGTATTGAATGTTTTGCTCCGCGTGGCCTGTCGCAAAGATGCAAATATCTACGCAAATCTCTGCAAGCCAGTGTGATTTCATTGGAGGAATTGGGATGTCTACTTTGCTCATTGGTCCTTCCCCCGAGGTGAACTCATTGAGCCTCAGACGGTTGATTTTTTCGAAGACATGAGAGTAAAATCGTCTCGTAGAGTCGGCAGATGAACCTGCAGGCCAAGCTTTCAACGATTCCATCAATGGCGCATTAATCTTCATAAACTCCGGAAATCGGACGAATAGTGTAACTGCATTGAGGCGGAGCTTCGTCGTCTCCCACGAACATCGGAGCCCAGTTATTTTGGAGTCGCGATCATTCCAGTGCTTCCCCTGCTTGGTGACAAACCTTGCGAAGTAAACCATGGCAAGTTTATGGACACGTGAAGGATCAAGGATTGAAAACATGTCCCGAATAAACCTCACAACTGCATCATTTACGTCAATACTGATCTTGCGGAATTCAAAGCTGTCAAAGTTTCTACTGTCGAGACTTGCATCTGTCAATAACGTAATGAGCTTTTGAAGAGCTGAAAATGTATTTTCATCCAGCGCAACAAGTGGTGATACAGCATCTTCGAAGGATGTTTCGTCCAATGATGGCTTCTTGTTCTTTCTTTCTCGAAAAATCGAGTCCACCCTCCAGCAGAGGCTTTGCTTAATGATTTCGAGTAGATAAGGTGCACATCGGATTGTAGCGCCACGAGATGCTTTCGCAGCAACAGATAGATATTTCACAACAATTGGGGACAGACCAGTGGGTGATGAGGGCGAACTATCTGGTTTCTGCGCAGCCTTGTCTCCTTTTTTGGTTTGCTTTGTTTGCTCCGTAAGCAACGCCACCCATTGATAAATGATGATTTCGTAAACATAAGGCCACCAGCGCTTTGGCTTTCCGTCATCTTTCATGCCACTGATGCGATCGGCAAAGTCCGGAAGTGCAACTGCTCGCGGTTTCTGCTTTCCTTCATTTTCCTTTGCCTGAAGTCTCTTGAGGGGGTGATCGACGTTGGAACTCGATTCCTTTCCCTCTTCATCTTTCTGAGCAGCACCATCAAATGAGAAACCCCCACCTGATATAGGCCCTATTGGACTCAGCGCTACTAATTGAGGTCCGGCAACTCCAATTCGAGCGCGATTTAACTGTTCAATTTGCTGATCCTTTTCTAAAAGCCCGTCAGTTGGTGGTAGAGACCAGTCGATTGAACATCGACTCCTTGTCTTCCGATGATGCGCGGATCCAACCCTTTTCTCTTCACCACCTAATCCTTTAGCATTATTCAATCCCATAGTTTTACCGATAGCGTCAAGGAAGGCTGTTCCAGCAGTTTCGATTTGGTCATCATTTGTCGCAATTCGTCTATGCTTACCATCCGACTTCAGAGAAGATTCATCATCGGCTTTCTCCTTCTTAGTAGCCGGAAGGGAGAGTTCGTCCAGAAAAGAAGCCATTGAGTTATCTTCATTCTTCTCCATCTCGACTACTGGTACTCTCATTTGCCTCGGTTTCTTCTTAACTTCATTGAGAACGAGTTCTCCATCGAGAGAATCTTTGCTGTGCTTTGTTAAAGAAGAAGACAACAAGTCAGACCCAGTTCGGCCATCATCATCGCTACTTTCTTGTATCGTCGCGAGTGCATTTGTAGGCAGCGTCATCCAACGCCTTCTACTTGCTGCAGGTCTTGGCGGCAGAAGTGATGCTCTTGGGGAGGAACTCTCAACTATGGGCGCAGCTCCGCTATTTGATGATTCATCCCCGTCCAATGATGCAGCCAGTGCGGACATGAATGCACCCTTAGAATCAACTGAAAAACCGGAACTTTGAGAGGTAAGCGAAGACAAGTCTTCGGAGCCAGCATCTTCTCCTTTCGAAGCAAAGTTTGGCTGGAGCATCGCATCAATATCAAACTTTTTGGGAGAATCATCCTCAGGATGTGACGAATAGCGGGAAATGAGCTGAGGTCTGGCATTAGATGATGTTGCATCTATAGTTTGAGACCTCTGTGAAATGATAGCTGGCTTGGTCGGTGACTGTGCTTTAGTTTCATCGACAGGGAGATCTTCGAGCGTCCCACGCAAAATGGCCCCTTCATCAAAGAGCATCGAAAGAACTTTTCCTAGAGCCAAAAGGTTCCACTTCGAATTCCCATCAAGTTGACGCAGTCCAGCATTCGTCATGTGATCAGAAACTGAGCTTATCACCTTGAGAAGCGCTGCGAAAGCATTCAAACGCAGTGGAATCAAAGAGTCTGGGCTTGCCCATAGAATTGAGGGTTCACCGGTGCCAGTAACGGCAACCCTATATAACTGACCCACTACTCGAATCAAGTGAGGCATCACGTCAGTTGGAGAACACTTGGAACCCTTCGACAAATTCACAACTGGAGCCAACATTTTACGCTCCATTTCTGCTAAGGCACCTCCCACGAAATGAAATGGAGGGATGCGTTCGGGTTGGAGCCGATGCAATATCTCGCTACGCTGTTTCCCCCAAGGAGCATAATACTGATCTGAAAAGTCAGCAGAAACAACCGACCGCGGAAGCTTCGGCTTCATTTGAAATAAGTCTGCCAGAGTCTTGTTCTGAGGGTGCACCGATGATATTGCAAGAATGTTCACGTGAAGAATCATTTCATTTTCAGCGGAACAATCACTTTTCGGCGACATCAATAGTTGGAGGTTGCCGTGGCTTGATGCATTTCGTAGACCTTTTGCTAATGATCCTAGTGGATTTGACTTGTGGTCACTCTCATCATAAGAATCAGGCTTTTCTGAAGAAAGAATTTGGAGATCTTCGGAGTTGGAGTTACGTCGTCGTGGAGGTGTACAAATACTTGCATAGTCCTTGCTGCCGGCTGTGTCATTATCATCAGTGTCGTCTTGCTCTTGGTAGCTTCGAGATCGTAACTGGCCTAATGCGAGCGTTCCACTGGGGTAGTCGTGGACGGCTTGTTGATGTGCCGTGATATCCAGTTCCATGTTATCATCCAGTGTATCGCTGGACCGAGAGAGCGACCGAATATGCTTTCCTATGTTGCCACCAAAACTTGCCGCTTTTCTATGTTGACCAGACGTTATATTGCAAAGCTCAACTGCTCGTAACGTGATTGGAACTTCATACCCACCATTCTCTATCAAACAAGTGGAGCTGTCATCCCGTGCTAACGGTAAAAATCCACTGCCAATGTGGGCAACATCGCCACCATCTCGTTTTAAGAAAAACACTTGGCCTTCGCTTCGTACGCACATTGATGCTATAAACTGAAAAGAAAAGACCCAGTTTCTCTTGGCTGTTCTCCCCCAGGATCAAAGGTAGCTTTACTTTGAATTCGTCAAGAAATCGAGGATCGGTAGCATCCATTGCACACGATGTGAACACTTCTTGAACAAGCCATGCCCCCCTGCGAGTGTTGTGGATGGATGGGGTAACCGGCACTGCGACTTCTGAGTTGAGTGCGTTACACCATTCTAACTTCCTAAGCTCGACCTTGATGACTATACTATCATTCGTGCACCCCTGAAGCATTTTTGGCTGACAGATCAACTCATTACATAACGAAGTGTGAATTTGTAACCCATCGTATCTGCCTGCATTGCTTGACATACTGCCATAACCTTCAGCTACCGAGTTCTCAAGCGGAAGAGCAGCGAGCTCCTGCGCAAATGAATTACGAGGGGTCTTTTTCTCCTGAACATCGTCATCTACAGCAGGAGGAGGAGTCACAGTTCTACCACCAAAGACTGCAGGTTCAATTTTGTAATGAGGTCTCCAAGGAGGTAATACGTAAGGTTCGCCTAGTACAGGGCATCTCTCCTTGGTAGTTGCCTCCGCGCTATCGTCTTCACATTTTACTTCCAGCTCACCAGTGAAATCTACAAGTCGTTCACGTGATAGAGAACTCTTTTTGTCGATTATAGAATGCATACCGAGATAGCCAAAATATCTTGTAACTAACAACGCATGACCGCGAGTCAGTGGGGCCGCCTTGGCTATTTTGGGCTCGGAGCTGGAGATTTCACACAAGAGTAAGTATGGTAAGCAAAGAAGCAAAGCAAAGCAGTTTACAAGATACAAAGAAGCCTCCCGACAGACATGAAGCGTCCTAATTACTCACCTTGGATGTAGCATCACTAAAATATGATCAAGGATAGACTCAACACCACGGCCTTGGGCAAACTTGAATAAAGGTATCTGTACAGCACGGCTAACAGGGGTTTTGGCGGATTCGGTCTCAATAATGTGCAACAGCGGCACAATACCAAATACGAATGGCGTGATGTATTGTCCAAACTCTTCTGATGATTTGGCTGCGTTTTTCTCTGAGCTTTTGCAAATCTATCTGTTCTATTGTTCCTGATGACGATTTTGATTCTCGACGATTGGGTTTGTAGTAATGCTCCAAATCTGAGCTTCCGGCAACAACTTTGTTCACGATTAGAACAGCGTAAAGATTTGACAAACTGAGGTTTGACGGCAAAGAAAAGACACCACACGTTGTTCCTTCTAAAGCAGTTTCACCAGCTGTGCTCGAAGACCCAAGTATACCATTTACTTCTGCTTCATCTGCATAAGGCCATAGTGAGCGCTTGCAGCTCTGAATTACACTGGGGTCCTGAACAATATCAAAATTTAATGCCTCTGTCACCGGCCCACAACGAGCCATGTTCGGAGCGAATGAAGTCTTCCCTGTTGGAGAAGTTGTGGATTTCATTTCAAAGTGGTATATAGCTAATCGACAAAACATTGGCTCGATTTCCCCTCCGAGCTTCGGAAACCCTACTGCAGTTGTGTCAATCTGAATATGACGCATGCATGCTGGGCGGTCAGACAAGTGAGGCAAAGACCTCGCAGCTGCTGTTGCTGGATGCAGACGTGTGGAAGAGAAATTATTCTCACGCAGCAGACTTGGAGGTGGCCAAAGACGCGATTGTACATCCAGGTGTATAGGGTCATCAAACGCTGGAAATACTTCCGTTTTCGGAGTGTTCTTACTGCCTGATTTCCTTCGTTTGCTTGTTTTCACGCCACTATCTTCGCTCAAACCAGTTGGCAAATTCCACCACCCTGCTCTGCTAGTTTCATACACAAGTGGTTGTTTCTGTTTTCCAGATGATGGTTTATCACCATCAGTTGACGTGTTATCATCGAGAGAGATCAACATTGTGTTTGGACCGCCCTTGATTCCTAGCTTCCCCCCAGAGAAACGCGCGTTCCAACATTGACTATCATCCACATCTGTGCATTGAGTGGGACAGGCTATGTGAGGCATGATGCCGGGCACAGCAAGATCTTCAATGATATTCCTCTCGCGTCGTTCATCAGCAGAACGCTTTTCTTCCTCTTTTGTCTGAAACGCCCCAAGGTCGCTCTCGTGGGGCAGGGAAGGATCGTCACTACCGAATTGAGGAATGCAGCCATTCGTGAGCTCAAAATTTGTGTATGGGCGGCCGTACTTACTTGCAGCCTGAGCGCCACCTCCAACTGCCATAAACATGGAAGTTCCAACACCTCCCTGCGCATCATCGTCAACATCGTCAGCTCCCTCGCCTGCAAGCATCGCAGCGGCAGCACTGATATTGTCATTCAAGCCAACAGATTTTCGTTCTTCGGTAGCTTCAACAGAATTATCATCCGACGTATCATCGGCGTTGTTCACAGCCTCAGCAAATATGTTGCTGTCCATTTGAATAAAGGTCCCACCACCATCCATTTGTGACATTACGGAAGCGGCACCACTGCTTTTATCAATCTTTCTATCACCTCCACTATCAAATGAATTACCATCGCCATCATCTGCGAATCCAGCGCGTGCAAATTTCAAGAACTGATCTCGAGATAAATCTCTATCATCTGACAAACTATCCTGTGGCTGGATAGATGGGGCTTGCTCTACATCGTCATGAGAAAAATCTAAACTGGCCGTTAAAGATGTGACACTGGACTCAAATGACGATGTTCCGGTTTCTCTGGTAATCTGACTCTTCCCAAAATCCTTTGGAGTAATTTTGATAGAACTTTGCCTCCTATTTGTAATTTGGTTCAATTGTGACGGTGTCGCGCTTGAAGCTCTCGAGCTTGTTTTGTGAATCAGTTTCGCCTTCTTCCGTCGGGCTTTGACGCGAGCAGTACGAGCCCAATCCTCCCACACGGGAGAATAGAGAGACACATATGGATGGGGCGCTATCGGTTCAACTGACTCATCTGCTTCCTCCCCCTCATCGTTACTCGCAAATGGATTTATACCAAATCCAAACGTTTCAATGGCACCCTCTAGATTGCGACAACATGGTGCAATTGATGGTTCGAGATCGTGCTTCCCCACTCCTCCAAAGCTAGACATACTCAACCTAGAGCCTTTCGAACTAACAGAGGAGTTGTCATCTTGATCGTCACCCGTATCCGAAGTACTATCCGTCGGACAAAGGCCTTTATTGCCCACCTCATACAAAGAAGCTGCATGCTTCGCCTCCTCCGTGATACGGGGAGGTAACACATTCCCAAAAAACAGAGGACGTGGTAACATGACCTTTTCAACATATGGCTGAGCTGGTACCGTTAATCCCTCGATATCCTCATCTTCGAGATCTCCTGCATCATCCCCCACCAAGACATCACCATCATTCTCCGCATCATCATTCAGCCCTGCCACGGAATCTACATCTGCATCATCCCCAGATGCATGAATTGCCATCATGAATGCTGCATTCGAATCCTTCGCGGGAGTGGGTCCCTTGAAAACAAACGTACCAGTCTCCTGACTACTACTAGTTGATGACGCTGACTGATGATCGGCCTTTGTGGAACTTGGACTTGGTCCCTTGAACACAAACGTTCCAGAATCTTGACTACCAGAGGAATACTCCATTTTGTTGTTGTTCCCATCACCGCCCAGAAATGAACCTTGACTCGCATAAGATTCACTACGATGAACATCCATTAAAAACGCCGCATCTGCATCACTTGCTGTGGAATTTTTCGAAAGATGTTTCCGTTGGATGTTGGGAGTCGCATCCATATTGAACGAACCACCATCGGTAGCAACCGCGCTTTGCTGTTGTTGCTGTTGTTGTTTCCCTCCTTGATCATCATCCACACTAGCATGTAGTGCACCCAAAAAAGCAGCATTGGAAGTGGCCAAATCAGAAGATTTCTTCCCTCCACCACGGCTGGGTGGTGAATGTGAGTGGAATTGATTGGATACATCAGACGATTCCATGGAACTCATGGATGTGACTGAATCTCGTTGATGAACAGAGGTGACTGGAAGTCGTGAGTGTTGTTGTTGTGGCAGTTTTGTAGGGGAACCTTCTGGTGATGTGAAAAAACTTGCCCTTGGTGGAGAGATTGGTGGTGTCCGTTGGTGGTGAATGTTGTTGGTGTTGTTGTGCGGGAGTTTGTGCTCCATGAACTTGTGCCAAAAAGTTATGATCTGCATCTGAGAAGGAACTTGTTTTGGCATTGATGGTATGCGTTTGTTGTTGTTGTTGTTGGGGTGGTGCCGTCGTCGTACCATGCATATTTGCCAAAAAGCTATGATCCGCCTCAGAAAGAGCACTTGTTTTGGTTGCTTTGGATTGCCGCGTAGTGCTGACTACATTGGGAGGATGGTTCCTCCGAGTCCCCTTGTAATGCCGATAGGAAATCATTATTGGCCTTTGCTTGTTGATTATTAGTAGTAGTGGCTGATGAACCTGCTCCCGCTTTGCCACCACCACCATCATGTGACTACGTTTCATCAAACGAGGGGTTATTGGAGATTATTCTCGGTTGCTCCTCCCGATTGCTGGTATCATCATCACCATCAACTTCATCCATACTATTCGTCCCTCGCATCGCCGTCAAGAAAGCATTATCCGCATCCGATTTCTCAGTAGTACCACCACCTACAACCTTTCGCGGAGTCGTCGGTGAATTAGGCTGAGATTGACTCTCTTCGATATCAAACAGTTGTTGCCGATGTTGGAATTCTTCCAGAGATTGTTGTTTTATTGCTGCACTGACTTCTCTTGCCTTGTTACTTTTCTTGAAGGGTGTTCGTAGCTTCTTCTTGCCGCCGCCGGGGCGTTTGAAGGAGAAGCTGCCGCTGTCGCTGGTGCTACTATTGGAGCTGCCTTCGTCTGACATCTTTTTTTTCGTTTCTAATGACAGTATGGTGAATCTCAACATAGCAGAGCAAGGCCCTCGCCACGCGTTTCTATTTCACAGAGGTTGACAACTAACCGTTTAAGCTTCGGTGTATGTCAACCTTTGTTATCACGACGCATCAAATCCCTTTTCTCAAGCGGGAGTACAATTTATACGCTGACACTCATCATGTGTATCAACCAGCTCATTAAAGGCGAGCAATATTGTCGTGGCCGCTTTGAGAATGAAGCCAATCACGGCGCACCCGTGTGTCTATTGCCCTCTTGAAAGAGACGACGTATTCCCTCTATTGAGTATGATGTGTAATGTCATGCACCTTCCTTGCTTGCACTTGCTGAACTGCTGAAGCTGCAAATCTCAAGGGAAATCTCACTGGATTTTTTTGAAAAAAGGAGAAAAGGAGAAAGCGGGACCTTTGAACGATTGGCCCGGATACAGGCCTCCTTGGTCCCTACAGAACCCGTAAAAAGAGAAGGGGATCATTCAGGCATGTTTCCAGAGAGATTTGTTCTTTCGTATTAACCAACACCCAGGTTGGGTTTTTAGCAAAATTCCCAATTAGATTAGGTTGTGTCATAAGGTGTCATTAACCTTACTTAGCCTTAATTCAAATCTAGTACCGCTCTCTCGCCACCCCCAAAAATGTGTAAGGGAACACAATGAACAGTAGCATCATGGTTATCCTGGGTCCGCCAGTGCCACCTCCTAGTGAGCAGAAGACGAATCTCTCAAAGCTGCATCATGATCAGATTCAACGGCTAGCAGCCGCGAAGTGCAATGATCCTTATTGTTCCACTCACAGGTGGAAAGCTAGCATAATGCTGCCATTATATCCATCGGATCATAGCTGGACAAATAAGCCAGACCCCCTTGCTATATCAACCACTGAAATGGACTTATGCTCATTCCTCGATGGGAATAATGGAGACTTCCAAAAGCTGTACATCTGTCCAATAAAGTGTCCACCCATCACACCAGGTGATGATCAGAAGCAGAGAGATAAAAAATTGAAAGCGGTCGACTCTCTCATCAAAACTCGGGCCAAAAATGCTGGTTCATTAGTTGCCATTGGTAAATCATCAACCAAAGAATTCCAATATTTCCAACGAACTTATCAATGTGAGCATAGCAATGATAATAATTCACGAAACAATTCTTCCCTTGAGCATGACGATGTTGAATCTGACGCAGATGTAGGCAATGAACCAGATCTGCAGAATCAAGATGCTACATACAGAGAAAGCCATCTAGTAAACAACATTAGGAACGGTAGAAGGAAAGGTAGTGGGAGAGGAGGTAAAGGACTGAAGCGTCGAAGAAACAAGGCCATCCGTTCCATCGTAACATGCCCCTTCAGGTTCAGACTGAAGGTTGACTCCATCGCATTTTACATCAGTTTGTATAATGGCAGTGGGAACTCTTTTCATGTGGAACACCCAAGATTTGATCCAGAGTTTCTTTCAAATCAAAAGAGCTCGCTAACGTTAGAAGAGGTTGAAGATGTTATGCATGTGAACAATGCTACTGTCAGCAGTGCAGCGTGCAGAGAGTTTGCGGCGGCGAAGTTTGGCAAGTTTCTTCATCCTTCACAGATACGTTACCTCAACTCTCTCCAGGATGAAGGAATTTGCAATGAGTATGAAGGTGTATTAGATGCATTCAACAAATCGGACCAGATTCGTTTTAATGTACTCTACTCCTCGAAAGAAAGCTCTAAAGATGTTGTTATTACATCTACGAAGATTCTCGGTGAGGTGACCAAAGACGCCGCTTTGCTAGATGGTAATGAAAGAGAATGTCTCCGTCCTGTTGCTGAATCTGCAATTGAACAGCGAAAGTCCAGAGGCCTTGATGACGAACAGGTCTTCCACTGTATTGCATGGACACATGAAAAAGTCTTGAGGTACTTCTTACTATGCCCGGAAGTTGTCACTTTTGATGTGACTAGCCATACGAACAAGAGTGGATTTCACCTATTGACTTTCTCGTGCCGTACAAGTGTTGACAAGCAGGTTGTTTTTTGTCGTGTGTGGCTACCTGACCAACGCAGGGCTTCGTTTCGGTATGTGTTTCAGGAAGCTCTGCCAAAAATATTGCCGAAGCATGTGTTTGTGAGAGTTTGCTTTCTAATTTGTGATGGAGATGCACAGGGATTGGGGGCTTAACCCCCCTTGTTTAAACCCCCTCCCCCCCTTTTTGCGCCCAGGGACAAACCACCCGCCTAACATCACCTAACAACCAACACCTAACAACCCGCCTAACATCACCTAACAACCCGCCTAACATCACCTAACAACGAACCTAACAACGTAGCTATTATGCAATTGATCGCCCTGGAAGGGCATAGCGGACCTCCTACAGTCTTTAGAATATAATAGGTCGCTCTGCTGCGTCCGGGTTGGCGATCTGAGGGCGTTTCTCCATCCTTTCTGAACGCCAACATTTTGGCGATTTGGACCCTATCACCACCACAACATAATATCTATCTGCCACTTGCCGGCGTCAACCCCTGCTGGCTCTCTTTGGTCTCCGCTGCCACTATCATCGTTGTACGATAATAAGCCATGTCCTTCTTTGGTGAAGATGACTTCTCTTTTCTTCACAACAACTACCGAGATAGGAATGATGATGATGATGAGAGTGATGCTTCTTCTTCCGATGGAGAAGAAGACGATGAACAGTCATGCACGTATGTTGGTGTCACCCCCCAAAGTCCAGTCTCCGTCCCTGATAGCCCTTGCGACAACCAGGGTGGTGAAGGCCAGGAAGATAGTGATGGCGAGCCATCTCCCTGGAGGGGCTCAAAAGCAAAACACCGTATTATAGGTTGATCTGGTTGGGAGTATTCATCGAGTTGTTTCTTCTCTTCATTTCGAAGAATGGCGACTTCAAATGACTGATGCAATCAACCAAATCAATCTCGACCTTCCTTCCCTTCCTTCTGATAGAAAGACCGTAGCTATTCAAGAATGGATCGAAGTAGTTCTTCAGATGGTTGATGGATACAGATCTGATCATGTGATTTTAATGGCAAATATTAATCGTCTTCTCCTGCTTCTGCTTCCTGCGGAAGCGGAAGACATTGTGGCCAGCAACATCATGTCATATTTGGATTTGTACCACGATGAGTAAGATTGAATTGGTGCAATAGAAAAAAATAGTTGCTAATAATAGTAAAGAAAACGTTTTCCTACACCTCAAAAAGATTCGCTCTACCATAAAGTGGCATGCATCGATGGAGAAGACAATGATTGTTTCGTCCTCGAAGCGCTCCATACGAATCTTTCCCTCTTTGAGCGACGCAAACTTGGCAATTTACTCTTCAAGTACTGGATTAATGCACTCCTCACAACGACCCCAATTGGCAGCCATGACGTGTGCAATCGAATACGTTTTCAGCCAGTTGATCGTCATAAATACATCTTTGTATTTCAACGAAGGGTGTTTCTTGAAGAGATCTCCGAAGAACAACACTATCGTTTCTGGGCACACCCCATAATGTGCCTTGAAGCGATCAATATTGCGTTATTCTCCACACCTGTCGATTCTTTCATCCGTAAATCCAGCATAGATGAGACCATCCCGAAGGACTTTTTTGACGGAAAATGGCATGCTGGGAGCGGTGTTGTTGTATACCTCCCCTGATGGATTGGATATGTCGTCTGCAACTACACCGACACTCTCCTCCTCGTCCTCCTCCCCATCCTCGAATGGGTCCTCACCTCTGCCTCGTCCTCCTTCTTCGCTTATTCCTTCAAAACAGTTTTCCAGCAGGCTTACAAACGAGGCCATGTGCTCTTCACCACCCTCTTCACCCTCAACCGTCGATACATCTTCTTCACCAATACTCTCCTCCTCTTCCAGAGACTCGGAAGGTTCCATGTCAAAGAGGAAATCAAAATCTCCCCCCCCCTCCTCAATCTCCCCATCGTCTATCTGGCGAGATGGCTCGCCATCACTATCTTCCTGGCCTTCACCACCCTGGTTGTCGCAAGGGCTATCAGGGACGGAGACTGGACTTTGGGGGGTACACCAACATACGTGCATGACTGTTCATCGTCTTCTTCTCCA
Organism: Skeletonema costatum; assembly: GCA_018806925.1. NCBI lineage: Eukaryota > Bacillariophyta > Thalassiosirophyceae > Thalassiosirales > Thalassiosiraceae > Skeletonema > Skeletonema costatum. The sequence continues at coordinate 64,851 of JAHBBA010001024.1, read as the reverse complement.
TCGGAAGAAGAAGCATCACTCTCATCATCATCATCATTCCTATCTCGGTAGTTGTTGTGAAGAAAAGAGAAGTCATCTTCACCAAAGAAGGACATGGCTTATTATCGTACAACGATGATAGTGGCAGCGGAGACCAAAGAGAGCCAGCAGGGGTTGACGCCGGCAAGTGGCAGATAGATATTATGTTGTGGTGGTGATAGGGTCCAAATCGCCAAAATGTTGGCGTTCAGAAAGGATGGAGAAACGCCCTCAGATCGCCAACCCGGACGCAGCAGAGCGACCTATTATATTCTAAAGACTGTAGGAGGTCCGCTATGCCCTTCCAGGGCGATCAATTGCATAATAGCTACGTTGTTAGGTTCGTTGTTAGGTGATGTTAGGCGGGTTGTTAGGTGATGTTAGGCGGGTTGTTAGGTGTTGTTATAACAACGCGGGTTGTTAGGTGATGTTAGGCGGGTGGTTTGTCCCTGGGCGCAAAAAGGGGGGAAGGGGGTTTAAAAAAGGGGGGTTAAGCCCCCAATCCATAATCCTCCAGAGGTTGACAACTAACCGTTTAAGCTTCGGTGTATGTCAACCTTTGTTATCACGACGCATCAAATCCCTTTTCTCAAGCGGGAGTACAATTTATACGCTGACACTCATCATGTGTATCACGAGCAATATTGTCGTGACCGCTTTGAGAATGAAGCCTATCACGGCGCACCCATGTGTCTATTGCCCTCTTGAAAGAGACGACGTATTCCCTCTATTGAGTATGATGTGTGTCATGCACCTTCCTTGCTTGCACTTGCTGAAGCTGCAAATCTCAAGGGCAAATCTCCCTGGATTTTTTGAAAAAAGGAGAAAAGGAGAAAGCGGGACCTTTGAACGATTGGCCCGGATACAGGCCTCCTTGGTCCCTACAGAACCCGTAAAAAGAGAAGGGGATCATTCAGGCATGTTTCCAGAGAGATTCGTTCATATTCGCCGAATGCTTTACGAATAGTCTGTACGTCACACAAAATTCGTAGAGCCCCTTTGGAAAATCAACCTCTTGATAGTGTAAAGCAAATAACCTAAGACCCTCTCAACAAAAGACAGAAGACACTAAGTTAAACTAGAGCTAGAGATCCTGTTATGTACTATCTTCGCTGTAATTCATTGGCCAATTCTTCTCGAGTAATTAAGCGCATGTCACCCCATCTTCCACTGTAAATCTTTGCCTCTTTAAGCTCTTGTTTGTACATACCTATTCGCCGGGAGAAGGCAAAAAAAGTTGATTTGGCAGCAACTTTGATGGCACCAAAGTATTTAACATCTGACGACAAGCCATTTCTATTCTACCTCCTGAGTCGTCAAGCGCTTTTCCTTCTTCGGGATTGGGTTCCCTCGGAGCTTGTCGAAGAAGATCAATGTCGGTTCTAAGACTATTGTCTTGTCGAGCAACAAAATCTACAAGCTCCAAGAAGTTATACTTCACATGACTAACCTCACCGAATGTCTTGCTGGGAATAGCAGCCTTCGCAAACTCGGAGTGAACCCTGAACGCACCAGCTTTTGCCAAGTCAACAAGAACACTACAAAGACCTATATTCTTCATAGACAAGTTCGCCCCTGTGGCATTTTAATGAGCGGTGTGGCCATATTGGATGGTACGACTTCTTGCAGGGGCTGGAGGAGGAGCAGGTGCGGCGGTGGCGGCAGCAGCAGCAGGTGCGGCGGTGGAAGTAGTCACAGCAGCAACGCGAGTGGATGCTGCCACAGCGGTAGTCGCAGCAGCAGTCTCTGTTGCATTGGTGGTAGTAGTAGCGGCAGCGGCAGCAGTAGCAGTGGTGGTATATCCGTTGAATCAGATTGAAATAAGGCAGTTGCAGAAGGATCACCACAGCGAGATCGTTTGTTGCTTCTCCCACCTTCTGGCGTTGACAACCTCAAACAACCAGTCTCTAAATGTTTGAAACTTTGCCTCCCCTCCCCTCCCAATTGCTTCTGCAACTGCGTTAATAATGGCAACCTTCTGCAAATTATTATTTGATTGACTTGCTTTCTTGATGAGATGAACAAACACATGCTTCTGATCACATGCATGCAGTGGATATTTGCCGTTTTCATCGTCGAGGCCGAGATCAGAATACAACGGTCGGATTTCATGCAATCCAAATTGTCCATCACCCTCGTAAGTAGTTTGATATCTGTCTACCGCCCTCTTCAATTTCGGCTTCAGCATCTTCCACCACTCCGGCACGGCCTTCTGATCGTTATCATCTAAATCCTTCCAATCCGGGTGGTCGGGGTAGACTTCTCAAAAGTATTTAATGACATTTCCAATGTATTTTTCAAGGGTTTCGAGTTTAAGCATCCTCGTGCTGTCGGAGTTAGCAGGACGTTGTAAATTCTCATCAAAATTGATGGGGATGGCTCTTGTTGATACAAAATTACACAAATCCCTAATGATTTCGTACGCACTCTCATCAATTAGCTCACCAACAGCTATTGGTGCGGGGAGATCTCGTGACCTCCGGTATGCGCTCCACAAATTGTACGCCGACTGATCACCTTGAATGAAATGTACGAAGAGCCTCACCGAGGTGGGGCTGCTGGCGGAGGGCGACGCCGCCGCCACTGCCGCCGCCGTTAGGCAAGGCTCGGCGTCCAAAAATGCCACTGTGGCGGACGAGGAAGTTGATCACAGGTTTGTGAAATTTCATTGTAGCTGAGTTATGTGTAGTAGTAGAGTTGATGGGTTGTTTTTGTTGCAGGATGACACACATCATGGTGGTTGAGTGTTGAGTTGAGTTGAGGGGCCATAGCTCACGCTTCGCCGTTCGCGTTTTCGTGGCGGGAGACGGCGAATTCGCGCCTGCGCCGCGAATTCGCAAAAATTTCCAACGGCTCGATTGGATTTCCACAAAATCACCCCGTCACAACGATCAGTAGGAAGAGACACAACAACAACAACAACAATGAACAGTGGAACAGGAATTCAAGAGCTCATGGCCGCGGAGACGCGTGCCTCTCAAATTGTTGCCGAGGCGAGGATAGGTAGGTTTTCATAGTAGGCGTTCATTGCCGTTTCCCCCACTTGGATATAACAAAAATGTGCATATCTTATGTGTGTTGCCGCATTGGCGACGTCTTTGGGTCCTTTTTATGTATCCTAAACCCCCACTGACCGTATCCATGTTATTTATTATCTCAGCTCGTGGTGACCGTATGAAGCAGGCCCAAGTTGATGCCGACGAACTTATCGCCGCCTACAGGCTTGAGCAACAGGATGCCTTTGACAAGAAGGCCAACGCCGATGGTAAGTCTATAAATAGGAGCGGTCATTATTTGACCCCCCTCATGAACAATATCCAACGCATCCTATAAATAAATTATCCTTCAATCTAACCTCATTTCCTCACCGTCATTGCTATCACGCAAACACACCACAGGCGGATCCGGAAACAACGCCTCCGCCAAACTTCAAGCAGAAACCAATGCCGAAGTTCAAGACATGCAGGGACAATTCCACCAAAATGCCCAAAAGGCCGTGGATGTTCTTTTGTCGAAGTGCTGTGAGGTTAGTTTGGAGGTTCCTTCGGCAAGGATCCGTTCTACGCAAAAGATTTATGGAAAATAAATTGACTGTTAGTTTATGATTAGTTGATTTGGGATATAAGGTGGGGGATGATAGAGGGGTTTGGTTTGGGGAGGGAGTCATGATGTGACTTATTAACTAGTTGGATTAAGCCGATAATAATGCATCACAAACCTTCTCTTCCTGATGTGGTCGATGTAAAAAATCAATGACGGGGGCAATGATATGGAACAAACTGTTGAGATGACGGTCATTTTTGTTCATGACATATTCGGGGTGTGATGTGTTAATAGAATTTCTCACCCGATGAACGTCTCTCAGCGTAACATGTCAATACTCTAGAAATTAGGTTACTTGTATTATATTCTACTTAGTTGGCCAACTTGAGCTGATCCAAAAGGAATGAATAATCGTAAGCAAGTTCACGGAAGTACTTGTATCTGTCACTGGCAGAGAAGTGCCCAGCACTTAGATCGAGTTTCATGCAAATGGGATTCTCATTGTTCGGGTTGGCATGTCGAAGCGTTGCCGTCATTTTTGCAGGCTCCCAGTACGCAACCCTAGGATCATTTAATCCTCCCGTCAACCAACAGGCAGGATAAGTCTTGCCTTTCTGAACATTGTTCATTGGACTATACTCCATCATGTACTGATGATATTTCTCTTCATTTGGGTTCCCCCACTCTACCCATTCTCCGCTGGTAAGTGGTATGGTACTATCCGTCATTGTTACAGCAACATCGACAAAGGGTACTCCAAGAATAGCACATTTGAACAGTTCGGGAGCCTGATTTATCGACGCTCCAATGAGCAAACCTGAGGGCGATCAGACGAACAATCATGTTATCAATCAGATGCATGAGAAATGAGGATGAAAAACAGACATCATTGCAACAACTTACCACCTGCAGATCGTCCTTCACAAGATAGCATTTCGGGAGTTGTCCATGTATCAACCAAGAACTTTGCCACATCCACAAAGTCGTTGAAGGTGTTCTTCTTACAGAGATACTTGGCTCCATTTGGCTCTTCATACCACTGTCTTCCCATCTACAGAAACAAACAAACAACCAGAAGTAGTGTTAGTGCGTTAAATTGACTTTACATGGATACAGACAATGTTCAAAGTGCTCAAAACCTACCTCACCGCCACCTCGAATATGAGCAATGACATATATCATACCTCTCTTAATTAATGGCAGTCGAGTGGTGTCAAAATCTGCTTCCATGCACGCTCCGTAAGATCCGTATCCATATAGATGGACCGGAACACGTTCACCGGCTTTCACCTTTTCCATAGTCTCATTACTGTACACAACACTGATTGGTATCTTTGTCTCACCATCTCTACTGAGCACCTCCATACGATCACAGCCGTAACTTCCCTTGTCATAGCCCGGTACTGCTTTCGTTTTCAGGACAGTTCTTTGAGAGTCATCATCGAGGCTTATTTCGATTGATGATGGTGGCGTTACCAAGCTATCATACGACACAGCAATACTTTTTGTGTCGGCTTCAAAGTGAGCCAACATGCCAACGTCATAAGCAGCCTCATCAAAAGATAGCATTTTCATCTTCTTTGAATCCTTGGAGTAAATCCAAACACGAGGGATACCTCCCTCTCGGCCTTCAATGACTACATGTGTGTTCAAAACTGTCACCGAATCTAATGACTTGGCAAGGCTTCCGTCAAACAAAGGAGTTCCATTGGCATCTTACCACCAACTCCCAATTTGCAGCGCTATCTGCCGTGGCTGGTGATGACATCAACTTCATATTAGGAGATCCATCTACGTTTGTCCAGACATACCAGCTGTCATCACCATGTTCAACTTCGTACAAGACCTTGTTTCTCCTTTTGGCCACACACTTCATTTCAGTTACAGATGACTCGTCTTCGGTAGAAAGGTACCACACCTCCGAGGTTTCCTTGCTCGCTGTATCAAAAAAGATGTACTTGCCATCCAAAGATTTGTACGAGCTGCACCAAAAGAGATCATCAAGCTCCTCCTTTAATAGAGTATCCGTAGGAGCATCACTCTTCCAATCTTTACGTTGATACAAACGATAAGGTCTATGAAATTCATCCATTGTCATGTAATAGAGAGTATCATCATCTTTGCCCCATAGTAGCCCATCAATTTCCAAGAGATCATCACTGCCAACTTCAGTTAGTGCCACATCCTCACCAGTTTCAAGGTTGCGCACATGCATCTCATATTTCTCATCACCCGAAAAGTCAACAGCATAGGCAATGTACGTTTGTGACGGGCTAGGCTTCACTCTTCCGACACTACAGTATGATTTGTCTTTTGCCAACTCGTTCACATTGAGATATACCTCCTCTCCAGGCATGATTGGTGATTCTTTCGTCCCATCCCAGTTAATTGAAAACGTATCCGATGTCTTTGGAGCTCTGCAGTACGCGGAATAGGATTCCCCTTTGAATGTACGAGTGTAGTACCAAAAGCCCTCACGACTTCGGGGGGTTGTGTAGTCTGTCTCTTGGATGCTAGAGAGAAATTCATCGTAGAGACTATCTTGCAATCCCTTGAGATGTGTTGTCATTGATTGAGAGTATTCGTTTTCGGCACGCAAGTAGTCGAGTATCTCTTTGTTTTCACGCGTATCATCACGCAACCAGCCGTATGGGTCGGGTATGGCGACGGGAGGATCGAGTAGTTTTTCTGTCATGTATATTATGATATGACACGATGTAGAAGAGAAAAGGCACAATATATTGAGGATGATTTGTTCACATCATGGCGACGAATACCAATATATATTAAATCCACTTACCTGAAGAATCATTGGATTGACGAGGCATCTTTGCATCCCAATCAGCTGGACCTACGCCAGCAAAGCAAACTTTCTCTTCGTCTCTTCGGGCCACGGGTGGTGATATCACATCATTTTGTGTGGCTTCTGTTTGAGTAGACATTTTGTGAGTGAAACACAGAGGAAGAGAGCGGCGGGGCGTGTGATGGATGAGGAATGAGTGGGATGAACGGCTGAGCAGGACTAGGGCAGCGGATTTGAACATGGTTGTTATCTGTTTGCTGTGGTGTTGGAAAGTGTGATGTGTCAGTGGCGATACTCTTGGCGATCGTTCAAAATGTTCCTCCCGGGGGTAAGTAGTTTGAAGGGGGTATCAGTCGGAGTTGTCACCTAGCTTTCTTCAAGTAATTTAGAGGGGAATAAGAATTTCAGCTAGGCTTAGATTTGGAGTGTGTCCCTCTGCAGATGAGATCAAGAACAAAAAGTAATCCGAATGTCCTCTCATAATTATTTTATCTTTTGCATTGCTGTCACTATCTACTACGCGAGAGAAGCTCCAAGATGGACGACCGCAAACCCGCCGCCGCCACTACAAAAAGGAAGAAGAGTGCAACTAAAAAAAGAAAGGCCAGCAGCAGCACCGGTCGTACCGCCGATCTATCTGCCGTATTACCATGGATTCCACGAGCTCAACTCGAAGCCCTCATCACTTCATCGGTCAACGATCAATCCGCCATTACCACCGAACAAGTGATCAATGCCATGCCAGATCATGAAAAGTGGCGAATCGATCCATCTGATGGCAAAAAGAAGAAATCGTACACGCCAGTCAAGTCAGGGCCGGAGCGTGTCAATACTGGAGCTTTTGATGCTGTGGACAGTACGACCATGTTGAATATATTGATGTTTTTGAATTGTAAGGAGAAGTATACGTGTGTGATGTCGGTTTGTAAGGGGTGGAGGGAGTTCAAGGCTACTATGCCAAGTTTGTTTCTGGATTTGAGGTGAGTAATATGATACTTAGTGGATGTGGTGGCAATGACAATTGTATGATGCGATACCGCACTATGAATCATTCTAACAATTTAACACTAACAAATTCTTATCCCATGTGACCTGCGTTCCAATATCACAAGTGACAACAGCTGGACGGATAGGGGAAGAGCATTGAAGGCAGACAAACTCCTCGTCCTAATGGACTGGGTACCCAACCTCGCTCAAGTCACTGCACTACGCATATCAACACAGGATAAGTGCAATCCTGCAACATGCAAACAAATCGTCAAGAAGCTGGTTGCTGCCAAGAAGAAGGCAAAGGCACCAATGATCACGAAACTTGTTCTTCACGGGCCGAAGATCTACGGATCCCTCATCCCTGAATTGACCAAGAATGAGGTTGGCAAGAATTTGACATCGCTCACCTTTCATGACGTCAAGGCGACACAGCAGACAAAGCTTGGAGGGGCAATTGGTGACTTCTTCAAGTCTCTCCCTCTCTTGGAAGAGTTGTACATGCCGCAGAGCCTCGCGTCAGAGTTGGGTAATATTCATCCCAAGGTGTTGTCTCCATTGAAGGCGGCTCGAGCAGGTGCCTCCACTCTATTGAGAGTTTTGGATCTTGGAGATAGGTCATCATTGTTCAACAAAATTGGTTTGGAGGATCTTTCCACACTTGGAACGAGTGCACCTGAATTGGAAGTACTACGTCTTGGGTCTGTGCAGCGTCCTAATGCTCGTCGTACCGCATCACTGTTATTGGGTGACTTGTCTGACTTGCTGATGGGTGATCCAGCAGAGCGTATCCTTTCATCTCCAATGAAGTCTCTTCCGCGGCTCAAGGAATTTTCTGTCGGTCGGCTCGTGGATAGTTATGCCTATGGAGGCGCTCCAAGGTGTGAGTGTTTGCATGTGTGGTGACGTTTGGATTTCATCACTGTATTTTGAGGAGCCATTACTAATCCTTGCCTTGCCTCGTTAATCATGCATCTTTCTACATCTCATCTATATCTATATAGACGCTACCACCGAGGACGTGAATCGTCTACTCAATTGGTTTCTTGCAGGAATGCCCGCCGTGGAGAGCTTCTCTTTTACTCATGGCGAATCCTTCATGAGTAAGAAGGACGAAAAGAAGTACAGTTACCCTTCCTTACCTGGCATCGCGCCCTACTATGGTGGGGAAGATTTGATGTGGCCACACACTTTGAAACATCTTTCACTCGAATCCTTCTCTCTTGAAGCGAATACTTTCACTGAAAACACGGAGCTTCCATCCTTGAAAACAATGACGTTGAAACGATGTGGTGGTAATGTGGACACGATTATCAGTGGCCTACGTCGCACACATCCCATGGTAGAAGTGACGAAAATTGAATCACGTTGGTGAGGTGGAAAGGCTTGAGAGAAACCATTTCTGGAAATGTGATTGATTTCACAAACACGAGCAAATATCAATTGCATCTATATAGTACCATTATTATTCATTTGATACATTTTCTGCTTTCATTTCATGCCTTTTACTTAGTCTTCTTTTTCTTCTTCTTCTGTTTCTTCAACAATGCTTTCGCCCACTTGTGAGTCTCAACGTGATCATCAAGCTCACGCCAGTTTGGTGAAAGCTCGATATGTTTCAATACGTTCTTTCCCTCCTCATCAACCATCCCAATATCCTGCTTGCATTCTTCCACATAGAACTTCAAAGCCTCGAGTTTTCCATTCTGAGCTGCAACAAACAGAGGTGGCGTGCTACACCAGAACACATTATCAGTCTTGCTTGGGTCTGCACCGTAACTAACGAGCTGTCCCATAATTTCCACTTGTCCAGTGTAACCTGCCCATCCAACTGGGCATCCAACATGGACTAGATCCTTCGTTCGTCCATCCGTGCACAACCATTTTACAATGTCTAGATTTCCTTTCTTTGCAGCCCATTCTAGAGCAGTGAACCCAACTTCCGGAAATCTGAGTTGATGGAATGTTCCATTACAAGAAATAATAGCGTCGTTCACACACTGCTGAACAAGATCCAGCTGTGGCAAGGGCCCGCAACACACTAAGAAGCGTAGTGAAGGAGGAAGTTCGGAAAAGTCTCTGAAATGAATGGCTCGTTGGGAAGAATGATCTGAATGCTTGGCAAAATATTCCTTCTCTGCAATAGTCATGCTAGAGTCTGTCACATTATTGAGAAAGATAGTGTTGATGGAGCCTGGACGCCACATTATCTTCACACTTCCAGATCCACTGACCTCAGTAAACATACATGCAAATGTAGGAAGAGTGGTGGAACCTGATGGATACATAACAGACTTCATTTGTACACCTGCACCTGATTGCACACTCATTTTCGCAATCTGCTTTTGGACTTGAACAAAGACACGGGAACAGGTGCTCCTATGCTCCTTCCAGTTCTCCTTTTGACACGTTGCATTGCAGTAAGAAACCCCCTCGCTGGATCAATGTGTATTCTTGTGAGAACGTGGTAATAAAGAGTATACAAACAAAAATAAAAGATGTTCTTACCAGCGTGCACAAGTGAGAAGCTTTGTCTTACTTCGTTTCCCACAGTTGTCACACGTCCTTTCAGCATCTGGAAGACAAATGTTGGAGTCCCTTCCAAACCCAACAGATCGCATAGCCCTATTATATAGCTTTGTAGTACGTTCAGTATCAATGTCTCCCCCATTCGTTTCTTTTTCCTCCATAATCATCTGGTTAAACTTCGCTTTCCCTTGCAAGTAGTTATCAATTTCGTGTCCTTTATAGTATTCAAGGGTGATCCAGTTCACTTCACTCAAGTCGACATCATTCTCAACGGCAGCAAGATGGATCGCTTCAAATGCACAAATTGCAAAATCTGTTGCAATACGTACATGTAGATCCTTGCTTTTGGTTACGCCCCAATTTACTTCAGGACCCTTTTCCAACTCTGGCCCAAAATCGAACATCGTTGAAGCTGCAGCAAAGAGTTGCTTGCTACTTGTCCGACCCTTTTCAAGGCCTTTCCATGCATCAACCAAATCGACGGATAAGTTCAACTCTTGTAGCGTTTCAATGAATGCCTCATACCATAACATAGCCGACCAAAACGCTTGGGGGTCAACTGCAGCTAGAACAGCAGGATAAAGTCGATCCGATTCTCCCAATGCTGCAGCATGTTTTGCATACATAATTGCTTCCTCTACACCATAATCAAGATAAATTTCGTGGCGGAATGTAGTTACCTTTTGTTTCCCTGAAACATCGGCATAACGTACTTCGTGGGCATCCAAGTATTGTTTCAATGCACATGGATAAATCTGATATGACCCATGCTTCACTGCTTCGTAACGCTGGGGTCCACATTTGTCTGATTTCTTGGTTTCAAACTGATCTTCACTAATTGTATGAGAGTCAAACTTGACCATAATCTTCTTATCACCACCATTTTCTTTTGGGAACCTCTTCACAACTTTCTGGAAAGCTGTGTTCAATGGTTCGGCCAAGCAAACATCATCTTCCCCACAAGCAACGCGATTAAACGCACGTGCTATATTGAGATCAGTAAGTTTAATGATCATGGACCCGGCTGCCGCTGCTGTCCATGGATTTGAACAAATTTCTTCATTGCCTCAACGCTTCCCCTTGATCTAGCAGCCCCACCTGAAATACAGCTGCGTGAGCTGGTCACATTATTGTCGACCAGTACAGCATTACAGTCCTTATCCAGAATACTTTGCCTCCCAATACCCACAGAAAATACTCTTGAATTTTCAGGAAAGACTTCGATATTGATAGGTTTGATGGACATTGGTCCAGGGAAACCATCCACGCAGACGGGGTGACGTGCATCCGTCGTTTGCTGAAGTTTTGCCCTGGCCGCAGAGCCGTTGCGCTTCTTGCCGGTCTCGCTTGCCAATCCGACAACGCGACAGAAGGATGAAGGCACGCTGTTTGACATCGTGAAGTAATATTTTGGATTTTGGCATAAACTATATATGAGGAGATTCAAGATTCAAGGTGGAAAGGTATGTATGTACGTAGGAATTCATACTGAATTTTCCGGCGAACTTTATGTGGCGGTGTGCTTTTGACGATGGTAATATTCGAGAACAGCGGATGGGAGAGCTTGTCGTGTGCCTACACATCATAAATTAATAATGAACATCATGGCTAAAGCATCCCTCCTCCTCAGCGTCTGCCTCTTGGTAGCCTCATCATCTGCATCCTCCTTCTCCTCTAAACCCAACCCCACTTCCAAGCTACGATTGCAGCAAGTATTGGTTGTACATCGACACGGTGATCGAAGTCCCATCACACCACTAAAAGATGAAGATTTCTGGCAAAGTCAGCTACCACAACCACATGTGCTAGAAGGTATTGCAAAAGGAACTACTCTGGTTCGACCACCCGAAGGCAATCCAATTCATGGTGCTCACGGTAGAGGACCATTTGGACAACTCACCATGATGGGAGTATTACAAATGGCCAGTCTTGGTGAACGATTACGTGAAGAGTTACAAGACACATTATTCACAGACGAAAAGTCGCTTCATCCGAGCCGAATACGTATCATGAGCACCGATTTCCCACGTACCATCCAAAGTGTGCAAGCCTTACTGACAGGACTGTTTGAAGGTGCACAGTTGGATGCACCAGCTATTGAGATTGACGTACGTAGAACCAACTCTTATCTGATTCCCGATCCACAACCACGACAAAGCCCTACACAATTGGTTTTGGAAAGTCATTTGGCAAAACGTCCACATTTGGTGGAGAAGGAAAAGGAGTTGAATGAGTTGGCGCATAAAGTTACCGATGCATTGCAAGATCATTTGGGTGAAGGGGCCATGGGAGTGAGTTTTGGAATTGGAGAGGAAAAGTCACAAGATGATGATGACATCGATGGGACGAAGATTAAGAAGAAACCACTGGCATGGGCCAAGCTTGCTGAAATTCTTACCTGTCTTCATTCTCGAGATTTACTGCCACCAACATTATCCAAGGAAGATGTGGAGCAAGTCAACAAGCATGTAGCGTGGAGGTGGTTTGAGAATTTATCACACCCAGTACTTGCGAAGAGCGCAATGTGGAAATTCGCAAATAAGATGGTGGAAGACATGGAACATAAGGTTGAGTGCGCCAAAAGAGAGGACGAAAGCACTGGAGAAGAACACATCGAAGAGCCATTGTTATGTATTTACTCGGCACATGACTCGACGTTAATTGGGTTACTTTGTGTCTTACAGTTGGAGCAACCAGAATCGTGGCCGGAGTACGGAAGCTACCTGAAGGCTGAATTGATTCAAGAAGAGAAGGATGGAGATTCAAAAGAAGTGTTACAACACTGGGTTCGATTTAGTTTGAACGGCCAAGTATTGAGGAGTACGTGGACCAACGAGCCGGCAGATATGGTCCCTCTGAGTAAACTGTCTGAAATGATTCATTCAGAACATGACATTTATTGTGAACACACTGGATCAAAGCTATTCACATGGAAGAATGGAGCATTAGTGCACACAAAAAGTCAGTAGACAAATTGTACAGGTGCTGAGTAGGAAATAAGCATTTCCAAACCAATAAAATAACGCTATTTACAATCACAGCTCATCATTCTATAGACGTTCATTCTACAGGAAAAATAGAACTATTGCACATGTACGGCGAATCAAACGATGTCGCCATTCCAGCAAGACGACTAGGAACTGGGAACACTCTACAACTCAAAGGCTTATTCCATCGGCATGCTAATGCAGCCACGTCCAAGATAAGAGACGCCAGACTTCTTTCCGAGACATCGCCAGGAATAGGTACGGTATCGATACCGACACCACAGACTGAACTAATGCAAAGTAGCTTTTGAATGGACAGTGTATCTAGTTCGGCCAAGCGCCTATCTTCCAATACTGGAAGCATGAGCCCGCTGTATCCTGTAGTTTTGACATCGGGGATGCTTTGTAATGATGTTGTAACCGCAGCTGCAGCAGCCATTGTCCCAGGATGTCCAAACACTCTAACTTCATCCAAGCATTCAATAGCCTCGGCAACTGACCCAAAATCATCCAGAGACGGATTTAAACTAGTATCAATTCCAAGATATTGCATACTATTATCAGTTTCTAATCCGACACAAATCTGTTGAATAGGAAGCAACTCCTTCCTCATCTTGTCATGAAAGACTTTCTGTACATTCTCGATACTTCCCGCTTCTTGGAGTAATTGCCTTGCAAATCCCCCATTCTCAAGCCCCACAGCAAAGGCAATTGTATCCTTACCTAAACCCTTTGGTGCCCTGGCACCAGGAAAGAAGGGTACAGTATCAATACACGATGCAGCCGCAAACCTAAAATTTCCCAAACCGCCTTGTAGATGCTCACCCTCGTCTTTTAATGATATTGTTTTGATACACTTTGCTGCTGCAAGAGCTGCAGTAATATCACCTGCGTTGATGTTAGCCGAGCAGGAGAACCTACCTGGTGCAATGCTTACGATTTCTGGGCAGATGGTAGTCGTGTGTTCTGGATCATACGAGGGTCCTAGTGAACAAAAGTTAATGTCACAATCGGATAACAGATTGTTGAATCTTTGAAGCCGTTCGTCCACATCTTTATTAGTGACGAGCCATTCACCAAATGGGTTGGTAGCAATACGGATAGTCTGTACTTCAAATCCAGCAGTAGTCATTTGTGATTCTCCATCACGGAGTAATTTAGAACATGCATGTATCTTCTCTTTGAGTGATGATGCTTCATTGTTGAAATCGGATGGATCAATAGTGATAAATGATGTGATGGTGCGTATGCGAAATGGACGTGCTGATGTCATGATGTTATTATTGGTTGTACTAAATGCGTGTGAGCAATGGACCAGCAGCGCGGTTATGAGACAAGTGCCCACTGCAGCAGAGATGAAGGGAAAGGATAGGTGCATCTATGCTGTGCAGTTAGTTGGAGGCGAGGGTGTCGTTGTTGGAAAGTATCTACCGCTGCGCCTTTGGCATTATGTAATGTTTTGGGTAGCTGGTATGCAGGTAGGTAAGTGTGTGGGTGGTAAGGTAGGATTGTAAGAGAGAAGAGACGAAACGCGCCAAAAATAGCCCCACAAAATCTCAATCAAACTTCAAAACGCTCCGCTCTCGTCATTTTTTTCATTTTGATGCAAGTAGAGGTGCACCTATCACCTACATATCCTCCAACCCACAAAGCATTGGTAACCATAGCAAGTAGACTCTATCAGCAGGAACCTTTACACCTACGCTGGCTATTTGTGGATCTGCAGATTTACCGTCTTTGATTGAATCATCATCACAGGCAACCTACGCGAGCAACGTGAGTACACATGACACATATGTCATGTACCATCCATAATGCATTCATATACCATGTCCTAACAAAGTCGTTCATTGCACGTCATTCGTCTTCTTATCAATCTCATTCATACAGTCGATCAGTCTGCAGCTATAAACGTTCAATATCAATAATCAAACAGTGAAACACTTTTAAACAACACACAAACGTAGAAATCATGGCGACATTACAACAACTAGGAGCTTCTGACATAGACACCAAAATCGCTCCACACCAATTCTGTGAACGTCTCTGCCTCGTGAAAACTTCACCCAATACGGACTTTGCCTTTACACCTGGGCGTGCTGGACCTGATCAAACTGTCTCGGTGAATAAACTATGGCCTGCGCTGAAATTTAATACATACAATGAGCTCAAGGACCAACTCAACATGGACAATAAACGGCAGGCCAGGTTTGCAGTTGCAGCGACTAAGTTGGCAAGAAAGGCGGGTATATCCATGGGCAAGGCTGGATTTGCCTATTTGTTGGGAAAGGGCGATCAATCCACCAACTTTCTGGCTATACTAACGAAAAATGACGGTGGTGAGCTTGTCGAAGACGGCGTGATATTTGACTTCTTTGATTCTATGATTGAAATGGAGGGTGCTGAGGGATATTGCGCATCTTCCGAGTTTTCAACATGCCTTCAAAATTGCCATGGCACGGATGGAAATAGAGCAGGGAATGGAGGAAAGTGGTGAGGATGTCATGCCGGTGCAGGTGACCACTGTGAACTCGGCAAAGAAGACATTGGTGATGGAAGGGCAACCAACGCAGGATGAAGAAGCTAGAAAGGAGACACCTAGGAGGACGTCTCCGAGGAAAAAGAAGCAGGATGTTCCTGTTGAGACTGTGGAGTTTGCTGGCAAAAAGGCGAATGCATCTGATACTTCCTCTATTGGAGCCTTTGGCGCAGAGCTTGCAGGAGAACAAGACGACGAAGACGAAGAAAAAGGCATTCCTTCCACTCCAGTTGCTGATGGATTGACGAACTGGGCAGGTATGTGGAACAGTATGCAAGAGCAAGGGTGGGATTGGATGCCTGGAGACGGACTTGTCGATTGGTATTACGTCCATCCTAATTTTGCGAATCGAAGCAAATCAGAAGTGTTGAAGGAAGGAAAGTTGGGAGAGGATTATTTTGTGAACGAAGACTCAATGATGAGATATGCCAAGGAATATCTTGGTTTTAAAGGAAGGGTAAAGACACCAGAGAGCAACAACAACAACGGCGGTCAAAGGAGGGGCCGAAAGCGTTCTGCAGCTGTTGCAACGACTGCTGAGCCTATTGTGGAGACGAAGAAGGAGAAGAAGAGGAATTCTAAGGCTGGAAAGAAACAGGCTGATAAAACCACACAGGCTGGAAAGAAAAATGCCAATGAGACCAAGGGGAAGAAGAAGACCAAAATTCTCAAGTCTACATATGAGAGTGAGAGTGTCGATGAAAATAGTCGCTTTAGTGATGGGAATTTTGGCCCTAAATCTCCGACTTTCAGTGAAGTAGAAATTGGCATGGGAGTGCAATCGGCGCGGAAGAATCTGACCTACAACTCAAAGCAACACAACTCTACACTTGAGACCGCTCAAGAAAACTCAAACTCCGGAAGTGACAACACAGAAATTGATTATGCAAGTAATGGCGCTGAAACCGAGTCTGAAGTCTCCGAAGCAAGCAGTGAGGATAACACTTTTCAAGTCATGTCTTCAGGAGATGCTTGGAAGTTGTTGATGGAACATTTCGGATTCAAATATCACAAGGGAAAGTATTGTCTGCCCGGCAACGAGAATAAACCAGGAAAGGATTCTTGTGCTATTGAAGGACGACATTACTTTTCGACGTTGATGGAGCTCAGGAAGCATCTGTGCGCGTATGGTATTCCAAAGTGCAAAAAATATCTCGCATACCCAGATGTAACTGCGATTAATCATTGGGTTCGCTTTGCCAATGTCAAAGGGCTACCAGATGCTGCGTTTGTCAATCCAGCAGATGTTGGTGGGTACTTGAGTTTTAGAGGGGCATGGTCAATGCTTCAAAAGCTCGGGTTGACTTGGTGTGGTGGGTTTTACATTGTTGACGACCCTGATCCATTGAAAGAGTCGAAAAAGTTTGAGAACCAGGAGGACATGTCTGTGCATCTTGCCCGATTTGGCATTCCCCGCATTCGTGGTTCTGCAAACGTTGGTCTGACTGACGACGATCGCCTTCGGTTAGACCTTTACATCGCAAGCGCCAAAATTGACAGCTTGTAAGTACATCTCATGCCAATGTCTGTGTTGCGGTCTTTCTTTATTGGTTATCTGTTATCTCACCAACAATTTTGTAATGCGTGCTTCTGCAGTAAACGAATCGATCCTGATAAGGAAAATGTAAACGAAATCACTCCGCGTAGATCAAGAAGCAAGCGCTCAAGTGATGCAGCGGAATCGAGCAAGGACGTTGAAAACTTACTCCAACTGTCTCCCACAGAGCCTAAGCAAGCCCTTGGCCATAGAGAGTATCAGATGACCTTCAATAATTTGGAAACACAGCGCCAGATGGACTTGTCTCAAATCGATTCTGAAAAATCTTACAAGTTACTTGCTGAAAATTACAATTTTTGTGAGTCGACTAGCTATGATCCAGCTTATTATGGAAGCAGCTTCTTTTGCTTTCCTAACGCGGCACCTACTGAAAAGTACAAGCTGGGAGTCGACTTCTTCGAAAGTCTTCAGGATATGAGAGAGTATCTATGTGCATATGGGCTTCCATCGAGAGCTAAGCACACGAAAATATCGGATGACGACATGGCAGAATTAGAGCAATGGATCCGTTCTGCTCATATTAAAGAGCCCTACGACGAATATGCCACTGCAAGTGATCGTATGAAACCAAAAGAGTTGAAGAATATCCTGAAGGGACTCGGCTATCAGTTCAGTAAACGTTTTGAGTTTTACCTTCTACCCGATACATCCTGTCACAAGTCTCAGGTTGGGCGGGATCGTTTTGAAGAGCTCATCGATTTGTTCAATCACATTGCACGATTTGGACTGTCTTCGAGTGGAGAAGGAGGTGTTGTTTCCATTGCTGAACTGCAGAGAGTGCAGCTATTCATTGCAAGTATCGCTACCAATGACTTGACGTAAGTATACTTACGTCTATCGCTTACAATTGCAATAAATTCGTCAACTCACTAACATTACTTCTATTGTCTATTCACCAGCCAACGCATCGAATGTAGAGATCCTTTACCGAAGCAAACCCCCATCGCTTTGATGAAAACCCCGCATGTTGCGGCAAAACAATCTGAACTAGATCACAATGCCCCTGAAGTTGAAGTTAAAACACCGAAACAGGTCCCTGTCGTATTGGATCAAGAAGACACACCAGAACCACAACAGCAAACACCACGAAAGCCGAAGGGTATTCTGAATTACTTTGCAAAGACCGTCGCAGGAGGGGTCTCCTCTGTTGTGAAAGCTGCTTTGACACCCAGCAAACAAAACTCTGTTCCAAGCGAAATTGACGTGAATTCATCTTTACAACGTTACAACAGCAACGAAGCAGCTGAGTCCAACTCAATTTCATCTACTGTGGAAGATTCGTCTCCTCCTTCTGTTGAAGAAACGGCGGTGGATGAAGAAGTAGAGACAGGTTTTCAAGATTCGGCTCATTTTGAGAAGGAAAAGGTTGAATACTCATTATCTGAAAGTCAGATACACTTGCCTTGGGCTGAGCTTTGGAAGGATATGAGATCAGAAGGGTGGAGATACACACCTGGCAACTCAACAGTGAGCTACTTCTATATTCATTCACGTTGGGCTGGCGTGAAGAAGAAGGAAGTGCTTTGCGGTAAGAAAGGAAGTGATTACTTTGAATCAGAGGATGAGGTTCGAATATTTGCCAAGGAACGTCTTGGCTGGAAAGGTGAAAAGCTATTATCAACTCCAGGCGAAATGATGATGTCGTCTCCTGTCATCAGCACAGCTGCCACCAACAAACGCAAGGAAAGAAACGCAAGCGACGGGAATGCGTCGCTCTCAAAGAAGTCTCGAACTGATTATCAGCATAGTGATGTGCAGAAATCATCAACGCTTGGCAATAAAGCTCCATCTCCGACAAATAGCAAGCGAAGCAGCAAATCTTCTCAAGCTGGTGAATCCAAAGAGAGTTATATTCCTTTGCCTGATCAACAGCTTAGTTACAAAGACAAGCTTGAATATTGCAAACTGACGCTTCACCCTTCGTACAAACCAAAGACTGAGAGGCTCTCATCAACTTCCAATTCTGTAGTTGAGCGGCTAGAAAATGAAATTAAGGTTTTCATGAAGAGAGCAATTGGAACTGGGTATGAGATTGACGGAATGGCAGGCCAGAGTCCTGGATTCATGTATATCTGTGGAGGTCCCGGCACTGGCAAGACAACTGCCGTGACTGCGTGTTCACAGCATCTGGCGAAGTGGGCAAAAGACAGTGGGTTCGCCAAGCCGTGCTACTGCCATATCAACATGGCATCGCACGCGGCCATGAGTATTGATGCAATAAAGAAGGAAATGTTCAAGAGCATGGCGAAGAAGTTGGAAATTGAGAAAAATTCCTCCCCAACTGTGTTTTTGAATCAGTTTAGAAAGAAGGGAATGATTTTGGTTGTTGATGAGATTGACATGCTTTTCAAGAACCAAGGAGGTAGCGCTGAAGAATGGTTCTCCACTTTGATCGAATGGTGCGAAGACAAGGAGTTGCCATTCAGCATGATTGGCATTTCTAACTCTGTCAACGATATCAATGCCACCACGATTAGAGAGCTTAGCAATACTCCGCACGAGCTTGTCTTCCCAACATACAACGAAGAAGACCTATTGGCTATACTCGAGAAGCGTATCGGTAAGAAGATTGTCGACACCAAAGCGCTTCAGCTAATTGCGAAGAGGGTCGCTGCGTCAACTGGCGATGCACGCAAAGCTCTTGAGATCACTTCCAATGCAGTTGACAAGGCTTTAGATGCTTGCACGGAGAAATGGTTGGAGGAAGTCGAAGCCGACAGCTACCCATTGGTGAAGATGCCCCAAATGATGCGAGCCATTCGTGAGGGAATGCCAACAAGGCACGAAGAAATCATTCGTGGTTTACCTCAAGCCGCAAAGGTGATTCTATGTATCGCTGTCTCGCTTGGAAAAGTCTGGGGTCCAACCGCTGCAGTCAGTATTGCAACCCTGAAGAAGTATGCCTGTCAAGCAACTCAACACGCAATGCTAGATGAGGCCAGCCTTGGTCAGATTACAAACTTGGTGGAGATGCTCATGGATTCAGGTCTGCTTACCACCGATCATGATGGGTGTTTCAACTTTAATGCGAATGATCATAGTTCTCGCTTGCACATTGGTGTGCAGCTCGACGATGTTGAAATTGCTCTTGAAAAGAGTCTATTGGAAGAATCCTCATTTTATCGTAGTCTTGTAGACTACGTCAAGAGAGAGTGCCCTCGCCCTGAATATCAGTAGGTCGGTCTAGAATATTAGTTGTGAATGATGTGCATCATTTTATTTGTTAGATGTGAAGTTTTAGAAATCAAGATGATTAGTTAAGTGATTTTGCTTCTACGCCTCTTGCTGTTTCTTCTGCACATAAGTATTTACTTGCTACACAGATGCTTATGGTACTTCTTCAAGGAGAGGATTACTTCTCTTATTGGTACTGTTTATGTCTTCTGTTCAGCCAAGGCTGTGCATGCACACAACGCTGTATTCCTCGCATCTACCAAATACCGGCAAACTCACAAAGCTAGAAAACTTGAAATTTGAATACGAGTTAGGTTTGGGTGCAATGTGTGGCTAGTCCAAAGGCATGGATACACTAGTGAGGACAAGACAAAGCCTGTAACTTTCCAAGGCTAAAAAATCAGGCTAGAAAGCAACAACCCGCTCTACCACTGTCTCTAGATAAGAGAGAGAGGAAGACTCAAGGTTCATTCCGAAAAAACAAGAAAACAAGAGATAAACTCCCAATCTAAATCATTACAATAGGATACAGTCACCACGGTCAGCTTGACACCCAGTGAGCTGAGTTGGCGGTCAAGTAAAGCTAAGCGTTGTAGGGTATATAGGGGTACTTATGTGAAAGTACTTTGACATATAGGTACGTCATAAGTAGTATGTATGTTTTCGATGCCAAGCAGCACACAATAAATACCATGACATCCGCCGACGCTATGGAGATTGCACCTACTGACGGGGAAGGATCAGCTCCAGAATACGCCGCATTACCGGTCTACGGAGAGCACAAACGTGCCGTCTCATCCGTCTCCTTCGCCCCGCCCACAACGCAGAATAATAATGGATCATCAGTATCATCGAATAATGCTCCTCCCGGTGGTTTGGCCACATGTGCTTCAGCGTCAGCAGATGGAACAGTAAAGATCTGGCAAGTGGATACAACAATAGGTAGAACAGACACCGCAGCTGATATGAAATCATCTACACCGCTCACGGCTCGTAGTCATCTGCAGGGTCATACACGAGGAATCAACGATGTCTGCTGGTCACCCACTGGAGAATATCTTGCAACTGCATCTGATGATAAATCTCTTCGTCTTTATGATGCAATCAAAGGGGAGACATTCGTAGAGTTCAAGGGACATCAGAACTTTGTCTTTTGTTGCAAATTTAACCCTCAATCGAATTTACTTGTTAGTGGAAGTTATGACGAGACAGTGAAATTATTTGATGTTCGTTGTGGTGAATGTGTAATGACATTACCTGCGCACTCGGATCCAGTGACGGGAGTGGACTTTAGTCCAGATGGTACTTGTATTTGCAGTGGATCTTACGATGGTTTGATCCGCGTGTGGGATACTGCCACTGGCGAATGTCTCAAGACAATATATGCGGAGGGCAATCCAGCTGTCGGGAATGTGTCGTTTGCTCCCAACGGCCGGTATGTTTTAGGAGGGACACTGGACTCCAAATTACGATTATGGGATGTGACAGGTAGAGTCGGAGTGGAAGGAGAGAATGTAACAAATGAATCTGGGCAAAGGACTGGTAAATGCAGCAAGACATATACTGGACACGTGAACAATAAGTTTTGTGTCTTTTCGGCCTTTTCTATTGCAAATCGTAATCGTCAGAGTATTGTGAGCGGATCAGAGGATGGAAAGGTGTACATTTATGATTTGCAAAGTCGTAAAATTCGACAGACTTTGGACTCGCACTCACAAGCAGTTCTGGCAATTGATGCGCATAGATCACTTGAGTTGATCGGGAGTGGTGGAATTGACAAGACTGTCAGGTTTTGGGCACCACCTGTGGCAACATCATCATGATTCATAGTCTTTGTAAAGGTAATCTGTATCCATTAAGTAGAGCTAACTTCTGAGTCATAATTTCTAAACAAAAGAGCTACTCAGTATCCAGCCATTTCGATTTGCTACCCATGATTTATTCGCAACTGCTGACAACGCATCGACGGGTTTGGCTACTAAAAATACCTCTCCCTTCGTCGGAGCTTTGAAATCCTTCGGCAACGCATCTGCTGCATCTATCCACGACGAGGGCACTTCCAATGATTCCAGTAAAGATGCACAAGCGGGCGCTGCGAGAACCACATCCAACGAAAATTTCTCAAGGGGTTTCGTCACTAAACGAGTAATCTCGTCATCTCCTCCCTCTACTTCATCTGCAGCTATCAATATTGTTGTTGCATGCTCTCCAAGAGCTGAACGAAACTTCTTCGCCACTGCCATTGTTGGTGCAATTATTCCTACTCGGAATTGCACAATTAGTTCTGGTGTTTTACCACTGTACGAGTCTGGATCTGGCCTATCATACCAGCTTCCTGCCGCAGGGGTGAACAAAGGAGCATAGGACCCGCAATCTGTAATTTGAATAGGCACAGTCGGCTCTCCATCCGATGAACCATGCATTTCCAACTCAAAGATTACTTCTTTGCCAGAAACAACTTCTCCGAATACAACATGCTTTCCGTCACACTGTGGAGCTTTGTCAAAGGTTACAAAGAATTGGCTTGTATTCGAGTTTTTGCCACTATTCCCCATTGATAATAACAGTTCTCTGTCATGTTTCAGCAGCAACCCAGCCCTCTCATCCTTGAACTTCTTTCCATTATAGATGGATTCTCCTCCTGCACCATTTCCCATGACAAAATCACCTCCCTGGACAATGAAACCGGGTACAACACGATGTATGGTGGATGATCGATATGTCAACGCTTTGCCAGATTCACCAATTGGAGCCGGTTTTGGTTTCTTCGGATTGTTACATACATCCAACGAATTGCCTCCATTGACGCATAGAGTTGCAAAGTTCTCACAAGCTAAAGGAGCTACATCCCAATAAAGACGAAACACGACACGGCTACCACATTGTGAAAGTTTTGTAACTACTGATGATTCTCCTGCCGCTGCTACTTTTGATCCCCACTCGTGATCCATTAGCAACGAATCTTTTATACGTGACAGCTCAGAACCACCAAGTTTTAGTAAGTGTTTGGAACTGAATCCATATCGAGAGTCTGTGGCGTCGACAAAGGCTGCTGCCAATGAAAGATTCGATCGATGATTGTTAATGTCGAAGTCGATGTAGCACAATTGACATGACTTGGAGTTGACGCCAGAAGACATCTTTGTGCTCTGGCCTGGTGGATAGCTGTTGATGAACTTCCTAGCCTACGCGAAGCAGATCTCTTCTTCCCCTTCTTGCTTTTCGCAATATGTCGTCCTGTATCTATGTTTGTCGTTATCTTCGACGCTTACGTGCCTGCCACGCCACTGGCTCTTGCCATTAGTTCATGTAGCATGCTGTGCGTGCGGTCTTCATCATGGTCATCTACAGAACCTTACAACTTGCCTCCGCTACCATATCTCCCGCAATTATCCTGTCCGTCCTTCACAAAAATCATCCTCTTGATTGCACCGAGCGAGAGGATGATGCTGCCGAACTAATGTCATGAAAGTTCAGGCAGATCAGAAGAGAATACACTCATTGCGATATTGTATCCGGTCGAAAGTTTTCCTATGGTAGGATAGGCAGTAGAAGAGAACATAAACTCAGCAGTCTACAGAATAGATAACAAACTATCCACAGCACCACTATATCGCGGATAAGAGATCAACAAATACCATCATGTCAGACAACGAAGTAGGAGCACTCAACAGTCGCGATGTTACAAGAGACATCTTCTCTGCCAGTATCGGCAGCGTAGCATGCTGCTACACAGGACAACCATTCGACACAGTCAAAGTCCGCATGCAAACATCTCCAGCGGCTTTCCCAACTGTGCTATTCACAAGCAAGTCAATAGTTTCCAACGAAGGCATCCCATCACTATGGAAAGGGGCGGTTCCTACAGCGTTGGGAATGGTAGCAGAAAATGCCATGGCGTTTGGTGTCAATGAAGCGCTGAAACGTACGTTTCCAGATGAAGCAAAGAGTGATCCTACAAAACGACCTGATTTGATGAGACCGTTTCTGATGGGTGCAATTACTGGATGTTGTTCTGCGACGGTGTTGTTGCCGAGTGAGGTGGTGAAAGCAAAGACACAAGTTGTGGTGGGTAATACTGGAGCGTCGAGTGCAGATATTTACAAGAAGATGATGAAGCGGCAAGGAATTCGCTCGCTATTTATAGGGTTTGATGCACAAATCATGAGAGATATGCCTTTTTATGCCTTCTTCTTTGGAACATATGAATTGAACTGTTACTTGTTTCGAACGTTTGTGCCATCGATGCCGGAGGAACTCAATTTCTTTCTGTCAGGTGGTTTTGCCGGTATGCTTGGTTGGGCTGCGGCAATGCCTTTTGATGTGCCAAAAACAAATGTCCAAGCAAGCTGGGACTCAAAAGTTGTTGGGAGCTACTTTCCAGAATTGATTCGAATTGCTAGAGAAAGAGGAGTGCTGGCTTTGTACACGGGGTTGATTCCAACGATTGCAAGAGCCTTTCCAGCTAATGCTGCTTTATTCCTGGGTGTTGAGATGGGCAAGAAGTTTTTTGATCAGTATTTGTGGGCGTAAGCAGGATGGGATTATAATTTATGAATTGAAGTGTTAAACCTCTTCAAAGCTAATGATATCTATTGCGATGGTTGTTCTCCTCTTATTAAATCTGTTGAGCCAAATATCATTCCATACCCATGCTGTTGCCTGTTGTAGTCGTCTCTCACCTACCTAGATAGATTGGTCTCTCTTCTCCGTCGATGTGTAACTCTGGGTCTCAGCGGGCGGATACATATTTTCTGTTGCCCCAAGGAAGCCCCCAAGACAAGCATTAGGGTACCAGTGATAGTACTGGTGTTCATTATTGTCGATAAATATCCGATTTGGATGTAATTAGGTCTACATAAAATGAGAGCAAGCCATTTGCCCGAAAATTTGACCTCTAGATACAAGAAGAGGAAGATGATGATCTATCTTCAAGAGTCGCCACTCTAGAAAGTTACTAACCAACCCTTTAATAACCTATGACGCCTCCTTACTTCGCTGCACCAAAAGCAGCAGCAGCGGCGGCAATGATGCTGGTGCTTCATCATCATCTGACACTTCCACATGCCTACACACCGCCACAGCACTTTACAACATATCGCAAATCCGCACATCCCTTGACTGCTATATTCCTCTCATCACCAGACGGTGTAGCCATAGACAATGAAAACAACAATATCGATAGCAGCGCCGAAGAAATAGCCAACCAGTTACGAGAAAGAGCGCTCAATTTGCGACGAGAGGCTAAATCTGCAGAGCAGTCGTTACGTTCTGCGACGGAGCGAAAGAAGGAGGTCGCTAATGTCGAAACTGATGAGTGGATTGACAGCCTTCTCGGATTGACTACGTCAGCGGTAGTAGCAACGTCGGAGGACACTGAAAGAAGTAATAATAATACGCAGGACAGTATCAAGAATAATCATATTCCTGCAGCATCAACACTGGCGCTACGGCTGCAAGCGAACAACCTCTTGTCACCGTCAAAGTTAATGAGAATATGTGAACGCCTACATGAAAGAGAAACAGCCATGATGGTTGGACCAGAAGGATTTCTATCCAAAGATAACGACGTAATAGGGGGAGGGTTTGTTCTAGGGGATTATGACAACAACTCAATGGAACGAAAGAAGGAAGAAACAGACAGAATATCAGGTCTGCTGGATCGAATGTTACAAGCGGTGCAGATTATTGATGAGGAACGGGGACAGTCAATGAATGAGCTGGGTCCCAAGCTTAGAATGCGCATTACTGATTTACGTCAAAGTCGAGATGCCTTGATACGCCGAAAGATCGACAATCTCGTGAACAATTCAAGCTCAAACATCGACAAGAAAGAAATGGAGCTGGATAATCTTGTTCGCTCCTCATTCGATGGTGACAATAACGACGATGAGAGCAAAAATGAAGAGCGTAAGAAACAAGAGAGAATAATGAAGAGGCTTATAGAAACACCGGCGTGGCTTCCACCATCCATCGCTCCGTTTGCGGCAACAAGTTCAGTGGAGGTTTCAGTAGCACATTGGAAGATGATCAAGTCGGACATTTTGGCGGATTCAAAGTTCATTTGCACTTCATGGGATGCTACTGAAGTAGCTGCAATTTATCGTGGAAGGATATCCACGCGAGCTGTTTCAAATGGGAATGAGAGTGATGAAGATACCGTTTCCGCCGTATTTGATGATTTACTGAATAGACTTCAAAATCATCCAGAAATTTCAACAAAGATTCAATTATTCATTGTTGATGACTTCGAATGGAGGCCACCTATAGATATGGGCATGAGTTATGGTGCTAGGGAGGATAGACCTCCTCCTGTAATTGTTGCCTTGGCAAAAGAAGCAGTCCCAGAGCAGGAATCTGAGAGATCGCTGACAACCAAATCGTTGGCTGTATTTTCAACGCTGACTACGTTGTTTACAACATTTGCATACGCAGTAAGCACTTTCGCGCTGAATCCTTCATTCTTCAATGCAATTGTTAAGGAAAACGATACTACTTCGTTTCCACTTTGTCTTCCGGTGTTCTTTGGAGTGCTTGCCATCTCTGCATTGCATGAAGTTATGCACATTGTGGCAGCGAAAAAGTACGGCGTAAAGCTGGGGAACCCAGTGCCGCTGCCGTCTCTACAGGTTGGTAGTTTTGGAAGCATCACGCCTTTGAGATCCTTTCCATCAAGTAGATCAGCTCTATTCGATATCGCAATTAGTGGTCCTGGTGTTGCAATGCTCGCATCGTTAGCCATGATCGTCTTGGGACTGCGGCTGACCATGACAGCACAATCATTCACTTATTTTCCTGTCGTGCCTGCAGCTTTGATGAAATCAAGCTTCTTGATCGGATCAATCGCAAGCATTGTGTGTCCAAAGGTAATGCTCGCTCCACTATCGCAGCCGATACCAATCCATGGTTTGTTCCTTGTAGGACTAGCGGGATTGTTCAGTTCCTCTGTGAATCTGTTGCCGATTGGTAGATTAGATGGTGGGAGAGCTTCCATGGCGGCATATGGAAGACGATCAGCATCGTTGATATCTTTGCTTTCACTGCTACTCTTGGCATTCTACAGCTTCAATGGAGTGTCGGGAATCATCATATTTTGGGGTGCACTGGTAGTGTTGACGCAGCAAAGGCTTGCTGACATTCCAGTTAGAAATGAAGTTACTGAAATCAGCGGCCTTCGTGTGGCTATCTACAACACGCTTCTGGTTCTATCTTTGCTCACATTAGCACCATTTCCTGGGGGAGTGAGCTCAATGTAAATGGAACATTAAAGATGAAATGTTAGTTATTGCTAAAATATAAGGAATCTAAGCAATGAGCACAGGGAGGGAGAGGTGTTGTGGGTAAGATCATCCGCATTGACACGTCTCGTTCCACAGCAAAGGTATCATAGAGCGAGCTTTTGGCTCTATGGATAAAAGTAGGTAGGTAGGTGGGTAGGTATGGTGCGAGAGCTTCGCGGAAATATTCAGATACACGTCTTGCTACCTTCTTCCAATCAAAGCCACGCATTTTGCTTCTTGAAGATGCTGATAGATGATAGAGGGTGTCAAAATGAAGTGGATGGAATAACGTAAGCAAAAGGATAGACCCTATTTGTTTGGCAGTGCTGCAGTTGGAAGTTCTGAATGGATATAGTGTAAAAAAGCAGTATTGATACCATAGCGAGTCATGTCGAGTGCAAATACCGATAACATTCTCAGCCAGATTGGTTTGGGCAGCGGAGGAAAAGATAGCAGTGCTAGCGTAGATGCCAGCAAAGTGCTTCGTCATCTGCTCGAATCCGGAAAAGTCTCCGTGTCCGATGCAAAGGAAGCAGTTCAGGCAACAGCAGCAGTGAAGAATCAATCAGCACAGCGCCAGCAACAGCCGGAAAAAGTCAAAGACACTGGCAGTGCAGATCAACCAATAGAGAAGCATAGAACACGCCACATCGCACTGCAATTTTCTTACGATGGAACTGATTATTCAGGCTTTGCACAAAATGTTGGAAAAGAATGTGACAATTCTGTTGAGAGGGAATTATTTGCAGCGTTAGAAAAGACTCGCTTATTGGTGTCTCCAGAGGAACATGGAATGCTCACTGAAAGTGAAGTGGAAGAGGCTGAAAATGGTCAAATGCCCAAGAGGACGGCCAGCAAGTACTCTAGATGTGGACGGACGGATAAAGGAGTACACGCTAATGGACAAGTGGTGGCGTTATATTTGAAGAGTGCGTTTCCACTGTTGGCTCGTAATGCTGGGAGTGATAATGATGAACCTGGTGACGTGCTAGGGGAGGAGTCTTTACCCAAAAATTCGCTCGATTGTCTCGAGTGTTTTGTTCAACCGCGCAACAACAAGAAGAAGAAGGGAAAGGCAGCAGCAGCATCTACGACGTATCAACGAAAGACAATGAATGAATACGACTATTGCAAAACCCTCAACAATGTCCTACCCCCATCAATCCGCATATTGGGCTGGTGCCCAGTATCATCCGAGTTTAGCGCTCGCTTCTCCTGCTCCCGACGAACCTATCGATACTTCTTCCCACGTAGAAATCTCAATCTAGCACGCATGGCCGAGGGGTTGGAATACATGATGGGCCGGAATGACTTTCGCAACCTTTGTAAAATGAATTGTGAACAAGTTTCCAACTTTGAGAGGGTGTTGGTGGAAGGGAAAGTTGTGAGTCCACAACGCGTGTATTCTGTGAGTTCGACACCAAAGAGTCGGGAAGAGAAAGATGCTGAATCCAATCGCCGCTATTTGGAAGAAGTAGGTCTTGGTGCACCCAGATCATCTCCTCCCTCTGCAAGAGACATGTGTCACATTGAAATTGTGGGACAGGCATTTCTATGGCATCAAATTCGGTGCATAATGTCGATTCTGTTTCATATTGGACGCGGTCAAGAGAAGTCCGACGTGGTGAAAGAGTTATTGGATGTCAAGACCAATCCTGCCAAACCTTCATACGATTTGGCCAGTGAGGCGGCTTTGGTTTTACAAGATTGCACCTTTGGTCAACTGCAGTTGGGTAGAACAGTACGAAACTTGTGGGATGTTCAAAAGACGTTGGAACAACGATGGGAAAAGCACGCAATTGCATCGGAGAGAGCAATGAACGCATTGGATAGTATGAAAGATGAAACGGAAGTTAGATGGGGCGGATGTCGTGGACTTTGTGGAGCAGATTGATAAGGAACGTCGAAGAAAGATTCAAAAAACGCAGCAAACATTTGGTGCATGATGATGGTGAAGTCAAGCGAGCCTTGGCAGCAAAACTGCACACCCACTAGCACTCTAACTTGGGGTGCGGCTGTGGAAATAATTCAAAATGTATTGGGTGTCTTCCTTATCCACCCAATGGAAGCAGCGAGAGTCAACAAAAGGGACTTACCGAATCTTCCGTCCATGTACCACTCATGGATAGGGCCAAGGGGACTACTTATGAAGAAAAGGTCCAGTCCATCTTGGAGAGTAGTATAGACAAGAGCTCAAGCGTAAAATGAGATATGAAGAGAATATCGTGAAGAAACGTAAAACTGCAGAGGAAGATAAAGCATTCTATGACCACAAGCTTCAGCAGGGTGGTTCCAGTGTGTAAGTACTGTTCCTCTTTCAAGTAATATAATACAAGAAGTAACTTAGCCTCTTTCGTTCAAATTAGGTTACTTAGCTAACAGTGTTGTCTAGTTAGGAAGGGTCTTGCTGCCAGTCGTAAGAGCAGAAGTATGCGTCTCACCCCGTTCCACAACTCTTCCCTCACTATAATAGCAATAAACCCCACTTGCCTTATCCGAAATACCCTCAAAGCCAAATTTCTTCTCAATACCCTTTGGTGCATCTGCCCCACTTGCCTTATCCACAGTTACCCAAGAAGAATTGTCCCCTTCTTCTTCCCCTTCCAGGAAGTACCCCCATTCCAACACCGAGTTGGCAGGTACTTTTACCGGGTATAGACGCTTGGCATGATCCGCAATTAATGCACGCTGCCTTACAATTGCCACCAAGGTATGTTCATCATTTTCACTTCGAACTTTACCCACTTCCAACCAATCTGCATCCTCCTCCTCATCTCCTACGATCTTGACACCTACGATAACCTTTTTGCATTGTTTCAAATCCGCATATCTGTCCCATTGAGTCTTGGCCTTTAGTTTGGGAAGCGGTTTGACTTTTTTGTTCTTTTTGGATCCTCCACCGCCGCCACCACCGAATCCAGCCATGGATAGTTGTGTTGTGATGTGGGATAATGATGTTTGGCCAAAAGTTGATACCGATGATGTAGAAGATGAAGAAGTGACATGTGTTGTAAGTGGTGTGGTAGGGACAACAACGAATGATGTTACGAACAAAATGCATTAGTTGATTGTTGTTATTTAAGTAAGAACCAGATGCAATGATTGTTCTGCTTTGATTTAATGAGTTTGTTCCTAGAGCCATCATCGTAACAAAGACCAGCTAGGAGCAGGGCTTGTCTTCCATTTTAGTCATCGACCGTTGCTGCTGACATTTTTGATGACTATCTCCAGACTGGTAGTAGCTGTTTGTTCTAAGTATGACTTCAGAATGCTCTTCCGTTTGTTTGGTATCTTCTTCTCGCTTGGAAGACGTCGACCTTCTGCTGAAGTCTTTCTAATCTGTAGTATAAATATTCCCGCTACATAGTTGAAAACTAATAAGAATCCACCACATCTCACTTCTTTATATGCGCCTACCATATCATCGACTAGTGTACTATGGATGGCCAAACGATGCTCGTCCAGAGGATTCGTTTGTTTGTGATTTTGTGCTAGATGAAGATAAATTATAACGCTACGATAATGGAAGTAGCTTGATGATGATGATAAGACTTCGATGGAGATCGCTTGGTGAAAGCGCGACGCCTCAAAGCGATGATGATGAGGAGGAGCGAAGTTTGAGATGGATTCTGATGATGATGATGATGAGTCTCTGATGAAGAACACTTGGTGAAAGTGTGACTCCACGGAGCGGCGGCGATGAGGAGGAGCGAAGCTTGAGAGATACCGTTATCTCTTTCTCGAAATGAGGGATATAGCCAAATAAAAAGCGCGTTTAAGCCAGGTACTTCTCGCTTTCTATGTAGGAATCACTACAAAACCTACGCCGGTATGGTCTACAGGGCCTCTACGTGTCCTTCAAGATTTAAATCTCCTAAATCCTTCTTACTAATTCCTACGTGGTTTCCTGTAGAATCGAGTTGGCCCCTGTATATGGATATGGAGGCACCTCCGGTTCCCCGACTCCGCTTTGCTGCATCTTCCCGGGGCCCCGAGGGCCGACAATGCTCCACGAGTCATCTCAACCGACAGAAGACGAGGAGCAAGCTCCACCGGCTCACCCCAAATTTACGCCCAGGTCCAAAACACTGGCATAAGATGTAGATAATGATCGAACAAGCAAACTCTATGCTCCAGTTCTATTGATTGGAGAAGCCAACTTCACGGGCAACATGCCACCGACCACAGAAAACAACACAGATTGTTTCAGATGCCAAACCACGTGGCATCCGTCCGAAGGCAGAACTGTACACGAAGCACTCCAAAACCGAGGAAGTTACCACAAGTGAACGCCATCATGGTGTAAGGCATGTCACAAATCGAGTCCATGTGAATAGTGGAAGCGATGACCGATGACTCCTCGACTCCTCCAACGACCTAGGTTATCGACGGTGATGGGTGCTGAAATGACCCGAAGCATCGACTGTGAGTATCATTCTATAAACGATGTCCTGGTCCAAGTTGGATAGAAGCACTTGTGCTAGATCTAAGCCTCATTCATTCCTGCTGGATTGGATCGATGACAGGCGAGCCACGAAGGCAGTGCCATGTATCCACCTAACACAGCTATACCAATTTTCCTTCATCTCCTCTCTCCTCAATCGATAAAGCCAAATAAGAAGATCCAGCAAACTAATATAGAGATGGAGCATCTCTCGAAACCCCCTCCCGGCGCCCCAAGAAAATCGAACCATCCACCAAGAATAATACTCTCCCCGTCGCCGTCGTGGCAATTAATTGCCGAATAGATTCCATGGTGATGGGAAGAAACAATTCCCCCACTTATTCCACGTCGCCCTCCTACATATTAAATATAATAGGAGAGGAGGAGGAGCATCAATAATAATAACTCTGACTTTCACTTTCCAAAGATAGTAGCATATATTGGGACAGTTCATCCCGCTACTCCCTGAACCCCACCCCACGGTACCCCGCAGGGAGAGTAAAAAAGGGGAGGGCGATGTCGTAATGAATGACGATAGGCCAGCAAAAGAATACAACCGACGGCACACCACGAGGCATCATTTGGGAGGGGCCTGAAGGGCAAGTCAATGTGCAAATCCCGAGGCAAGGGACACGGGTGGCGGGCGGAGGATTGGAGATGGCGCTGGCGCGGTAGCACTCAAGGCATAGAAACTATTTAATGCGAGAGTGTTGCAAGGGGTAAGTTGTACGCTCTTTCCCACTGGCACACAGACAATACGCAACCGTTCTTCCAATGCTGTTGCTGAGGTTCGTCAACATCGATCTTGGAAAGTGGAGTTTCACTTCCTCAGTTGTGGTGCGGATGGGCAAGCCCGTCCGCTTACGGAACGAGCTGTGTCGTTTCAGGTACTGTATTTGACTAGGGGAATGACAGACGGGGTTGGCAGGAAATTGGGACTTTACTAGGAAGGCCTTTCCAATCCTGTCTCCAGAGCTCGTTAGCACAGCAGTCAAGTTTATAACCTTCCCACGCAGTGGGTAGGTCTAGAATGCAGTGGACGTGGACGCTGGGCGTCGGTGGACGCAAAAAATATCTATTACTAATGCTTCATGCATTGGGTTAGGCTCTCTGAGCTATGGCTGCATGGTGCAGCCACAACACAACACCTTCTTTTCAATTCTCAATCAAGTTCTTGAAGTTCTGCAAATACAAAAGAGGCGGCAAAAGCTTGGCACTTGAATGCCACATGCTATGCCGCCTGTGCCTGCTTCGGTGGGCTCGTTACGACAGCGGATGGGCAAGCCCGTCCGCTTACGGAACGAGCTGTGTCGTTTCAGGTACTGTATTTGACTAGGGGAATGACAGACGGGGTTGGCAGGAAATTGGGACTTTACTAGGAAGGCCTTTCCAATCCTGTCTCCAGAGCTCGTTAGCACAGCAGTCAAGTTTGTAACCTTCCCACGCAGTGGGTAGGTCTAGAATGCAGGCTGGACGCTGGGCTCTGGACCGCCAATAGGCCATATAAGGGTGGGTGGGCGGGCTTCTCGGGCAAGCGGTACGGTTGCTAGAGGTTGCCGCCTGGCTGTTCTTGGGGACAGTCAGGAGGTAATTGATTGCAGAGCAATCATAATAAAAGGGGTGTCTTGTCGTCGGGCAACGCGCAGAAGGGGGTTGCATGTGGGACAAGAGACCACGTGGGGCTGTGCTGGCCGGCTTAGGCTCAACGGGCGTGGTATGTGATGGCATACGGACGTCTTAACGGAACAACGGCGGCACAGGGTGCGGCGGCAGTGGCAGCCGGGCAGGGCAGGCCGAGTTAGGCTCGACTGGCGTGATATGTGGAGACATCTGACGACTTATAGGAGCGGCGGCGGGCCCAATTAATGGAGTGGAACGACAGAGACGTCAGGGAGGAGTTGTTGAGGCACATGTTGCGTATTTGGCAGCAGTGTGTAAACTCCTCCTTGGAGCATTTTCTTGGCGTAGTGCTGCATCAAGGGTGCAGCTTGGACGTGGAGATACCGAAGCATCTCATCAGATCTCCATCGGCCGATGAGGCGGATGATATTGGGATCTACATCGGCAAGTAGCAAAGCGTTGGCACCAGCGGCTCGCAAGGAGCGGGCGGAGACATCGCTGGGAAGGAAGCCGAGGTCGGTGCCGATGGATTTCACTGCTTGCTGGATGGTGCGGGTGATGTCACTCGCTTTGATTTTGGTGATTTCGCTTGGAGCTTGCGTGAACAGGCGGGCCAAGGGGGTACCTGGTGGTGCGTTGTTGCGGCGCAGGTACACTACTCGCCTGGCAGCAGCTTTCACAGGACATACAAGGTGGTCCCCACTGCATCCAAGACCAATCACTTCTCCTCGTACACCATTCTTCTGTGTGGTAAACGTGAGGGTGATCCTTGTAGCTGACAGGAGCTGTTGGTCGGTGGCTGTAGCGGGGTTCAAGTAGGTGTTGCCTATATAGAGGCCGACGTCGGCTATGGTGAACGGTGTAGACTCGGAGTTGGTGTCTACATATTCGCCAGGGCGGAGCAAGAAAAAGAATGCCAGGATGATCATGTCAGAGACGGCCTTGGTGGACTCCAAGGTGGAGAGGGCTGCAAGGGAGGCGATGCGTCGGATGACCTGTATTGGAACTGGCTTGACGCGATGGGGTGGTGGATCCTTCTTCTTCCACGCAGCTTGTAAACGTTGGAGGCGAAAATCTACCGCCCTGTCGCCTGGTTTCTTCCTTGGGTCGCTGGCCCCCACACTTTGGAACGTCTGTGCAACGTGCCGTAAGTAATCTTCAACCGATCTAGCGAGGATGGGATTTCCGTGGGACGCAAGTTCTCCAGTGCGTACTCGCTGTGCGAAGACTTGTAGGATTGGTACTTTGTCCTGGATGGCTTCGAGAAAGGGGTCGAGGCCCAGGTCAGAACAGTAGTTTTGCCAGATCTCCCAGACTGAGCTGGCGGCCTTGGCTCTACCCACAGAGACTCCGGTGGAGATCGCTTCCTTTGCAATGCTGAGATCACGGAGGAAACTATCTCTTTGCTCGGCGTCCATATCTGACAAGATGCTCCCTTTGGAATGTAAGGCGACAATGATGTGAGAAGTTGAGGCCAGGAAAGATTAAAATCACGTGAAGTGGCATCTGCCACTGGGTTTGATGGCCCTGAAAGGTAGTCATGCCTTGGCACGTAGCGATGGAACCGTTGGTGCATGCCAAACAATCGGAGTAAGTGTGCTGGGACCTTCTCCGTAGTGCTGCTTCCTTTCCGCTGCCAGAAAAGCGTGTTGAGATTATCCGTCTTGCTTAACACTGTTCGTTCTCTTACATCAAAGCACTGGGCAATTGCTTCCAGATGGAGCAAGCCGCCCGCCAGTTCTAAATCTGAATTTGAAACGGTGCCGCTGGGATTTTCCATGGTAACAAGCTGGTCTATAATGTGCTGTGGCCACTTAAGTCTCCACAGAACTGGTTGGGACTTGTACCCTTCCCTTGGAACAAGATGTTTAGCTGGAAACCACACTCCTCCTGCTCCTTTGCCAGATGCATCGTGGTGGCCTTCTGCTGCCGCCAGTAGTGGCACTAGCTCCGCAATGCGTGTTGGTCGGCGTTTCAAGTCGTTCAATATCCATCGGAAGTCTGCTAGGGCATCGTGCACGCCCCTGCTCAACGTAACTCTTGTCTTGAGTTTGTTTGAAAGTGCATGCTGCATGTGGCTAAACAGGTGCCTGGCACCTGGTAGGGCAAGCGCCATCGATCGTAGTTCTCCAAGTACCTTGTGCCACTTCTTCACACTGGTGCGCTTTTGCGTGATGGGTATACTGGACAAAATCTCGGCGAGGCGCTCTGCCCGGTGCTGTGGCAAGTGAATAGTCATGGTGACCGTATTGATGATCCATCCTAACACATTTTTGATAGTTCCCCAGGAACAATCCCCCTTCAATAACTTTTTCATGGACACCGGCTCACGGCGTGCTGCATCATCATATTCGTCAAGGGGCCTTAGCACAGAGTCGATGGCATGCATGAGTGTCCGTCTCACTCGGCGGCTGTTGTTGTACTGCTGTGCTAGCGCCACGAAGTCATCTACGAACACATCTACATAAGCAGCAGGCTGGCACCGGCGCGGTAGGCATGGGTCTCTTCGTTCGGGGACAGGTGTCCCTACATGCGGCACAACATGTTTGCCTCTCCAGTGAACTCTCTGATGGCTCCGTACTTGGGGTCGGTAACTTGTGAGCCCCCTTTTTGGTGCGCGTAGGATTGACTGAATGGGAACTGCTGGATGTATAGGTGGTGTTGGTGAGGCTACGGCTTCCGCTGCATCGTCCATTTTGTGAGGCAGCGGATGTGTGGACATACTCAGCCGTTGGTTGGCCAGATCTGCCACAGTCTCTGTTGCAGTGGAGAAGATAGGAGGACTGTTCTTCCATCCCATGGGCAGTACTAGTGGGAAGGCAACCAGTTTCTCCTGGCCGGGTTCAGTTGGGAAGGCGACGCCTAGTTTGGGTATGTCCTCAATGTTCATATTCACTCGGTAAAAGCCGTCACTGATATCCACCTTCAACATCTGCACGGGTCCCATGTTTGGGTCCGACAAAAGTATCTCCCTAAGTATCCGGTCTAATGCATGACCAAATTGCATGCTGTCAACTGCTGCGATGGCTAACGTATCAGCGTTGACGCCCGAAAAAGAATAGTCCACAATCCATCTCGGCCTGCGGTCTCGCTGGGGGACAACTCCTGGTGGGCTGATCCTAAGTCCTGGTAAGTGTTGCACCGCACTGATGGGGAGCACCGTCCACTGCATCTTGCCTCTCATGTCGACGAACTCCTCACGTAAGAACTCAATGTACTCTGCACACGATTTGTGGGGCCCTCTGTTAAGTGCGGCGTGCACTCTATCTGAAGTCCAAGGCTCTGTAGCCAATTTTACTGGTGCACCCCGATGTTTGTAGAAGTTCAGCAGTCTCCTCGCTGGATGATGCACTTCGTCTAGACTGGCAAAATCACTTCGGCTTCGCAGATGCTTTACAAAGTCTGGCCAACCGACCCTTTTCAGTAATTCGGCATCTTCTCTCACGTACTCACCTAATTCCATGGACGTTGGCTCTTGCCTCGGCGCCCGCTTCGGTGTGGGGACGCTGACTGGGGGCAGTCCCTCGGGCTCCTTCGGTTTTTGAGATGGGCGGAAGCTTGCTGCCTCTGCTCTTAGCTTAGCGGTGACCTTCCTTATCTGCATCTTTTGTGACGCTGCTTTTAACTCTTCTCTGCTTCTTTTGCCAGCCTCCAGTGCTGGAGTCACTTGCTTGGTTGTGGTAGGGCTCTTGGGGCGGAATGCCTCCGCTCCTGCTCTGAGTCGACTTCTCTTCTTTGGTGGCTCCTTTACACTTTCTTCTTCGAATAGGGCGCTGACACCCTCCCACTCCTGAGTGGGGGAAAAGTTATCAAGTCCCTCCATTGTATCAATGTTATGTGGTTCAAGTTGCAGTACTGCGTAACGGTTGTTGTGATCTAGATTTCGGGAGTTTGGTGGCGACAGGGGCGACAGTGTATTAAAATTGACGGAATGATTACTTCTCTCATTACATAACACACTAACAGAATTTTGCCCCACGCCAGTCTCTCATTCGTTTGCAGCCTGATTGCCTCCACGGCGACGGCGTCGCTGCCTCGCTGGGACCTTTGATGCGTGCTCAAGAACCCACTTCTTCAACTCCTCCTTCTTTTCTGCCGACTGTTCCACATGGTCGTAGGCTTCATTGCACTCGGCATTACACTTGTGTAAGACACTCCAGTTCAAGCACATTGGGTCGCTTGTGTGACCTGCTACGCTGCTCTTGGGGAGTGGTGGAACTTCATGCTCTCCTCTTTTGGCCGCTTGCTTCACCGCTCCACATTGAGCACTCGAATTTTTCCATGTTCGGCCTAGGTCAGCATCCGTGGCCCAATTAATCACCTCGGTAGTCCTCGTGCGTTCTCGTGAAGGGGGTGCTGGTGCAGGTGCTGGAGCTCTCGGGGCCCTTGCCCTAGGCATAGCAGGTGCTCGGGGTGCGATCTCTTCAGGGATGTGGGACACATCATCTTGCCAAGTTTGGTTTCCTCCTACTGCGCTCACCATGCCGAATCTGCTCACATTGTCAGTGAGCGTCCCTACCACGGTTAGATCATCTTGGAGGCCCCACGTTGCGGGTCTCCTTCCAGCGCTGCGAAAGACCTTAAGAGACTCGCCGTAATCCGCCTTGATAGTTCCCAAGGTGGACGTCCATGGTTCCCAGCCGTTACTGTTTCCACTTTGGTCAGTCACTACATCAATAATCAGATCGCCGTTCAGAATAGGTGCAGGCTCCTTCATAACCTGTGCCCGGCTCCACCCCTCCAGTTCCTTTGCTAGTTTGATTTGGATCAGGACTCCGATGATGTCACGGTCAGAAGAGTCTCTCAAGGGGAACCTCTCAATTCTGTCACGGTTGCCGCCAATCTTTCCACGATATTCGCTCAAAAACTTTACCACGGGGTGCGCCTTGTCACCACCAGTTAAGGTCAACCACAGCAAGTAGCCATGACGGATAAGATTTTCCATATGATCCAAATGGCAGAAGAATAGGGTGGACTTTTCCAAGGCCTTTTGTTCCTCTGCCGTGACCTTGATGTTGCCCTTGGAGTAGATTTTGGCGGTGTCCTGCGCATCCTTGGCCATTCGCTTGGCAGGGCACCACTGGAAAGGGTTACAAGCTGAGCCCGTTTCTGGCTCGTCGGCGGACACCATATGCCAATAAGCCTGGAGCAGTTTATCCGCTGTCCCCGGCATGATGTGGGGCACCTCGAGACGTTCTTGGAAAGCAGTCTCCCTCAATGCACGGTTCAGGATTTCGTCTCTAGCTGTTGTGTCCTTCGCATCGAATAAGTCCCTCCATAATTTCGGTAGATCCTGCAAGTTGGCCTTCAATAGCATGCGGCAGATGAGATCCAACTGGGGAGCTCCCTGAGTGACCTTAAGGATCTTACTTAGCTTCTCCGCTGCCTTCTGATTTTTCATGAAGTTCAACTGCTCCTGAGCAACAGCGTTGTGTCGGTCCTGGGCTGCTGCCATTGCTCCCATCTGCTGGACTTGACTTGCGGCGGCCCTGTCAACAAAAATTGTGGGGAAGGAACGCTTCAACTGGGATGTGCGACGTTCGATGACATCGGCATTTCTGCCAATGGGTGTGGGCATCGCGGCTGCATTGTTCCACACCAAGCTGCTCGTACTAGCAGCGGTGTCCAAAGTGGCGGCTACTCTGAAGTAGTCGATGAGTGACTTCATCACCGTTTCCATATTTTCTGCCTGAATAAGGGGGAAAATCGTTACCCAAAAGTAGAGTGTAACGTCGGCATCGTCTGGGATAGCCATGAACTGTTGAAGAAGGGTGAAGGGGATCTTGAAGATCTTCCTAGAATGAGTTAAAGTGACTCCGGCGTCGCCTGCCTGATGGGGGCCCACCGTGAAGCGGACCTGGCCGTTGTGTTGTAGGGCTTGCGCATGGATGTCGTCAGCAGCAAGGCAGAGGATGGTGTTGGCGATTGGTTGGAATGGACAAGGGTTTTGGGTTTTGATGAAGTAATCGAAGTGGACTCCATTTAGGAGGTCACCGAGGAAACCGATAAACTTTCCTTCATCTGGGTGATTTCGAAGACCTATCACAGAGAGTGTGACAGTGGTGGGCGCAAAGAAAATGGACAGTCTACCTTGATCGTCCAACATACCCAACCCGTTCATGATGCTATTGAGGAACTCTTGGGTGAATTCATCGCGGAGGGTTGCTGGCTGCACAGCAGTTTGTGCACCAGTGGCATCAATTTCAAGGGACCTCAATGTCAGATTGTTTCCCAGGATGTCATTATCATTATTTTGCACATAATCAAGGATGGGGTTACTACTCGTTCCCGCAGGCGCGATGTTAGGGGCACCGGCAGTTGCCATGGCCGGTGGTTCTGACAGAGTGCCGAGGGTGGCTTAAAAAATATCTATTACTAATGCTTCATGCATTGGGTTAGGCTCTCTGAGCTATGGCTGCATGGTGCAGCCACAACACAACACCTTCTTTTCAATTCTCAATCAAGTTCTTGAAGTTCTGCAAATACAAAAGAGGCGGCAAAAGCTTGGCACTTGAATGCCACATGCTATGCCGCCTGTGCCTGCTTCGGTGGGCTCGTTACGACAGTGTGGATCATCGGGAGACTTGACCCGGCACTAGGGTCCGCTCTCGCCTCTCCTTCCCCTCGGCTACCGCATCGCTCTTGTAGTCAGGAACATGATGGCTGGCAGACGAAGAGAAGAAGATAGAGCACCCATT
The DNA here is from genome assembly GCA_018806925.1 of Skeletonema costatum. NCBI lineage: Eukaryota > Bacillariophyta > Thalassiosirophyceae > Thalassiosirales > Thalassiosiraceae > Skeletonema > Skeletonema costatum. The sequence goes on along the minus strand of JAHBBA010001024.1, from coordinate 24,671 downwards.
GTTCATCGGAGCTCTCGAACGATCCTCTTTTGTTTTTGCCATCCCACCCACCCGGCTGACACTACCGAACTAGCTTCGGTTTTTCGAGGTCGGGTACAAACTTAGTATAGCTTGTACCTGATTACTAGAGATTCTTTTGCATACCTAACTGACGTAGTCTGCTTCTTATCTCTAGTATCCCTCTTACTTGGCGTGACAGACCACACAGGAGGATAAGGCGCTACGCCGATTTTCCGAAGGAAAGTCCTCATTCCCAGTGATACAGTTAGTATTCTTGGATTCTCAGTAATCACGGGCTCCTATTCCTCCCACTACCTGCAGAACTAGCTCTCTGTTCAAACTGCATCTCTCCTCCTCCTCCTCCTCCTCGAGACCATTTACAGTCACCACACGGTTAGCTTGACACACGCTTAGCTTGACTTCACAGTTAGCTTGACTGTCAAACCTGATACACACGTCCCATCTCTAGCTTCCCCGCTTCTCTCCAGAGAGAAGAATGAGCTTGAACGAGTCTCTCCTCTGCCAAGAATTATGGGCCCGGGTCGACATTAATCATCATGAAAAAAGAAGAGCCGCTTTTATCTGTAAACATCAATCACCATGACCAAATGGGATGCTGATCCTCGCTGTAATGCACCAGGTCATCTGACAGTTGGGCCTCATGTTTGCATCTAAGAAGGTGCGGCAATTTGTGTTCTGCTCGACCCTATACGAAGAGCTCTCTGATGATCGTCTGAGGGTATACTTCATGAATGACTATAAATAATCAGGTGTTACCAACAAGGACGTTTGCAAATCATGCATTGACAAAGCAGAGGCATTAGGCATGGGGCTACGACGGCACGGAAGACTTGCAGCTGCAACAGCAACCAAAAAACCTGCTGCTGCAAGTGAGCAGAAGTATTACCTTTTAGTTTGAATACGTAAATAGAACCATCATGAATGTAATGATTGTCTGTCATCTGTGTCTGCCTTTGATCATGTCATGCGACACTGCTTGGCATTGACAGGACACATACATACTACGTATAAACTATCTGTAAGTTGAGGTACTTATGTTTACACGTACGTAGTAGTCTATATACAGTCACCACACGGTTAGCTTGACCCCCAGTGCGCCAGAGCTGGCGGTCAGCAAGGTCAAGCTAACGACTGTGAAGTAAAGCTAAGCGTGTGTAGGGTATATAGTGGTACTACGTACGTGTAAACATAAGTACCTGGATATATAAGTACGTAATACGTCTATGTATGCGTTCTGCCAAGCAGCAGTGAGGGTGCAGCTGGCATTATCAGAAGCAGGTGACACAGACGACAATCATTACATAACTATTATATTTAAACCATAATAATAACATGGAAAAAAGTGTTCTTTCAGACGATCATCGGAGAGTTCGTCGTAAAGGGTCGAGCAAAACACAGCATGCACCTTCTTATCACAGCCGATACAAACAACGATGAGCCCCGACTGTCGCAGCACTGGGTGCATTACAGCCAGGATTAGCATCACATTTGGTCATGTTGATTGGTTTTACAGAGTAATATTATCTAACTACCAAGCTTCTTCTGTCATAGTGATCCCTTCCTCGTGTAGGGCGGAGATAACTTTTCTTCTCTCCTGGAAGAAGCGGGGAAGCTAGAGATGAGACCTGTGTCTCGAGTTTGCCAGTCAAGCTAACTGTGAAGTCAAGCTAAGCGTGTGTCAAGCTAACCGTGTGGTGACTGTACCCTACACACGCTTAGCTTACTTCACAGTTAGCTTGACCGCCAGCTCTGGCGCAACGGGGGTCAAGCTAACTGTGTGGTGACTATAGCAAAGGCACACGTCACACGTAGTCCTTTTTCGAAGGACAGAAATATTTTTGACAAAAGCAGCACAATGAGCACATAATTGTGAGTCTCATGCATCTATGCTATAATATGCTACGAAACCAAACATATTGGCCGAAATAGTGGTCAATACTTTCAGTAGACGGTTATAGCTGAAGGTCAATGTGCGCATTATTGTGCTCAATTGCCATACAGTACAATTAATTTCGGCCTCAAAATGGCTAATTTTTGTCCTTTTTTTTGTCCTTTTTTGAGCGAGACTACGGATATTGTCTCCACCTCCATGCGTGGCATGCAGTGCTAATATTGCCACCTGAAACCAATCTCCACTTATCTCCTTCTCGTAGGTAGTTGGAAACACTCTTACTTGTTCATCGTCTTGGCCAGATTAAAATCAGAGAGAAATGGCCGCACTTGGGAGGCCCCAGTCACGTCACTGCCAGAAAATAGTGACTATCACTGCTATCTCATTTTTGCTTGCTTCTCAATTCAAGCTCCTAATCTCACTCACTGGGCACCGTCTCAAAGATCTTGGAAACGACCAGGGTACTATTGTTCCTGTTGATGAAAAACAACAGCTAACTGGAATGATGAGAGAGAATCAGAATCAGACGGCCCCAATAATGCACACCCAACCATCATGTGAGTCATCCCCGTGCAATGGTTTCTTTGCCTACGACGGCCCTAACAAGGACAAGAAGGCTGCATTGGATGCCTTGAAGAAAGCAGTTGCTGTGTACAATTATGGAGGTGAACGTAACAATGAGACCCATAATAAAATGATCCTCATGCCAAATGCAACAAATCACCCAAGTTGTGTCGCTGAGTGGAAAGAGAGTAGACCAAAATGGGTTAACAGGTAAGTTCACACCAGCCAACGGCCAGCTGGCCGTTGGCTCTGACATGTACTAGTTTATTGTTGTATCTTGAAACTTATATCTTATATATGCATACTGCGTATTATTGCCTTTCGCCTACAATACATACACAAAGGGGGATGAGTGCAAACGCAGAAGACGTAACAATATATGATGCTTTTTTCAGCAGCTCTGAATTCAGAGGGGGGAACCGCACTTACATGGAAATTGGTGCCCACGACGGAGTTAGGGAGAGCAACTCTAGGTTCTTCGACGTATGCCTTGGTTGGAGTGGACTGCTGGTCGAGCCCCATCCGAAGAACTATGAGCGAACAGTGCAACTGCGTCCCAATGCACACCATCTAGGCCTTGCGCCTTCGTGCATGGCAAATGAAACCAGAACAATACTTTTTCCTGAGCACATGTACACGAGTGCACAAGTGGATGAGGAGGGCAGTACGATTGAGATTCACTGTGGTCCATTGCAGTATTACTTGGATGCGCTTGACATCCGTCACATTGATTTCTGGTCACTAGATGTAGAGGGATCTGAGCTCAAAGTGCTTGAAACGGTTGACTTTGATCGCACTCATATTGATCTCATCATTGCGGAATCAGAGAATAGGCTGAGTCATTTGCCGGAGATTCAGAAGAAAGTGAAGGATGTGAGGGAGCTTCTCCAAGGCAAAGGATATTTGATGATCAAGAGTGTGAGTGTTCACAAGTCAGATGTGTTTCTCCACAAACGGGCGTGCCGTAGTCATGTCAATATTGCAGAGTGCAATACCCTACTCAGAAAGTAAGTTAACTCTCACATAAATGGATTTTAAATGTTGTTAGCAAGTCTCCAGAACGCTGTAGGTATGTTCGTTGATATAGTAACGGCATCTCCTACAAATCAAGAGAAATCATCCAAAATATAATCTCGGTCCAATCGAGATGATTGCGATAATTTTGTTGTATTGCATTACAATTGTCATCATACTCATACCCGTCTTGTCCAAGTACCTGTGTGCGGCAATAGTCTGTGAATCCTAGATCTCTCTCTTCGAAAATGATATTTGTATTTACAGTAGGACTCATTCTTGTTGCTGCTGCTTGTGCGTTAGGTTCTTCTTCTGATGACTTGGAATTGAACTTGAGTTTCCGCCTACCAGCAGATGTCAAAAATATGGACGGTCAAAAATCAAGGTTAAATGTGGACACTTTCCATATAGCTAGACGAATTTGTCGATAACTCTTTACTCAGACACTTTGAGGCTTTTCTAATGAAATACTACATAAAGAGAATATAATTAGCTTTCCAACGATGTATATAAGTGGTGGTATTGGTCTAGTTATATTTATGTTCTACATGTTCAAAGTGCCACATGTCGTCGGTACAACAACAAAAAAAAAGGCCGTCGCGACCTTGATGACACTTGCGGTGTAGTATCGCAGCCCTACATCAATTACAACCATACCGACCAGCAGACATGTCTTCTAACACATTTCAAAATGTGTTGGGTGTCTTCCCTTATCCACCCAATGGAAGCAGCGAGAGTCAACAAAAGGGACTTACCGAATCTTCCGTCCATGTACTCATGGATAGGGCCAAGGGGACTAGGTACTTATGAAGAAAAGGTCCAGTCCATCTTGGAGAGTAGCGTAAAATGAGATATGAAGAGAATATCGTGAAGAAACGTAAAACTGCAGAGGAAGATAAAGCATTCTATGACCACAAGCTTCAGCAGGGTGGTTCCAGTGTGTAAGTACTGTTCCTCTTTCGAGTAATACAATATAAGAAGTAACTTAGCCTCTTTCGTTCAATTAGGTTACTTAGCTGTCAGTTGTCTAGTTAGGAAGAGTCTTGCTGCCAGTCGTAAGATTTGAAGCAAGCGTCTCACCCCGTTCCACAACTCTTCCCTCACTATAATAGCAATAAACCCCACTTGCCTTATCCGAAATACCCTCAAAGCCAAATTTCTTCTCAATACCCTTTGGTGCATCTGCCCCACTTGCCTTATCCACAGTTACCCAAGAAGAATTGTCCCCTTCTTCTTCCCCTTCCAGGAAGTACCCCCATTCCAAAACCGAGTTGGCAGGTACTTTTACCGGGTATAGACGCTTGGCATGATCCGCAATTAATGCACGCTGCTTACAATTGCCACCAAGGTATGTTCATCATTTTCACTTCGAACTTTACCCACTTCCAACCAATCTGCATCCTCCTCCTCATCTCCTACGATCTTGACAACTACGATAACCTTTTTGCATTGTTTCAAATCCGCATATCTATCCCATTGAGTTTTGGCCTTTAATTTGGGAAGGGTTTTGACTGCTTTTTTGTTCTTTTTGGATCCTCCCCCACCACCGCCACCGAATCCAGCCATGGATAGTTGTGTTGTGATGGTTTGACCAAAAGTTGATGCCGATGATGAAGAAGAAGTAGTAACATGAGTAGTTGTAAGTGGTGTGGTAGGGACAACGAATGATGTTACGCTGCAAGGATGAGCTAGCGCTGATATAGCGAGGAGGGTGGATACTTTCATCTTATAGATTATTGCTTAGCAAGTGTCAGTGTATTTTATGCTCACATGTAGATACGAAGAATGCCAGTGATGATGGCACCGCGTCAGTGAGTTGGACGAAAGAGGACGGGCAAGAAAGGAATCTGTTAAGTCAACTGCTAACAAATATTGACCAAAATACGGGCAAACTAAACTGTGCGGCCAACCCGCCCGTCGGAAGCACATCAAAAAATCAAAAATCAGAACTCAAAAAAATGATGTACAAAAATGCCAAAATGAGACCCTTCATCGCCCCACTAACAACAACCCTCCTCTACCACGCCACCACCGTGGTGGACGCATTCTCCCCAGGCAGCAACGACACCCCCTTCTCCCTCTCCGCCTACCAAAAAGCTCGCGCAAAGCAAACCTCCAACTCGATGGATGCTTCTCGCTTCCACTTCCAAATCCTCTTTGTCGACAATACCAACTTTCACGCTCGCATCGCCGAGGGAATGATGGCCCGCATCGCTGAATACAATGATGCTCTATATACGTTATTCCCGTACTCGGCGACGATTGAGTCATCGGACAATGCTCCAATGGATTCTTGTGCTCCGGAGGAAGCTTTGACGATTTGTGATTATCTGGGGCTTTGTTCGACCACTTGTTCGGAGGATGGGACATCGTTCAATTTACAGAATGATTTGGATCAGTATGATTTGATTATTGCTGTGGATGATGAGATTCAAAATTTAATATTGAGATCATTACCTACAACAACAACGGAGGATGATGGGTATGAGCACAAATGTAGATCACTTTCAGAGTTCTTGAGTGTAAACTTTTGTGGTGTGGAGAATAGTGAAGAACTAACGCAACAAATGATACAGGATATGATTGAGCCGGGTATGTGGGAGAAGGCGAGGCCGTATTATGATGCTGCCAAGGCGTTATTTGACTCGAAGAGCAGTAGTGGTGATGATGAAGGTCGTAGTAGAGGTGATATATTCTCAGAGTCAAAATCAACAGATGTGTACAATCCTCGCATGGTGCTAACCGAAAATGGAGCAGCCATTCCAAATCAATCGGGATGGCCATTGGTCGAAGCGGCCATGTTGGTGGCATGTGCGGGCATTACACGATTTTGTTTAGATACATTTGACGCGCAGTTCGATGAAGCGTTTGCGCAACTATTGGGTACACACTTTTATCGACTGGATCAAATCATTAGTGTGGATGATGCGGATGATCAGTTACGGCTTGGATCGCTTTCGGTGACTGGCTACTTTTCTCCCAAGGAGCGGCATGCTCGTATTGTGCGACATTTTGAAGAGTTGCGTTCAAAATTTGAGACTGAATGAGGTAAAAAAAGTCACTGTTGTATGTATTGAACAAAGATATGTATTTTAACCTAAAATCTGTACAGCCCTAATCGTAGTGTTATAGCTAGAAGCTGCAGTATGTAATACACATGAAAACCTCACATAGGTTTATATGCTTTTTCATTCTCCATTGCATAAACCATGTCTCCATTGCCTATGCCTAAATCACGCAATGACTGGGATTCATTTGTAATCAACTGGTTGCGGATATAGAATTTGACCTTTTTACATCCCTTTGATTTATAATACTTGGTATAATCAGTTTTGAGCTTCGTCACCAAGCTGGTGTCATGTAGTTTCCACTTCTTTTGCCGAGAGTTATTGTTTTGATTGCGATTTGTTTCGATGGTAATCATTACTGGAGCGGATGATGACGAGGCAGAAGAAGCTGCTGCTGCTGCTCTCGCTGTGGATTGGGTTGCTGCACGTGGCAGTGCAGGTGCTGGTGCAGCTCTTGCGGCCTCGGTAACCTTCACATCAATAATCTCATCACCTTCCAGGTCAAGATGCTCCGGTGTAGTGGATGGCCTCAACGTCTCTCCGTCAAACACAAACTTGCACTGGGAGACGCTAACATTTCGTCGTTGCGCAAAAGTCTCAAATACTTGTTGAAATGTTTCTTTCAGTCGGATAGAAATTCGTTCTGTCTCATTTGATTTACCATTGACACGGAAGATGAGATTGATTGGTGGACCACTTGCCACAATTGCATCCAAGTAGGCATTGTTAGCAATATTCAACTGGGAACAAGACTGCGATGCATCCAGTTTCCTCCCGTTGTATTCAAGAGTGACAGTAGAAAGTCGATTCTTCCTACAGTAATCATCAACCGCCTTCTTTAGAGGATCCGACTTTTTCATTTCGTATGTTTCATTACGAGTGCCTGCTGCACCACGAACATGAATCACAACTTTTTCTTCTCTCCGAGGAGGCGCTTTGGCAGCTGCAGTGGATGCCACGTTATGATTGGCAACGACAATGACATCTACCAAATCCTCGTCGTCCATGTCATAAAAGGATGGGGTCTTGGTCAAATTGAGATTCTGTCCATCAAACTTCATTTGAGTGATTTTGCCACGTTGGAACTGATCGACCAAGTGTTGTAGCGGTTGATCCATCTTTATCTTCAGACTAACTTTGGATTCCTTGTTGGATGAGTCTCTGTATCGCAAGTATATTGTGATGGTGGGTCCACTGTAGGAGACGGCAGGAGTTGTGACTGACCGAGAAGCAGAATTCGACACGCTAGTCCTCTCATAATCATTTGTACTCAAATCCAGGACAGCGGGAGAGGCTCTGGCGGCAGGAACAACTTGTGATGGTAATGATGGAAGATTCACATCTTCAGCGTGATACCCCTGCGATTGTAGCAATGCTGCTCTAGCCCTCTTTGCTGCTTCCAACGTTGCATTACTATTTGCTCTCACGGATGGATCATGGGGCATTCCCCCCTCGTCCGTCTTGTAGGCTGTTTTTCGTGGATTTGCTCGTGTTGACCGTGTTGATCCTCTCTTGGGTGGGATCTCAATATCTTCATCTGAATCAGATGACATGCAGTCGATAGCTGCAGCAGACGCACTCGCTGCTGCCGTTGCTGGTTGTCTCCTAGATCTGGTAGAAGTAGATGCCGTGACTTCCATACATTCACTGTCCGAATCATCACTGCTACTAGAATCATCCAAAGCGATTGCATTCTTTCTTGACGGAGGAGGTTTTTTCGCAGCTGGCTTTTTGTTATTGTTCTGCTTTCTTTTCTTTGCACTAAATGCAATATCATCTGAACTATCCTCATCCGAGTCGTCTGATGAGGATGGATACATTTGCATCAATGCCGCCCTTTTCCTATCACTGGCTGCCCTACTCTGTTTATTCGATCCTAATCCCAAGCCCAAGTCATCTGAGTCATCATCACTGTCATTATCATCCGAGGCAGAAGAATCGCTATCGCGGCTGCTTGTGTTCTTTTTGGTGTTGGTCTTGTTGTCATTCATTTTACCTAATGCCCTTCGACCTCGTTTGTCAGTATTATTTTTTGTCACTTCCTCTTCACTTTCATCGTCGCTACTACTATCATATTTTGATGCAGCGGCCTTTGTCCGTTTTCGCTTCGGTGCAAACTCATCATCATCCGAGTCGCCGACCTCTTCACTGTCCCTTTTGTCTATAGTTTCTTTCGGTTGTTTCTTTTCCGCAACAACAACACCTCGTTTCTTTTTGGTTCCAGATGACACATGTTTTTTGGTTACCAATAATTCGTCTTCACTGCTGTCGCCGTCGCCGTCGAAATGATGTTCGTCAGTTTCGTATTCATCGGTAGATCCTGTGTGCGTGTCCATCGTGTAGTTGATAAATGTTGAATTATTATTCCTTCATTGATCATTGGAACCCAGGTGTTCATTCAAACATGATTATTTTTTGTTTGAATTTTGAACGATGTAATTTTTGAATTGAACAGGGGAAAGGGGAAGACAGAAACACGAAGGAAGTGGCGGAGCGTGTCACGTGTGGATGCAGACTGGTTTTGTACCTAGGTACCTTCTCTTCTTTCACTTTCAAGTGATCATCAACAAGAGTTCTAGTATGAATCGGTGTGTCTATGTATTCCAGAAGAGTTGTCTAGTGTTGTTTACCGATACATAGAATAAATCGTTACAGAAATACACACAAATCTCGCATAATTATCATACTTATCTAAGCTAGCTTTCAAAAACGCCCTATCCAAACATGTTTACGCCGATGCGCCCAGTAACGTGACGTGAAGACATGTCTTTCAACATGATCGTCTTCTCGGTGATGGGCCAGCTATTTGGAACGAACAACTACTTTCATATGCTGCTTATAACCAAGATGGGGAAATTATTGGCGACCCAAAGAATGTAAGTTTTCTCTGTGCATGTGTATCTCTCCTCTTGTTCCTATTCATTTCCCTCACATTCATTTTTCTTCAGCTGCGATTCACTCAAATGCTCGAGGAAAGATTTGGATGGAAGGGCCCTCCCGATGGGAAACAAGGGCCTTACGACTATCTCCCGTTAGTCATACAGTCTAGTCCCAACGATGCCCCTCAATTATTTGACGTGCCATTGGAATGTGCTCCTGAAGTTCATATTCATCATCCAGAGCATCCCGAGCTTTCTGAGTTAAACATGCGTTGGTATCCAATCCCTGCTGTTTGTGCTTTAGATCTGACAATAGGCGGGATCGTTTACAGTGCAGTACCTTTCAACGGATGGTATGCCAATACGGAAGTTTTACGGGACTTGACTGATGCCAGTCGGTACAATATGCTTGTCCCAGTAGGGAGAGCGCTCGGACTTGATCCAGATACTAAAGCGGGAGACGAACCCTTGTGGAAAGATGAGGTGATGACTGTCCTCAACAAGGCAGTTTATCATTCATTCAAAGTCTCTAAGATCGCGGTAAGTTCACCTCAACTCCCAATAATCAGTTTCCCTTCTTGCTTCTCTTCGTCTTCGATTCTCTAACGTTTGTTCATTTTCCACAGATTATTGGCCACCATCAGTTAATCAACATGTTTTGGGTTTGGTATAACGATGAAATGCGCCATCGACGTTATTGTCCAGTAAATTGGAAGTGGGTCATTCCACCGATGTCATCTTCAACCAACGAAGCATATCTTGGACTGAATAAGGCTCTGGAATATACGCTCAAGCCAGCCTACGTGGGTGGGAAAAACTTCCTCACCCTCGAAAGAGAACACTTTGGCAAACGAGACACTGCAAAGTCAATGAGAATGTTTTTCACTGCAGTTCGCTTGGCAATGTTTTTTCAAGGCTGTATCAAACGAGTCCGGCTGAAGCTGAAGCGGCAACCAATACTGATTCTCTACGCCTCTGTAATGGGCAATGCCGCCACATATGCCTCCAAATTGGGATCCATCCTTCGCAAGTGCTCACAAGTGACATTCTTGGATTGCTGCGGGACAAACTCAGCTGACGACCTTGAGATTATGTCTTTGGTCGAATCAGCTTCCCTGTGTATCTTCATCTCGTCAACTCAAGGAAATGGCGAGCTTCCTTCTCTGTCTCGCAAGTTCTTTTCAACGCTTTTTGGCAAGAAAGGTCATGTTCATGTACTGTTTGAAAAGAACTGTGCCGTTCTGGGTTTCGGAAGTTCTGCCTACCCGATATTTTGTGGCGCAGCTACCGAATTGTCAAGGAACATTGCCGAGAGCGGAGGGTGGGAAATTGTGCCTAGTGGATTGTGCGATGCCGTTAAAGGCGAGGGTATTACGTTTCAAACCTGGACAGCGACGTTGTTGGACAAGTTGGCTAGCATGCCTGATGCATCACCTTTGATAGTACAGCTTTCTGAAAGAATGAATGACCTCGATCACACCGACACTAGAAGACTGATTATTCTTGAATCTGTAACTGTCCGAATTTTCTCATCGAGGCAAGTGAAAGAGGCAGCTGCAAATAAATTCTTGTCAAGCTCATTGTCAAAACGACGCAGCAGTGTTGACAGTGTTGCTCATCAGCATCAGCATGTTGGTCGGAGGCGTAGCTCGGCTTCGGCTGGAAGAAGAAGTACTGCCGACTCACTTGACTCGTCACGTCAGCTTGATGGTAGCTTACATTGTATGCTTGAAGTAGATGAAAGAATCAATGAAGCAATTACAAAGGCATTGCAAAATACAACTCGGCTGAGTAAGCGTAAGGCTGTATTTGAGGGCCAGATCTTGAGTCGCGTAGACTTGTTGCCGAGTGAGAGTGAGGACGATACAGATTTGGGTGATGGTGATGACAATGAATCAACTAAACGTGCTCGCAGAGAGACAAGCCTCGTAACCATTGATTTGGGTTCCTGCGGTAATCCTCCTTATCAACCTGGTGATCACGTTCAAGTCTACCCTCACAACACAATTAGCGAAGAGAAGCTCAGAGCATTCATTGGGCACCTAGCCGGTGAATTGAGCCTTGACGATCAAATGTATGTAACTGTTGAGAATGAGGAGGTATCAGTTTCGCTTGCTGAGATTGCTGTCACGGCACCATGTTTGTATCACAATATCGACCAGCTTGTGTCTATAGATTCCTTCTTGAAGACTCAAGCTTCGATGGAAGCTCCGATCCCTACACAATCATGCCTAGACTTGGCTTCTCTTGCGACGAGCGCAAAAGACAGTGCCTTGTTGAAAGAAGTAGGGACAAACAAAGCTGAGTACGACAAGATGACAAGTTTGTGTGGGATGAAGTGGATGGATGTATTTGGCATTTTCCCATCGTTATCAGGGCAAGTTACACTGTCGTTTCTGCTATCATCCATGAAAATGAATCATCCAAGGTCATACTCGATTGCTAGTTGTAAATCGTGCGTTGGCTCTGAGATAGATCTAGTTGTAGGGAGTCTCATATTTTCACGTGGAGGATATAAAACCGAACTTGGTGTTTGCTCCAACTTCCTTACGAATGTAAATGAAGGCGATGAAATCACATTCAAAATTGAGAGCAACCCTTCCTTCCATTACCCTCTCGATCCGAATACGCCACTTATTTTCATTTGTACCGGTACAGGGTTTGCTCCTATGCGCGGTCTGCTACAAAAGCGATCGTACTTAAGATCAAGAGGTGAGAAGATGGGCACGGCATACCTGGTGTTTGGTTCTCGCTCAACAAAGGAAGGTCTCTTCGAAGATGAAATAGAGCGTTTCATCAATGAAGGAACTCTGACAGATGCGTTTAAATGCTACTCTCGCGAGCCGGGGATGACAAAACAATATACAACTGATATCATGAAGACTGAGGAGATCGAACAAGTTTTGGCACCCGTTATAGAAAGCGATGGTCATGTATACATTTGCGGATCAGCGCATATGTTTGAGATGTGCAAATCCGTTATGATTGAAATGACATCGAAATTCCACGTATCAAAACTCATTGAAGGAGGTAGACTTCACTGCGATGTGTTTGGTGCACTCAACCCTGCTGTATCTGTATCAGATATTTCTCGAAGTAGGTCGGCAAGATTTGAAGGATCAACAAAATCTCGAACGAATCTTGTTAGAACTCGTCGCAACAAATCACAACGGCACAGCATGAATTAGTCAGAAATTTGCATTTATTTTGCTATGACGTTCATGACGATGATAATGATACACATCGCATGAGTGAAATGCTGGGAGGTCCATGACGATGATACACATCGCATGAGAGTGAAATGCTGGGAGGTCCATGACGATGATACACATCGCATGGAATGCGAAAGAATACAAAGACAAGTAAATGAAGAAAAACAAAAAAATACACACCATCAATAATTTAGGGGAACAATATTGCATGGGAAACACTTCATAATACTATCTTTGTCTTTGTGCAAGAGCATGAAGTGTATCCCAACACTGTGAGTATAGCCATCAACCATTATATTCGGCGACGTTAGTGTATGGAGTAGATTTGTCACTGCTTCATGCTCTTTGTAGACATATCAGCGATGCTACCTAGGTACAGGCTCGTAAGTGACCTGATGAGGCCCAATATGGGATGGCCACAAGCCACAAGCACCACATTTGACCAACAATATATCGTATCCAACGCTGTGAGTATAGGCATCAACAGCATCTAATGGTCCGTTATATTCGGCTACGATAGTATCTTCCTTCACCTGCTTCGTGAATACATAGAAAAGCCAAAGCCTGTCATCAGCATCAGTTGCCGAGCCCATTCCCATGCCATGCCCATGCAGTTTCAAAGGATTTGATTAGATACATATTACATACAGAGGAACTATTACATTGAATACCAAAGATTGGATTGGAAGTTCCTCGTTAGATCTTTCTATTTCTAGGTTTTCAAGTTCAACAAGGACTCAAACGACATGGCCCGGCTGCATAACCATAACCATTCTAATTCTAATCACTATCACTAGCATAATCACCATATCCATATCTCCTATCGCATCGCATCACCCTATCCCTCTATCGAACCACCATCAGTGTCTACTTAGCTTGAGGTTTATGACTCATTATTTCGTTATGATAGAATAGAGGCAGAGTTCCAATGCTCCAAGTCCAAGAATGCACTGAAACTGAAGGACACACACCGAGTTGCTTATTTTGGCGAAACTGTGACATCGCCAATATTTCCTCAACACGTCATCAAGTCACAAAATTCAACCGAATGCTGCAGAATATTGGTCTCTCTTTTGTATAGGCAAGCAGCGTTGACAAATTACAGCAATCTACTAAACATGAATAACGTTATACTCTCATTATTTCCGCTCATATTAGCGGCTGCGCAGCTCCTCAATGTTGAAGCGTTTGCCTACTGTAGTCACTTCCAAACTAGTGCCCAAACAAAAAAGAGCTCGAGACATTGCCTCCACCAACAATCACAATCTGACGACTATTACGGAAGCGAAGACTCCGCCTTTATAATTCGAGAATTCAGCATATACGATCAACTCGAAGATATAGTGAACCTAGCCTCAAAGCCGCTACCCGACCGTCCAGAGGGCATTGTCGTCATCGCAAAGTTCACATCCTCTTCGAATCCAGAGTGTCGTGCTACTGAAGCATCTTATGAGCGATTAGCACGTGATAATCCCGCTACATTATTCTTGCGTTGTTTTCAAGAAGCCGAAAATGCACAAAGTTTATTTAATCGGGCAGCGATAGAGGTTGTGCCTACATATGATGTGTTTTACCAAGGAAATAGAGTTGCAAGAGTGGATGGACAACGACTAAGTGATTTGGAGAACGTGATTAATCAATATCAATTTTTGAATTCCGAATTGGATCTCTTTAGTGAGGAATCTACAGTACGATCTCCCATGGGTACGGTACAACCCTCTCCGTGGGGGAATGGCAGTGGCAGTGACTCAGCGGATTATACCAAAACTCCACGAACTACTGCCTCCTTCATACCAGGCTATGACTGGAACAAGAAGGGTGGATTCTTTGATGAATTGGCTACTGATATGCAGAAGAAGTCTGGATTTGACTTTGAGGATAGCTATGAGAATGATTGGATGCCCAAAATTGATTGAAATTCCATTGCATGTATGTATTGGAGAGGGATGTCAAAGAGAGAAGGAGGGAGTGTAAAATAATGAACAACACAAAATTTGCAGGTACAACATCTAGTGGATAGTTCCACTGCGTGGGCAAGGCTTGAACGTTACGAGTGCATGGTGAGGCAGGGCTTCTATGGAGGGTGAGGAGAGTTAGATAAACCTGATCAGCAAGAGCAAGGCCTCGTGTCTCGAAAAAGCGCTTTGAAGTAAGCAGCGCGCCACTCCCCGTTTTCGAGCGAATGTATGTACTCGTGTGATTGATTGAATGAATTGCTGACCATCAATGATAAAGCCAAAAGGGGAAGAGCTCCCATGGAAGTCTGATCGTGTTATCGGTTGACGCTAACTGTCAGCAAAGTTGGTTAGTAGTTTCGACATCAAGAAACATAGGAACAGAAGAAGCATGCCGTCCCCAGAAATACTTACGTTAATGAGCAGTAGTGACGAAGACGACGAATGCTGCAATGATTGTCTTGCCATTGCAGCCTCCTCGTCTCCATCTACATCGCAATTGTCGAACAACAGGGATACGAAAGCATCGACGAAGAGGATGACGATTCAGCGTGATCGACAGGCGACGTTGTTCAACCGTGCTACTATGGAAATGCATCGGTCGACGCGTTTGGCAATGACAAGTGGTGAAACGCAAGGCGCGTTGAACTTTATTGTACCCAGGAACAAGTTGCTGCGCTTTCCGCCCTCCTCAGCGAGCAATTCAATTGTGATTGCAGTCAGGACTACTCTTTATCGACGATTTGAAAGCCTTCGTCCAAATAGACAAGAGGATGATGCGCCGTATCTCGACGCTGTCCGCCAAGGAATGTCAGTTAAATTAGTAAAAGCATTGCCAAAAGGATACGAAAGAGGAGGATGGCGTTGCCATGCCTTGGTTGGAGAGATAGAGTGTATGCATCCGAATAAAGCACATGACAAGTGTTGCTCAAAATGCCACACTAACAAGCCCAACTTGAAGCCTGCATTTGCCCATCTTCGCCTTCTGCTGCCCGGGGTGCGGCAGCAGCGACGCGAGTATGTTTTTCGAATGATCAAAGAATATGATTCTGAATTATGCAGGTGTGAGGTCGCTGAGCAGGACGCCAATGATAAGATTGCCAATTTTGATGATATGATCGAAAAGGGCTTGTTCAGGCCGAAAGACGAAGAGATGTGCATTGACCATGGACGTCGACTTGATCCAAAAAGGTGTTTGGCAGCGAGGTAACGCTAGATCGTTACTTCCGATGTTGTTTTGACAGGAAACATGATTTGAATAACTCCGTCTGCGAAGTGCAAGGGCAGAGGTCGCGATCATGATTCAGTGCACATATGAGTTGGCCGTTGTTCAACGCGCAAAAAGATTGTTCGGAAGATATCTAGCTCGGTGTAGGCTTTGATTCCAATAAGGCAAAGCTAAGGATGAGTTTTGCCAGATTTGTGTGCCGCTTTGGAGATACAACGATTTAGCACGTCGAAAGCTGGCTAAGAACTTGCTCATTGAACTTCGCCAGCAAAGAGACTGTTTCCATGGCAACCAAAATACAGTCAATTGCTCGTATGCGCCACAAGCCGTGTGGGAACGTAAGCGGCTTTGGGGTATATATGTTTCTACAGTTACAACACCAAAAGGCTACTGTCATCCAATCATTGGCACGTACATATGCTGCAAAAATGAAACGCCGGCGACTCGCCGAAACTCAGGAGACTTTATCTGGAGGAACAAGGAAAAAAGATCGGGTTGCATCCACTGGACAGGATCGCGGCTACTCTGATTCAATCCGTCTACAGACGCCATCTTGGTAAGATTTAAATGCAAAAATAGACGTATTGAGATCAGCCCTCCCACAGTCGCCTACTGATGTATTTGGAACGATTTGCAATCGATGGATGCATGTGGACATTTGTAAAATCAATCAATGACGATTATCTGCGTTTTGAAGAGAACCATAAAGAATGTGATACATAGAGAAGAGAAGATGGCAAAGACATTTGTCGAAAAGGTTGTAAGAGCAAGAGACGAGGAACCATTCTTCTGCTTGGAACAAATTATCATTCTTTGAAAGAAGACAGTAAATTCATTGCCCAATCTCCGGTCATGACAAAGCTGACGCAAACCGAAGCTAAAAGTATCCAGAGAAAGTCGTCACAGGGTGGTGCAACGAGGCGACAGGGGCCCGGAAGATGAACTGGCAGAAGAGAGATAGTACGGTAAAGATATACAAAAAATGCTCTTGTGGAAAGGAATAGGGGACTTGCAAAGCGTAAACGACTCAGCAAGGAGATCAAGTCAAGTTCAAAGTCAACATGGTCAAGGGATACAGACAACAGACAAGATGACAATATGTATCGACGAGAAGCAAAAACAATTGTCATCCCTTCAGCAAGCAAATGCGCGGCTAAGAGGTCAATACGTACGCTTTGATATCCCAAATGGATTGGATGAAATACCAACGGCTAATTATCATCAAGGCTGTAGCAAAGCGGTACGATTGCGACTCGGCCCGCACAATCTTATCTTGAAGGAAACCTCTCCAATTCTTCAGACAGCCAAGTAAAAAAGCGTCTGGATTATGCAGATGAGCTCATCCACGGCCTTGCGCGAAAAAGGGTTTGTATTTATGACGAAAATGTGTTGCCCAATTCAGTCACAATGTGGCTCAATTTGACACAATTGGTGATGGCTGGATAAAGACTTTATTTTGCGATCTCGTCCCCATGCATTGATGATCCGTGGCTACAAAGAAATGGACGGAGGAAAGTACAACCTGGCAAGGAGTTATGCTGATTGACGAAATGTAACTCCGTCTTGGAGACGCAATCAAAAAAGAGGTCATCAAACAAGACATACTGAAATGAACGAAACCGGCATACTAGTAAATTTGTTGGCGTGAATGCGGTGCTGCTGGTTGCGGAGAGGAGTTTGATGATGAAATTCCTACAGGGCTATTTGAGGCTCGAACATCGAATCGAACGCATGCCCCCCATTGCCGAGGAATGACTTGTTGCCTGCAAACGAACAAGGGAAAGGAAGGATAAATCATCTTTTGGCGCGTGTGAAGTTCAAGGCTGTACAAGGTTATTTTTTGATTCCCAAGCAAAGCATCCAGCTTATACAAAATATAGAAGAAAGCGACCTTCTTGCTAACATCAATGGGACGTTACTGAACTTGACTCACGCTACTAAGTAATACACTTTCTTCATGTGACCCAAGTAATCTATCAAATAACTCGTATACTATCGTAAACCAAGTATTAATGGGCCGCTACAAGCTGTGGATTGCTCCATTCACAGCGCTAGATTCGATATGGTGCTAGAGTTTTGCAGGGACTCAATCCAAATTGGGCCTCATCAGGTCCACCTACGGACGCCTGTAGCATGGTCCGATATACATATAAAGAGCTTGAGTAGTGGAATATATCCTTCTATACTATCGTAACCAAGTATAATGGCCGCTACAAGCTGTGGATTGCTCACATTCACAGCGCTAGATACGATATGGTCAAATGCATATCATGGAGGTCGCAGCGAGCCCAATTGGGCCTCATCAGGTCACCTACGGACGCTGTAGCATTGCCGATATACATATAAAGAGCTTGAGTAAGTGGGAATATATCCTTCTATACTATCGTAACCAAGTAATAATGGGCCGCTACAAGCTGTGGATTGCTCCATTTCACAGCGCTAGATTCGATATGGTGCGAGAGGTTGCTGGCTGGCCATCCCAAATTGGACCTCATCAGGTCACCTACGACGCAGTAGCATGGCCGATATACATATAAAAGAGCTTGAGTAGTGGAATATATCCTTCTATACTATCGTAACCAAGTATAATGGGCCACTACAAGCTGTGGATTGCTCCATTCACAGCGCTAGAATTCGATATGGGTGCTAGAGTGTTGCGGGCAGCCAATCCAAATTGGGCCTCATCAGGTCACCTACGACGCCCTGCAGCATGGCCGATACGCAGATGAAGAGCTTGATCAGTGGAATGTATCCTTCTATGCTATCGTAACCAACGTCAATGGGTCACTGGAAGCTGTGGATTGCTATATTCACAGCGCTAGATACGATATGGTGGATGAATAAGGAGGTCGCAGCGAGCCCAATGGGCCTCATCAGGTCACCTACGACGCTGTAGCATTGCCGATTATACATATAAAAAGCTTTGAGTAGTGAAAATATATCCTTCTATTACTATCGTAACAAGTATAATGGGCCGCCTACAAGCTGTGGATTGCTCCATTCACAGCGCTAGATTCGATATGGTGCGAGAGGTTGCTGGCGGCCATCCCAAATTGGACCTCATCAGGTCACCTACGACCTCAGTAGCATGGCCGATATACATATAAAGAGCTTGAGCAGTGGAATTATCCTTCTATACTATCGTAACCAAGTAATAATGGGCCACTACAAGCTGTGGATTGCTCCATTCACAGCGCTAGATTCGATATGGTGCTAGAGTGTTGCGGGCAGCCAATCCAAATTGGGCCTCATCAGGTCACCTACGACGCTGCGCAGCATGGCCGATACGCAGATGAAGAGCTTGATCAGTGGAATGTATCCTTCTATGCTATCGTAACCAGTCCTCGATGTTTGCGTGCTTCGTAGTCAGACGCCTTCTTCTTTCATCTCTTCCTCGACCTTTCTTTCCATTTCTTTATTTATCAACCTCATGATGCACAAAGAGTGGACCCGCCACCTGTATTACCTAGATGTGGCCATGACCCACTGAGAGTTTGTCCAAGCTACTCTACCATCCTGAAGCGCTTCTTTCCCAGTCGCAATAAACCGATCCACTTTTTCCAGATTGTACAGAGGCTTGAACCACAAATACAATGATAGGAATCATTCGGAAGAACAAAAAAGGTTCCGGATAGCTTTAGGAACACCAATTGCAGGCTAAATTAGGACCAGGATAGGGTTTGTCACAGCGATTGCTGAATGGGCGGTGGTGCACCGCGCAATCCAATAACCCTCAGCCTGGACACCCTCCACGATTTTTACTGCCGATCCAACTTGACTTGAACCTCAATACTTACGCTATGGAGACACCCTCGTTGAGATAATGCGAATGGCAACTGCAGGAAGATAGATTTCCAGATACAAAAGCTTCCCCCTGAATCCATCGGGGAATGATCCACTCCTTTCCAAAAACAGGAGACCAGATTCTCCGCCGTTAGGATTGTGACGATTGGGTTGTATGGTTTCAGCGCCATGCGACAAAAGTTCGATATTGCCAATCCGGATTGGAAGATTTTCCCTTCATCCATCCCCAGAATTGTCAGAGGGATCGTCTAATTGTTGAGTTTCTTCGGAAAGTCCTAACATAATCTTCATCATCCTCTTGAGAATCGATTGATTTCAGTTGCACCCAATCACATCTTGAGACCGCTATCCGATGGAAGAGAATTGTGCCCTTGAGCCATGTGTGGAGGAGTATTGGTTAAGTGAGAGTGGTGACTTGGAAACTAAGAACATACCAACCAAAGATTGGCAAAGTCCTCAACGGCCACAAATCTGGCAATCTAGATCCCAATTGAGACTGAGCTTGTCCGCTGTCCAGACCTCTTTGGCATTGAATTGTATTGGTCGTAAGGAAATAGTCCCGACTTTATGTTTTGACATGAATTTGAATCCTGAAGTTGGTTTCTGGCATTATTCTTTCCGTCCCCCCATCAAAACATGTGGGCATCCCCTCCACGAGGATGATGAAAGAAAGCGTTTTGGGGTCACTCCCCCCTTTGCCTTTAGATGGTGGCTGAAGGACACGTGTGGCCCTTTGGTCCCCCTCACTGCACTCCATATCTCAGTGGACTTCTTTGAGCACCTGGATGATATAACTAGATAGTAGCTCCTGTTCACCATCATGGCATTGGGTACCTTCTGTGACCCCCATCGACACATACTGCCGACGTGGACAATCTCGCGGCGATAAGTACTCTTCACTGTTTGCTGCCGACCATTGAAGGGGAAAGTCGTCCCACCGGCCCGTTTTTTAAATACTGTCTAGTTTACTGGATGAAATGAGAGCCGTAACAAAACACCCAACAGAAACACACCGCAAAAACGAGTTATTGCTTGTTGAAAATCTGCTTGTCCACGGGCGATTTGCCGGTGCCAGTGTGTTTCCTCATCGGATGCCAGATTTTCGTAGCACACGCTATCATAGAGGCATTACGGCCGCCGAGGAGGACCCAGCAATACTCCCGTCTTCGACTTTCGCGTGTACTACTTCAATACGACCCTCTTGAATGATGCCCGCTAATAGTAAAGTATATTTCCTTTATTCAGTGAGAGAGTGGGGCCATATTGTTCGTGCATTGAAGCGAGGCAAAGATAAGAGAATGTTTGAGTAATTCCTGGTTGAATGAAAAGCAGCGTGAACCCCGGGACTTTTTGATACCAATTTCCTACGCAGGAAGGATAGCATGTTACTTTGTTTTGTCCAATCTCTCTCCTTTTCATTTTTTGGTCTCTCTCTCGAGGTGTCTCCAATCGAAGAAGATAATGCCTACAGCGTGCGGGTACAATGTAAGATGGTAATCCTTGCGATCTATAAAATGTACCTCGATATCCAATTTACCACAAAATTTGTTAGCACTTCTTGTCCTTGAAATGCGAAGTACCAATAGACAGCATAGGAGGAGAGGCCACTGTGAGGTGGCGGTTCCATGGCTCGGCAAAACAAAGCATCCAAGCGTATCAGCCCAATAATGAGTACAATCAGCGTCGGAGTTCCAATACCGTGCAGCGGTCCATGATAAACCAGTCTATTAAAATTCGTTTCTTAGGTTCTACCTCCCTTCTCTCCTCTCTTCCTCGACTGTTATACCCAACTATCTTCCACATGCAATGGACGAATGTGGTTCTTCTTTTGATCCTCCCATCTTTTTTGAAGCACTTCCTTAGGTGCCATTTCCGATACGTTCTATTTTGGTTATGACCTCACCTCTATTGTGCTGCATCCATCGCAATTCTTGTTGTTGCATCTCGTTTCATGGGGCATTGTTACCTTGCGTTCCATTTGCACTGCCTGCCGGACAATATCGACGTTGGTGGAATGCAGCGGCGTAAAGTCTAGTCGAAGTAGAACTGCGCCGTTGGGAGTGTCCACTCCTGCAGCTTTTCTGGGATACAACCAACATCGCATCAATTGTAATATTGAGGCAGTTCAAATCACCCAAGAATTTCCTGAGTCCCTGCGGCCATAGACTCTTCTGATTCCACTAGTACACTTCCTTGTGAACATCAAAAGCCGCTGAGAACTTGACCTCGTTGCCCTTCTGTTTTCTCCCGACCCCCCCCCCCTATACATGAGCTTGACTATTTTCAATAAACACACGATACCTGCAAAAGCAATCTCCCTTCTCACACACCGACGCCCCCATTACAATTTTTACCCGACGTTACCTCTGTCTCTCTTTGTCGCTTCATACGTGGTCATTCAGCCAGCTCCGCGCTAATACTCCTACAGATGGTGTCTCCGGTTTGGCTTGGTCACCCACCAACGGTGGCAAAAACCAATTGCCCGCCCACCACGCAGTACTATTCGAAAAGTACCATCGATGTGTGCCATAGTGAGACACCATTTAACTGCGTATACGCAAGATAGATCTGCACTGCCACTAGCGTTCGCTGAACCACTAACAGCATGTGCAATGAAAACATGGCCAAAACTTCCTGGAA
Source organism: Skeletonema costatum (assembly GCA_018806925.1). Taxonomy (NCBI): domain Eukaryota; phylum Bacillariophyta; class Thalassiosirophyceae; order Thalassiosirales; family Thalassiosiraceae; genus Skeletonema; species Skeletonema costatum. Next base: position 2,395 of record JAHBBA010001024.1, on the reverse strand, counting down.
CCGCGAGCTCCCTTCATCATCTGCTTGCAGAATTTACTCCGGCTGCCTCGTCTCACCACTGATATCGCATCGATTTCCCAACTGCCGACCCACCCATCATTTCAAAATCAGCCGCAATGACTACACCTGTCATATCTGGCGGACACCGCCATGACCAGGGAAATTCTGGTTCCGTCGAAATCTGGTAATCCCATAGAAATGACCGAATCTCCACCCCAAATGTTCGTGCCAATTTCCGGATCTTACACCATTAATCCACCTGATTCGTAAATCTAGTGCAACAAGTAACCAAACAGAAGCAACGCCGTAATTTTGCAACATGGGGAGCGACTTTCCCCCTAAATTACAGTCGAATGAGATTCCACCCCTCCTTGACCAATCGTCTCAGCACCACCCCTCTGCAAACCGTTGGCTAACTAGTAGTCCTTGACCGAACCGCAACTGTTCTTTCGTGGTAAATCCACAAAGCCCAACCTGTCCGTCTACCAGTCCCGTACCCGTCCGACCCCACACCTTCCGGTATGATGACTGCGCTTTTAAGTTTTGAAAGATCCCGCTGTAAATAACTAAGTTTATCGAAATATGTGCACTTCAGCGGATGCGGATATTTTACCCAAACATTGACAGAGGTTTTTCGCACCTTCTGAACCCGGCAATGAGGGTCAACATTCCTCAGTACGGAATTACGCATTACATTTGCTCAAGGGAGCATGGCATAGCCCCAGTACGTGAAGGTGGTACGGTGGTATGTAAAATTGCGTTAGGAGGGAAGAGGCGCGTTGGATGTGGCTCCCCATATTGTTTATTGAGGGAGGGAAGGGAAGTCGTGATTGCTCTCGCGGGAATGGGGCATTGGTTTACATAGCGATGTCGATTGTCGTTGGGGTGTGTTGCCCAGGGATTTGTGCTTGTTGGCAATCGTTTAGACGCTGTGAGTTGTCGTGTGCGGAAGAGTGATGTGTGACTATTAGTTTCGATTTGTGAATTGCTACTAAGATGTTGTTACGTTGATATGGTGGCGTCCGAAACACGCGTACGCTAGATTGTAAATGCCATTTAGACCTGCATGAAATGTCCGTACAGCGAATTACCGCACTGCCCGTTAAAGAGTCGTGTACAGTCTGTTAGGTTTGTCACTTGTTTTTGACATGACGTGCTGCTTATTGCCAGTTATTGTGATAACGGTGGCGAAGTGAGTCAGAATCGCCATGTGCGACTACTATTTTTCGATCTTGTACGAGTATGCCTGGACACTGGCCTATTGGCAAGAAACCTTGCAACCTTCGATGATCAGATTTAGTCGAGATTGGTGCATTCTTTTGCATCTCTGATAGTATCAGTTGTCTATGATCACGAATTGTTTCTAGATAAAAACCTTGAACACTACTGTGGTGGATTAGACTTACGCAACATTTCTGGTTCAATTATTCTTAGTGCTAGTTCTGTAAATTGCCTATGATCCGAAAAGATGGCGATGATGGACAGTAGGCTATTGGCACTTTTGCGTGTTTTGGTGGTGCATCGCTAATACGGGGGCAGCCAATACTGCTCAAGGTATGACACCAGAGCACGCTAAGTACCTTGGTGGAACGTGGTAGTAGAGGATCGATGCAACAAGGACGGACTGCACTCGAGGGTCCTGCCAACTACAGATCAAGGCGTGCCTAGAGTTTAACTTAGAGCCCTGCTGTAAAAATGTATCATTGCCTTTGTCCTAATAGGTCGTCCGAGGGTGAGTCCTCCCAAGGCGGACAAACGTTAATCTGAAGTAACAACAAAGAAGGCCACGAAGGGGCAGAGCATGCAATAAAACCAGATACCATATTCTGTTTCCCCCAAATCACGCCAGCTGACACCAACTAAAAGATATGAACTATAAGGACACTGTGCAGGTTTACAAGAGAGTGGCAAATTTAACTTGATGATCAAGAAGTCACATGTTTGCAGCGAACGTATTTTTTGATCATTGAGCCGTCCTTGCATTAAACAGCTTCATAGAGAATTTGTGAACCCATTATTCCCTTGACAATCCAGGGCCATCAGACAACAGCCGACTTTGCCCGCAATCCCAACCTCAGCCTCATAACAAACCTTGGATGCAATTCACGTTCAACCAAAATGTATCTTTTAGATTCCCATACTATCATGCTGTGACTCTAGATCCGCTAGAACACCGAAAGACAGTACTGAGACTGAGAACACTGATAGGCAAGAAATCCAACAAACATTGGTAAAAGACAAGGGAGCGGCTATGTTTTTCAATTAAACCTTTGTTTCAAACAAACTGTACACAAATTTTGACTGGAAACAATTTTAGTGTCTCTCCTCCTTTTGAATCTGGTGCTAGTTCGCCGACCCCGTCGTTCGCCCCTATCTTCGTGCCAACCCCAGAGAT